>CM046874.1:439062908-439463635 GCA_025667525.1 Glebionis coronaria
TATATATATATATATATATATATATATATATATATATATATATATATATATATATATATATATATATATATATATATATATATATATATATATAATCCAAGTTATATATATAATAAAATAACACTTCTCTGTCTGGCCTTGCCGATAACTCGAGAATTCTTCGGCACCGTTATAGTCAAAAGATTTTTAAACAATTTGCTCAAAATATTTATTTAAAAATATTTATGGTTAAAAGATTTTGAAATGTTTTATTCAAAACCTTGGTTTTAAAAATCTTTCGTTCTCTATAACGAGAGCTCTGGTACCAAACTGTAACACTCCCAAATATTCATATTTTGAATCAACGGAAGAGTCGTTGGTGTTACGGGATAGCACATTACTCAAATCATAGACAACGCTTAAAAATCGCGTCGTTTAATAATAAATCATTTTCCATTCATGAATATCAAATTACATAGGTCCTCAGGTCATAGTATATCATACAAATTAACAAAACATTTGAATGGAACTTTTATTAGAATGCGGGCCATAAATTCTTATCGTCTTCTCGAGAATTACCTTCAAGTACCTGAGATAAAACATGCTAAAAAGTCAGCGAAACGCCGAGTGAATTCATAGAGTTTAATAAAATCCATTAGTATATCACCGGTATATAATTATTAGTAAAAATCATTTTGTAGAAATCTTTGTCGTAGGCTATAAAATAGGCCAAAGACATTTTGTACGAATCTTTGTCGTAAAACATAATATAGGCTTTTCCCTTCAAAATCATTATACGAACCATTGTCCTAAAAACATCATACTATACGTTTCATAACGTTGTATAGAATTCAATAAAAACCGTTATATGAAAATGGTTATGTAAGACCAAAACACGAACATAATATCAGTAAAAAGACCCCGTATTGCTAGTCAGGCAATATATTATAATTCAACTCGTATATCAATATTTTCATTATTGGATTATTATAAGCCGCATGACATTTTTACTTTTCTACAACATATATCGGGTAGCTAAGCCATAATTCCTTTGACCATATAAAATAGCGTGTCGTCACAATAATCACGCTTATGTAAATCTTCTCATACATAAATTTGCTTACCAATCAATGTGGCATGACGGGGATCAACCCTCAAGGCGCGAACTGGGGGGATCTTCCCTAAATAGTACTATTATATGCATAAGCGTCTACCAAATCTCGGTAGTTCACAATTCATGCTAATGGGACTTTTAGTGACATAACCTAACTAATAATAATCCATTTCATTTCATTCATTGGGTCATATAATCATTCGGGTCCATATCAATAAGCATACAAGAGGGACTACTTGTGTTCTATTTTTATCAAAACTAGCATGTTATCTCCCTCGTGGGTTTATAAAACATTTCATAAAACATTTAGAATAGTGCGAGGCTATGAACTCACATTGGTGTGTGAAGGCGGGTTATCGGCAATTAGGATGTAGGGTACGTGCCTTGATCACGGGAAACCTAGACAAATAATACTTGGTCTTAGGCTATGCCCAATAACTTTATAAAAAGTTGTTATGTATATGTAATGATGTCATAACATGATGATCATGTGGGGTTTAACTTCCTTATACAACATTACTAGTTGTTTAGTATTAGTTAACTTAGACTTATCATACTAGTTACAATAGTTTTAGCCCATTTACACATTAAGGCCCAATAAGCCCATTAAGAGTCCAATATCATTTTATTAGTCCATTTATCTTTTTAATACCAGACCCATAATCATATGTTGGGCCCAAGTGGTTTAAGCCCATGAGTAAGTCCATTAGTGTTAAGCCAAACTAGTTTGGCTAATGGTCCAATAAGGCTACTTTGACCTATTATGGTCCATAAGTAATAAAGCTCGGGTTTATCGGTTTTTACTTGTAAAATGTGTTTACATATCAGTATATGAGTTATAAAAATGTTACATTAGACGGGTCCGAACGTCTAAGTTTTATTTGGTGAAAACGTTAATCTTTCGGTTTTAGCCGAAAAGACGTAAAACTTATATATAGTTTGTAGTTTTATAAAACATTTGAGTTTTACTTTTATAAAATGTCATATTTATTTATTTTAGTATACAAACTCATTTTATAATAGTTATGATTAGTTAGTTGCTTTTATATACTTATTTTATAATAATATTTACTTGAGTGCTCTTTTTATATCATATAGCTTATTAACAAATCTGATTACTAAAGTCAATTCCACCATTTTTTCCATATCTTGAGTTCTACAAGGAGATAGAACCTCAATATTGAAAAACATAAAGTAATTGATGTGTGCTACAAATAACTCTCTTATAGCCACTGCTCAATCATCCTCTAAGTATTTTCAATAATTCGTCCAAAACATACAATACAGATTTGTACTACAAAAGTGTTTTGGCCATATCTTGCTCATTTTAATGATTCCATTGAGAGGCCAACTCTGCACATATGTAAAAATCATTTTCCTATATGTATATTTAATAATCCAAGCTGTTTAACCAAGTGATCATATTGATACTTACTGTTTTATACAGCTTATACAACTAGTCATGATTTTAACATGTTTACTTCTTGATTTTAGCCTTTTTTAACCTAATCTAATAAAACAAAATCCCCACACAATATATTGATCATCATTTATCATCATCATACATATACATTCTTGAAGAAAATAGATGAATACATTTATAAAACAATAGGGTGATGGAAATAAATTGATCTCTATACCAATCAATATGATGGAAAGGATGAGATTTTGGATGAACAAGGCTTGATCTTGCCACGAAATCTTCAACTTAGCAAATGGACTTTTTGAAATCTTCAAGTGGAAAAACACCTTCTTGAAAATCAGCCCTAAGACCTCCATGGAAACTCCTTTTCACAAGTAGCAATCATCTCCAATCATCATCTTTTTATGTAGGCTTCAACATATGTTGATGATTAATAAAGTTTATAGTTAAATTTGATGATGAAAATGGTGATTTGGGGTTGTGTTGGACGAAAATAGAGAGAGAGGAGGAGAGATTGATAGATTTCTTGTTTTACATGTAAGAAATGTAGGAAATGGTTTCTAGTTAGTGGTTTTGATTGTTTGGAAGGCTAGGAGGACAAGTGTCCTCTTAGCTTATGTGAAGTTGACACCAAGGGGTGGTGTTGTCTTTGTTAAGTCAGCCCATAGTAGGGGTGGGACAAGTGTCCCACTTGTCTCATCTCCACTAATTTACGGGTACTCCTCGATTCTAGTTTCCTCGATTTACGTGCCCTCGGGTCGATTTATGAAAAATGTTTTTATAAATTATGAATCTACGGCACAAAACGATTGTAATAAAATTTGTCTCATAAAAAACAGAGCATAAAAGTGTAAATACGTAAACCTAGGGTTCCCGGTTTAATCGTAAAAGACGTTAAATTATGCACTTAAGTCCTAATTTCTTCTCTTAAATTTGTGAGTTTATGAACCAACACAAATTAAAATTCCAAAATAATATTCGAGAAAAATTTTATTATCTGAAATGTCGGACTGTTACAAAAACGGAGTATGTAAACGTAAACACGTAATGTAGGGTTCTCCGGTTTAGACGTAGTCGATGCTACTTTAAGACGTAAACCCGAATTTCTTCCCAAAAGTGAGTGAGTTCATAATATAACAATAAAATAATTATTATAAATAATACTTGAGAATAAAATAACCACCTCAAATTGACGGATTGTCACATTTTTCGTGTTAAAAAATATTCGTGAATGGTCGTGTTTAAATGTTTGTGTATTATACGTAAATGTTTATCGTCCATTAATAATATACTTAATACTTGTAATTAAATGTTCGTGACACGTGTCATATATTATTAATAGAAAGTTTCAATTTAGTCGTGTTTTCATGTACTGTATCGTTCATGGTATTTTATGCGGGTTTACAGTTTTCTCCGCCAAGAAGTGAGCTTGTGGATATAGTGGAAATCTCGAGTAAGGTGTACTCGAGGAGTGGAGTAGGATCAAAGAAAGAGCTTCGTTGTCTAACAAATATAAATCTTAGGTGTCGTTCCTTAGGTTGTTTCTTTCCTTACTCTTTACTTATACTTGTCATTACATTTATCATTCCATCATGATGATAACTTGATATAGAAAATCTTTTGAAACATGTGAAATTGACCTAATTATTAGGAAACAAGTTTTCAAGTAAAAGGCATTTTAAGGATGAACTTAATTTTAAGATTGTGAAACTATTCAACCCCCCCCCCCCCTTCTAGTTTCTACAATAGGTATCAGAGTGATGGTCACACAAGATCTTTGAAATATATTGTGCTTTATAGCTTGGATCGACTCATTGTCAATACTACCTAGAAGGTTTAGTTCCTCTATAGTATCCTTGTTGGTCAAAACTATTTTTCTTTAAAAATGGACCTTAAATTGAAGTTATATCAAATTATCTTGATTATGATCTTATTAGTAGTATTTATACGTTTTAAATTTACTCTTTAAATGTATCTACTAGTTTGTATCCTCTTTTGTGTAGGTACTCATTGTAACACCCGCTCCGAGAAGAGAGAAAGTACTACTACTATGGTGTCACATCATAAACATAATAGTTTAAACGGTCTAAATGGAAACATAATTAAAACTTCATAATACTCAAAATAATACTTTAAAAATAGAAATCCCCAAAAAAACAGGGTCCAAAATGAAAATGCATCAAATAATAAAATGTCTTAAAGGTTTTATTAAATAATTAGGTGACTCTAAGTGCACTCATCCAACTCTCAATGCCCAGACTCCCGCTTAATACCTACCGTATAGAAAAAGAAACGACTGAGCAAAATGCCTAGTGAACGGATATAACAAATAGATGCACAAGTGAAGGAAATATAACGGAAGCAATTGAACATAATTAGGTGAACAAAAGACAATAATGAGTATAAAGAGAATGAAAGAAAAGGTATAGGAATGCCCACGAGTCTATATCACAAATCACACATCACATATCCAATCATGTCAAAGTCACATAATTTGTACATGGGGCGCGACTCCCATGTACCAAAAGTAAGACGGGGCATATAACACATACCACCCGTTCACATCATATCATATCAAACTTACCATACCCTAGGATGCATCCATACGCCCCTTGTAAATCATAATCAAATAGAACGTACACTAGCTCATGACTAGCATACACAATCATAATATCACATATAATAGTTCACGTCAAACGGGAACGTCGGGGTCTAATCACACCATCCTAGATGGTGTCATGTCATTGGTGCATCAACCTACATGGTCATGGTACCTCCATGACTAGTTACAAAACATATAGCCAAGCATAAGGGGTTCATAACAAAGACATAAACGGAAGCATAATGAGGCATAATAAACAAAGAGATCATAACGAAACATAGAGATCAACGAATCATATTAAATCAGCTTCTAAACATATGGGAAACATAGAAATGGCAAATGGAATGATCAAAATGAAGAGTTTACAAAAGAGAGTAGAAAGGTTCTTACTAAAAGAACCGAATATCCGTACCTTGTTGAAAAACAAAACAAAAACCCACACAAAACAAATAGAATCCTAATCTCATGTCACCAAGGCTACAAACGTACATACTATACATCACATATACTGATCATTTATCATATAATACAATTTTTAAACATTGGTGATTGACTTTCCAAAAATAGGAGTTTCCTTATTTAAAAGATTTGCCGGTAATTAAGGTATGTTTCACTACTTAACTACCCAATTATATACTTCGCATAAATCCCCACAAAAATCAAAGATGTCAACTAATGGGTCAACAAGGCCTCTATAAAAGGGTTATAGCCGAAAGATTACCCAACCCAAGATATAACCCAATAAGCCCAACCTAGCCCAAAAACAGTTATGACCAGAACATACAGAATGATGGACTGAAAAAGGCAATAAATAAAGAAAAACCCATCTGTTCTCCAATGGCTGCCAAAACAAACGGAATACCATGTGTTCTCCAATCGATCTACTGATCTTCCTTTAAAGTCGGTTTAACATAAGTATATGTATAGGATTACATTCGTGTTATCTTATTGGTTGCTTAGTTTATAGTTTTTAGGAATTCATAGGTTTGCATTAGGATTTTGTTGTAAGTGCTGCTTTTTAGGATTCTTTATTGACCCACTCAGTCAGACAACCTTAACATCGTTTATTTCGTTTAGAATCTTGATTTTTAGGGTTTTTAATCCTTAACAGAATTAATTTCATTTGGAAGCTTGTTGTCTAGGGGTCGGCTGTGTTTTGGGTTTGCTTATTCATTACATAATCATTTTTCATAATACGGAGGTCGGTTAGACGCTTATTAATCTAGGTTGATTGGATCCCTTATTAGGGTTTCAATTTTTTTTAATTCTTTTGTGCATTTTGAACTGTTGCTATTCGTGGGTTTTGTGGTTTGTGGGTTTGGAGATATGTCGACTGGTGATAAAACATGGCCTAACTTGGAGGCTTTTGCAAAACGTGTTAAGAACATTGATGCTAAAATTGGTACGGAGGGAGTCATAAAGCATGCTGTTTGTCAGGCGCAAGCTAAAGGTTTAACATCATTTTCATGTCGCCTTATGATTCGTTTCAATATAATGTTCAGATGTCTAATTCTTCTAGTAATACTAATCTGGAAGGTAATGCTCCTAGCACTACGGTGCATCAATCGAGGGATGATGCCAAGGTTGATACTGTTACAAAGTAAATGGATACAACCACTATGGTGCATCAATCGAGGGCTGATGCCAAGGTTGATAATGTTATTGAATCTACGGGTAAGAGCACTACGATGCATTGATGAGATGGCATTTATACATGATCTCATCATTCTTTTTGGGCTTTAAATGCTGAAAATGTCATAAAAATACCATATATTATGCTTGTGTTTGTTACTTGTGTATTTTAGGTATGAATATCGTGTAAAAGACAAAAGATCACGAGAAACAAGGAAAAACGAACACGAGAAATGAAGCTGCACAATGAACCGGGTCCTAGTTGTGATTTTCCAAGAATAAAGTCCTTGAAGTATTGAAGATGTTCAAGAAAATTCCTTCATCATTGAAGAAATGACACTTTATACCCTTATATATTCATAATTACAAGTTTGGTCCCTAAATTTTGTCAAAATTACAAAAAGGTCCCTCAACTTTGAAGTATTGCCATGTTTAGTCCCTCAAAAATGAAGATTTGTCAATAATGGTCCTCCTCAAAGTCAAACATACAAAGAAGTCCTTCAAAGTTCAAGAATGTACAAGGTTAGTCCTTTAAATATCCAAGAACTACAAAACAATTCCTTGAAAACCCTTTTATAAAGTTTTTGTGGCAAATGTGTGAAAAACAAAACTTCTATAACAAAGGAAATCTGTTTATGGGCTAAAAATACTTGGAAAACATGTTTTACCAAAGTAGAAGGACCAAAGGTTTGCACTGAAACTTTCAAATACACAAACACGCGCCAAACAAACTCACCCCACCTTTTTCGGATCAAACATAGTTAGTATTCACCTTTATGAACCCAGATTTACCTCACATAAAACAAAGGGTTAAATCAAATTACTTTGACACACACTTGATTCACCCTTACACGAATCCATCCCACACTTCACATCATACCTCCCAACACCATGGACCCCACCCCTCAATTCCCTTTTAACAAATCAACACACGACTTCCTCTCCAAGTTATCCTACATGGACAAATCAACTACTCACATCAACTACTTGGTCCCAAAGGCATAAAAGAACGGTTTGGATCAATTTGTACAACTCAACACCTCAAAACGACTCAAGGGCATTTATGAGATTTCATAGCTAGGATTTATGTATTTTCAGCTTTCTAGAATGGTCTTTAGACCTCTATATAAGGAGACCTCAACATGTGAGAGTCCATTGTTCCAGTTTTTGCTTTCTCTCTTGTAATTCTATTTGAAATTGATAAAAGTTGGTATTTTCTAACTTTGAAAGTGTAATTCCTTTTTGTTGTTTAAGGTTTGTAAGGAGAAGCAAATTCTGAGTTCCATTTAGTGTTTTGAAAGTGTTTTTGTGGTTTGGTTAAGCCACGTTTAGATTTGAAAAGGTTTTCAAGGTTGAAAGTTTTCAAAATCTAGGAATCTGTTTTGGTTATTTTACTTTTTCTAACCCCATCCAAAAGCTATAAGCTCTTGCAAGCTTGTTGACACCAAGCTTGTGAAGGTTTATCAACCTTTGGTTGGATTGTTGGTTGCTTGTGCTGAAGATCCAAGCCTTGTGGTTCAGCTGTTGAACCATCAGTCAAGGCTACATACTCATTTCTTGTTCAAGTACCCTACGCGTGTTCTAGTTGTTGAACTACACTCTAGGGAGCTTTGCTGACTTCCCCTGGGAAGTTGTGGGGAAGAGGGTCATTCATTCTACCCTTTCCTCTTTTAAATTTTTGTTTAAAGTCTGCTATGTGATTTTGTGATTTGGTGTTTGTGTTGCTTGTTTCTTTGTCTCAGTAAGCTTAGTGTCACCTAGTGGAAGTATTTGAACCATAAAATCAGTAGGTTATTTGGATAAATAAAAAGTTTCTTTGAAAAAGTACTAAAACAAGGTTGTTTGGGATTTTTGGGATCAAAAGGCCTTGTGGCCTTGTGCCCTTGGTTCTTAGGGTTGGTTTACTCTAAACAAGTCATTTGGAAGTTGTTTTGGTCACTAGTTAAGTTTCACAAGGTGTGGAAAAGGTTTTGCAAGTTTTTCATAAAATTAGTTCTAAGTGTTCTTGATTTGGTCAAACACATCAAAAGCTGTCAAATTTTTGTTTGTTGGAATTAGAGGTTGTAACTTGGTGCGCTTGTAGTCTTGGTTGGTGTGCATCTCTGCAATATTTGTTTGTGCAATTTGGTGGCTTATTGAGTGAGCTAGGGCTTATTGAAAGTCTCTGAGGTGGTCAATTGCATCAGCAAAGTGACCACCCTTGTTTTGCTTTGCATTTGGTTAACTAGTGATTTGCCTGCTATATTGTTGCTTGATATCTCTTATCTGGCTGCTTGTGAACATGTTTTGATATTTGGTTTGCTTAATTAAAGGCTGATAAGCTAACTGGCTTATAAGCTTATACTTGCCAAAATCTAAGTCAAGTTAGCCAACTGACTAGCTTCATTCAAGGGATTCAACCTTGAATCCTTTACAAAAAAGGCTTAAAACAAGCTCATAATCATTTGCTGAAAGTTTGGTAACATTCATAACACTTTGACTATTGGTCAAATAAGCTCAAATTGGCTTATTTTTCTGTTCAGCTTATTGGTACTTGCAACAACTTAGATTTTGTAATAGGTGCCATTTTTCTCAGCTTAATAACAATTCTGGAATGTTTCAGCTTATTTGGTTAAGGTTTTGCTAGAAAACTAACTTATTTGGCTTTTTCAGTTTGCGTATTTGTTTCTACAACTTTTTTCATTTGGCTTTTTGGGATTTTTCTCGTTTATTATTCTTAGTTAATCTATTTGTGAGCTTTTACAAAAAGAATCAGCTTTTGAAACCCTCTGGAACTTAAACCCGACTATTTTGTCTTTTAGTGAAAAAGTTCTTTTCAAGTTTCAGGCTTATTACTTAGGCTTTTTCAGAATTACTTTTTGCAAAAAGGTTCAAAAACTCATAAGAGGGTTGTGTGTTTAAGCAGAGCTTATGGCATCAACTTATTGCTTAATAGGCTTATTGGCCCAATAAGGATAAGCTTATTGAGTGCTAAGCTGTGATAAGCACATTTTCAGCTTTTGGGTCTTTAGACTTTTGTGTTTAAAATCAAATTTTGAGTAAGACTGGGCTTTTTTAGAGCTTTTTGGACACTTTTGGTTTTGGGCTGAAAAGCCCAATAGTTTTGAACTGTTTTTGGTTTAAGCCCATTTGGGGGCCCAATAGGGGTATTTTGGTAATTTCAACTTCATTTTCTGATTATTTAGGTTAAAATAAACTAGTTTTCAAATTTTTAGAATTTTTTATAAATTTTTTTATTTTAAATATTATTTTAATATTTAATTTTAGTTTTTAATTATTTTTAATATATTTAATAGGTTTAAAAATTTGGAAAAATACTTTTTAGTTTTATAAAGTTATTTTTGAGGTTTACAAGTAGAAAAATCATTAATTAATAAAGTAAAAGGTTTGAAAAAGTTTTGATCATTTGTAAACCTTAGTTGGATTTTTAGAAATTTTTGGTAATTTTTTGGGAATTTTTAGAGCATGTTTTGATTTTGTCTAATTTTACGGTTTTACGTTTTTACCTCTTAGTGTAATTTTATCGTATCCTTCATTTTCTTTTCTCCCCTTTTCTTTCTTATAATATTAATCCAAAATCATACAAGTTTTTTACACACAATCAACCTCATTGGGAAACGAACTTACAAAGGGTCATTAGTGTTTGATTTCCATTAATCATTTAATACTTAACGCTTTTACGCTCTTTTTCCTAAAAGACGTAATTTTACCACAATCATTTTGGCCCAGTTGCCGTAGAGGTGTGTTGTGATCAATTTGGACATTTTATTTTTAGTATATAGCCATAAATAGTATTTGTGTTAAATAGAACTCTATTAACACGTATTATCGGTTTTTCGTTTTCTTTGTGAATATTATTATTATATTGTATACGTAGCACCGTAAATTCACAATATCTCTAAAAGTGTGAAAGAAAAACCTTAATTGGGATTTCATCACTCAATTATTGTATTCGAATCTCAAACCAAAATAAAAAGGCAAAAATAGATAAATACTTTCTTTTAGCTCGATTTTGAAAAATACGAACTATAAGGTGAATAGATAGGCAACGTGCTATAAAAGGCCGTTAAAGGGAAGTTAGTTACTTAAGTTCTTCGTGCCACCTCATTCCCCCCGTTCACTTGTGATTATTTGATTTTGAAAGCTAATGGAGTGTTTTGCCACCCAAAGTATTATTACGTACTATATATATTTTCTTGGTTTCACAAGATTAAACCCTCTTGAACGTTTTGGTATTCCACCAACGTTTTAAAGTCATCGAAGGCGTTCACTCCACATGATCGTTTTCATTCTTTGAGGCTCCTTTAATCAAGAGATTGGTTCGAGGAGAGATTGGTAGATTTGAGTCTATGTAATACACACAAAATCTAAAAAAATTAAAAACAATCAAAAACACAAAAAAAATTGAAAATTCACAAAAACCCCAAAAGAATCTTCTTTGCTAACCTCCACGTTCTATGTTACGTTTATGCAAACCCGCTCCAAAGCAAAACGTGCTCGTAAATATCGTCAAAAGGAAGGAAACCAAGATCCTTCAATTGAAGAAGAACCTCAAATTGTCGAACCCGTTGTAGAACCAATAGTCACCATGGCTAATCGTACTATGATGGAGTTGCTTCAAGCACCCACCGAGGGTTTTGGAGAAGCTATTGTGATTCCCGCCATCCTGGCGGAGAAATTGGAGATCAAGACGGGTTTAATGTCGATGCTACAAGCAAACAAGTTTCGCGGGCATGAAAAAGATAACCCTCATTATCACATACGGAATTTCAATCGTCTCACCGCAACAAGCACGTTTAAGGATGTTCCACACGATGCCATTAAGATGATGTTGTTTCCATACTCTTTAGATGGAACCGCCAAAATTTGGCTCGAGAAAGAACCTCCAAATTCGATTTTCACATGGGGTGATGTCGTGTCTAAATATGTGAACCAATTTTTCCGACTAGCTAAGACGACACATTTGAAAAATGAGATTTCAAGGTTTACGCAAAGACCTAACGAAAGTTTTTCTATTGCATGGGAACGATTTAAGGAAATGTTACATGAATGTCCTCACCATGATTTTTCCGAATTGCATCAAATTGATACGTTTTATAATGGGCTTAACAATCATGAACGAGATTATCTGAATGCCGCCGCTAGTGGTAATTTTTGTGCAAAACGACAAATGAATATTTAACGATCATCGAGAATAGATCTAAGGTTTATAACCCTCGTAACACACCGAGTGTTGCCACTGTGGGTTCGTCGTCATCGTCTCGTAACATGATGTCTTACATGAGGAAGAAAATGAGGAGAATCAGTTTTTCGATAGATTTTCGTCTCTTATGATTCATTAGAAAGCACAAGACGCTTTGAGTTCCGCATCGGTTAAGGCGGTTGAAAAGAGTTGTATATCTTGTGGTGGAGCTCATGATTTTTCCGAGTGCATTGCCGCCGGTGGTAACACTTCGAGTGCTTACGTAGCAACGGGAATTTACAACCAAAACGACCAAGGTTCCTGCCCAAATCAACCTCCACAAAATCAAAATGCTAATAACTATCAAAACAACAATCAAGGTGGTGGTTATCAAGGAAATCAACGTAACTACAACAAGGGTAATCAGCAAAGTAGGAACAATGGGCAAGTGCAAAATCAAAACCCAAACCGTGATTTTCAAAATGCTACTCAAGGTTTTCAAAATGCTCACACTAAATATCTTCAAGGAGAATTGATGTGACTCTACTTACACATCATATTTCCTCGTAAAACGTGCTTAAACCGGTTAAATAATCCTCAATTATGCCTTGTATATGTGTGTTTTGTCGTTTGTGCATGTGCAGGTACGGATATCAAAGAAATCACAAGAAACGAAGCCAAAGAGCAAAACGGACAAGAGAAATGGAAAGAGCACAGAAAATCGAGTCTAACGGTGCCTTCATATATTATTGAGCCGACCCGACACCATTTAAATGGGTCAGACCAACCTAATATTTACATACAAATTGTTGGGCCCAAAATACCAAATAACAACCAAGTGCTGGCCCAAGAATACATTACAACAATCAAGCCCAACAATAATCAAGCCCAGCAATATATAGAAAGGGACGCAGCCCAGCAGTGAAAAAAAGAATGACACATGCCCAAAGAAAACAAAAGATATAACGAGATCAGCTCTTATAGCTTTAAAAACACGCAGCACTTTAAATTTTTTAGCATCTTTTGTTTTTCTATTCAGGAGGATACGTAGTTTTCACAGATACATAATACGGATTTCTTCATTTTCCTTTCTTGTTCCATTTTTTATTTCGGAGGTTAGTAGGAGTAGGACTTAGTGTAGGTTTATTAACGCAGCTTACTTGTATTCGATTATCATTTATGGAGATTTATGTTATTTTTGGTTGAAGATGGGTTCTGTTTGATGTTGAGTTGGGGATATTGTTTTATGTTTCGATTGATAAACAAAACTCGGATTCAGTTTTATTGCTGGTAGGTTTTTGATTCATAGTCTTTGTAGCAGTTTCGATTGTGGAAGATTTCGCAAGTTAGGGAGTTCGTGTTTCTGGATTCGGTTTATGTTGTTCGTTTATGATGGTTAAAATAGTTTATATTCGGAGATGAGTTATTGTTTCGAGATATTGGTTTTGAGTATTGTTATTTTGGATCGGACAGTCGGTGTAGTTAGAATACATTAAAAAGTAGTTTCGGTATTAGTCTTGGTTCGATAGCATCGTAGCACTCGACATTAGTAGATAGAGATAGTTCAAACAGCTTGGTTCGTTTGGATCGGTCCGTTCTTGATTTTAGTACTCGGTGTAGTTTCGTTTTCAGTGTCGGTTCAAATCTGTTATAGCATAGCTTCGATTTGAGTTTAGTCTCGGTTCAGTTCGTAGCTTCGACATCCGCGGGCAGGCCTGGATGCAGGATAGTTCTCATTTATATTTTGCAATGTCTTAATCTTTTAGAAGCATAGTCTAGTGTAAAACTGTTTGCTGTATGTTTGAATTGCTTAGATTTTTTATGCTTGTTATCATAATCTCAATGTAAACTTCTATTACTTTTCATAGATAATCAGTTTTTGTTCACAGATTTGCATAGTGTAAATAAAATATAGACATGCTTAGTTGATAATGTGTATTGATTTTTTCTACCTGTTTGACTTTAAAATCATTAGTTAAAGCTCACATTTAGTTTTGCATTTAGGCATTTAAAAAAATATAGCTAAACTGTTGGTTCAGGAATTGGATATTTTTGAAATTCAAAGTAGGGATATCTGTTATCTGTTTCTTTTTGGAATTCTTTGTCAGAACATTAGATTGTTAAATCCACAAGATTGGTAAGCGCATTTTTTTTAATCCTTTACTTTGGATTTAAATTTTTAGTTATAGGCTCGTTAGATTTAGTGATTGGACTTAGTCATTCTTATTGGGCCAATTAGACATGTAGAAGACACTTAATTGTCTTAATGTTACATTTACATTTCTTCATTTGATTACATTCCTCTTAGGTTTCTTTAATTGTTTAGAATACATTTCTTTTGATATTTGGATTAGTTAAGTTTTTTAGTAGCGTCGTATAGAATAAGTTTAGTTTAGCAATTTGGATTTTAGTATATGATTAGTATTATAATAATAATAGTATATTAGAATATTATAATTGTATATTCTATCGATTTCCATGTCATTTACGTTTTTGTCGAAAGTAGTATAAATACCAAAAATCGCTTTTATTAACCAAAAACAAATAAAGTCGAAACGATAAAATCGGATTTCAATTCGACACGACTCGAGAGGAGAAAACGATATATAAAAAAAATGTTATTAAAATCGCGCCGCTGCCGGTTCGTGCTCGTTACGATTGATGATTTTTCGTGAGACGATTTGAATTTTGGGATCCGTTCACTTTTGAACATTATTTTTTATTGCAATAAAAAATATATATAATAAATAAAAAAACTAAAAAAAATTAAAAAAAATAAAAAAAAAGTTATAAAATCAATAAAAACCAAAAATATTTTCTTATTTTATTTTATTTTTTTATTGCTATATATACCCTTTAAAAAAATTAAAAATATATATATTTTCTTTTAGATTTTATTTTTGTAGCTATATATTATAATATTTTCTTTAAAATAATAATAATAATAATAAAATACAAAAAAATACAAAAAAATAAATAATAATAATAAAAAAATAATAATAATAAAAAAATAAAAAACATCACAAAAGCATTTCTTTCCTAAGATTTGCACAAAAAAAAACGTAATACTTTTCCTAAAGTATTACACCAAAAAATCTACGTATATATATATTTTCTATCTTGGTTTCTTCTTCGTTTTTACTTACATATTATATTCTCTTTTATAAAAGATAATCGTGACGAGTCAAGCCGATCCCGAGTATCGTGCTTTTGAAATGGCTATGGATAATCGATCGATTAATGAGTTGTTGCAAGTACCTATTGAGGGATGTCTCGACAGTGCGATCGTGATACCGAATATCGATAGTGATTAGTTTTAGCTTAACCCGGATTTGATTAAGTTGATATCCGGTCGTCCTTTTTATGGATTTGAGGACGACGATCCTTATGCTCATATCCGCCATTTTCGTTCATACGCCAAAACTGTCAAATACACCAATGTGACACAAGACATTATCTATTTACACCTTTTTCCTTTCTCCATTGATGGGCAAGCCCGGACTTGGCTTGAAAACGAACCACCACGATCTATTTTTACATGGGCCAATCTTGAGTCAAAATTCTTAAATCAATTTTACCCTTATGCTAAAACGAGAAAAATTCGATTGGTCATTACTAATTTTCAAGAGTCTAATAATGAAACGTTTACTGAGGCATGGGAAAGATTTAAGGATTTCGTGCGTAGTTGTCCTCATCATGGATTTTAGGCTTTGCATTTGATTGATTTGTTTTATAACGGGTTAACCCAATACGATCAAGATTCTCTTAACACTGCTGCAAGCGGGAATCTATACTCTCGGACTACTAGTGAGGCTTTATTGATCATCGAGAACAAGTCTCAAGTATGGAGCAAGGCCGAAGTATCTGGTACCACGTCTATTATCATTAGGAGTGGCCCTCTCTTCTCATATACTCCGAGAGTTAGTGATGAGCCATGTGTTGATTCGGATGACTCATGTGACTAGTGACTCTTCTCCTCCGGATTTTGACGAAGAAGTAGTTATTGAGAGACTCACGGTTGAGTTGACTCCTGACCCACCACAAATTAATGAAGGGTGTTATGGGGATTTTCAAAATCCAGGTTTTCCAATTCCAGAAGATTTTCAAAATCATAACAATTTTCAAAGTAATAATCAAGGGGATTTTCAAATTCAACCTTCACAAATGGATGAAATAGTTAAAATATTTGAGGAACAAAAGAGGATGATAAATGACCTTCATGAACAAAACCAAAGACTTAAATATCAACTTTTAGAAGCTTTGAGAGCTCAATTTGAGGCTAACACCACTACTAGTAGTGATGTTCCCACTGTGGATCCTTCCATCTCTCCGCCAATAAAGGAGACACAAGGCCCGGAGATTATCATGTGTTTTACTCCCCCTCCAGTGTTGACACCCAAATATACATTTAGCTCTCCTTCCTCATCTTGTGAGGATATTACCGAGATTATACTTGAGCCTACATTTGACCCCATTTCTTTTATGACTCCTTCACCTACTCCTCCAAATGATACTACTCCTCATAGTAGTTATCTGGATATGGATGTGTTAACTTATGATTCCGACTATACTTTTAATTCTTCATCGGGCTCGGATGAGGATGACTCTCCTATTTTACAAAAACCGACTTTTGAAAAACATGCTAATAATACTAATGATTTTTCGGATACTTCACCCCTTAGTGATGATTTTTATATCCCGGGTGTTGAGAGATTCCATCATGAGGATGATTTTTATGATCCCGTGTTATTGGTTTTCTCGGATGAGCTTCATTGTGATCATGGTATTGATGAGAGGGAAAACGGAGATTTAAAACTTTATTTTGAAATTAATTTTGAAAACTCGTATTTTGACAAATTCACATTTGCCTCTTCACCAATTCCTTTTGATTCTACCATCGATTCTCTTCCACATATCACTTTTAGTGATGATGATGGTTTTCTCATTCCCGAGATCGATGAGTTTCTTGATATTGATACACCCGTGGAGTACATATCAGGATATTTTGATGTGGAGGGAAATATACTTTTTCTAGATGATTTATTACACGATGATACTATACCTTCTCTAACTCCGGTCCCACCCATTCCTAATGAGACCAAAGATGTTGACACCAAGTTGTCTTGCTATTTTCCCATAAAGGGAACGATATTTGATCCGGGTATACACATTTTTGAGCAATCTCGGTATCTTAATGTTGAAATTAAAAGGAAATTCTTTGAAAAATTGGGATCATTACCTTCTTACTATACCCTTCATTGTGATAGACTTTTGCTTAAAGGAAACCCATCTTTCTTATACTTGTTTTCTATTGCCACCTTATGGATGGAAACCACGTATTTGACCCGGGTGGAATTTTATGGAGTTTTCCTTATTTAGGAGGTTATTTCACTTTATCATGTAGAGTTTTTCTTTTCCGGGTACATCTTTTTCTCTCATGAGTCGGTTACCAAAAACGAGGTGCCTCGTGGGGAGATTCCCATGCTTATCATTCTATGTTATTTATTATTTCTAATGTTAAGGGCATGTGCTCTTTCATTTGTTCTCTTGTTTCGTTTGTGATGTGATTTTAGGTTTCTCATATATCGAAGACTCTCGTGTTCGTTTTCATCATGTATCACTCGAATTTCGATCCTTCATTTGAGAGATCCGATATCCGATGATTATATCCTTTACTAACGCTTATTTTTATTGTCATAATTAATAAATGGCTTTTAATTATTTGTGTCACACCCTTTCCATGTTAGGATTTTGCATTCGACTCTTCGTCTCTAGTAGGGGGTATTATACCCTTAGACTTGAAACATTGAGGACAATGTTTGGTTTTAGTATGGGGGGGGGTATCTATCGATATGCTTTTCCTTTTGTTCGTTGTCTTCACATACTCCATTTTTCAAAAATGTGCTTAAAATTGCATAAATTATTAAATTTCTTTCATATTTTAATAAGTGTTTTTGACACGAATTAAGCTTTCCGTTGGTGAAAATAAGAATAGTGTTTTACTCGACCCGGTTTACCTTAGCTCATTCCTTTACCATGTAGACCTTAATTGGTTTAATAGGCTAAGCATCCACAAGTCTCATTATTTGAGATTTTAAATTGTGGAGAACCAGAGATGATAGAGTTGATAATAAGTTTAAAGGTTAATTCTTCCTTATATGAGTTTTTGTGGCTCCTTCTCCCCGCTTGTATATTTAATTGCTTAATAAATGAGGATTTTTGCGGTTTAGGTTCGATATTTTAGTTCTTAACCAACTCTTTTATTTCCCTTGTAATTAAAGCGAGAACACATTGAGGGTGCCAGCGTCGTGGACTTCCGACTAAGGTGGCTCATAACCACTAAGTGCCTAAGGCTCATAACCACTAAGTGCCTAAGGGTATATGGTTCAAGGAGCCATAGGGTGTGGATCATAGATAAGGAGAATTTTTACATCTTAAAGAGCCTAAGGGTATATGATGTAAATTTGCTAACTCCATTATAAAGTCAAAATGACTTTGGAGGAATAAATAATAAGTAGTACTATTTGGCCAAATGTCGAATCCGGGAATTTATTCCCTAAATCGTGTTAAATTATCCTTGATGTGGGCTTTCTTTAGTGACAACGGTTTTTGAGGATGAGGTTAGGTTCTAAGTGTCGGGTTTACACCGCTTTGCCTTCATTTTTGGACTAATAATTATTAAATAAGTCAAATGAGCCTACGGGTGAATGACAATCCTTAAAATCTAGAGATACAACTTAGGAATAATAGAGAAGGAGTTCTACACAAATGTATTATATAAGTGGTCTTAACAGAGAACTTGTTGTTAACAATGATCTTGTTTTTGAGCTTGGCATGGAAAGAGTGAAAAATCAAGGACGATGAACCTATTCAAATTTTGTGATCCTAAAAGTTATTTTTAAATAATGAAAGCGATACATTATGTAATTTACACATTAAATAATAATAAAAATAATAAATGCTTTTAATAAATGAAAAATAGAGTTGCTTTATACTTTATCCTAGCATTGCGTGAGGACACGGCAATGGTTTAGTAGGGGGTGTGATGTGACACTAATTACACATCATATTTCCTCGTAAAACATGCTTAAAACGGATAAATACTCATCAATTATGCCTTGTATATGTGTGTTTTGTCGTTTGTGCATGTGCAAGTACGGATATCAAAGAAATCACAAGAAATGAAACCAAAGAGCAAAACGGACAAGGGAAATGGAAAGAGCACGGAAAATTGAGTCCAACGGTGCCTTCATATATTATTGATCCGACCCGACACCATTTAAATGGGTCGGACCAACCCAATATTTATACTACATACAAATTGTTGGGCCCAAAATACCAAATAACAACCAAGTGTTGGTCCAAGACTACATTACAACAATCAAGCCCAACAATAATCAAGCCCAACAGCATATAGAAAGGGACGCAGCCTAGCAGTGAAAAAAAGAATGACACAGGCCCAAAGGAAAGAAAAGATATAACGAGATCAGATCTTATTGCTTTAAAAACACGCAGCACTTTATATTTTTTTAGCATCTTTTGTTTTTCCAATTCAGGAGGATACACAGTTTTCACAGATACATAATACGCATTTCTTCATTTTTCTTTCCTGTTCCATTTTTTATTTCGGAGGTTAGTAGGAGTAGGACTTAGTGTAGGTTTATTAAAAACGCATCTTACTTGTATTCGATTATCATTTATGGACATATATCTTATTTTCTATTGAAGATGGGTTCCGTTTGATGTTGAGTTGGATATTCTTTTATGTTTCGATTGGTAAACAAAAATCGGATTCAGTTTTATTGCCGGTAGGTCTTTGATTCATAGTCTTTGTAGCAGTTTCGATTGTGGATGATTTCGCAGGTTAGGGAGTTCGTGTTTCTGGATTCGGTTTATGTTGTTCGCTTGTGATGGTTAAAATAGTTTATATTCGGAGTTGAGTTATTGTTTCGAGATATTGGTTTTGAGTATTGTTATTTTGGATCGGACAGTCGGTGTAGTTAGAATTCATTAAAAAGTAGTTTTGGTATTAGTCTTGGTTCGATAGCATCATAGCACTCAATATCAGTAGATAGAGATAGTTCAAACAGCTTGGTTCGTTTGGATCGGTTCGTTCTTGATTTTAGTACTCGGTGCAATTTCGTTTTTAGTCTCGGTTCATATCTGTTATAGCATAGCTTCAATTTGAGTTTAGTCTCGGTTCAGTTCATAGCTTCGACATGCGCGGGAAGGCCTGGATGCAGGATAGTTCTCATTTATATTTTGCAATGTTACTTAGGGGACGTTTGGTACGATTGAATCGTTGAGAATGGAAAGATAGCTCGGAAATGAATGACATAGAAAGGGAATGACTTTGAGATTAGAGAACGGATTCCACTATTTGACAAAACTAAAGAATGAATTGTTAGAATCGATTAAAAAAATTGTCAAGTTGTTTGGTAGGACAAGGAATGAAAAACTATACTACATATAAATGTTAAGTTATTTTGTTTTGCTAATTAGATTATTTATTTATTTATATAAAATTTACATTTTTGTAAGTTTCATAATTGCTTTTAACGAATGATCTATATTGTTCTTAACCAACAACTACGAGTAATATCTATGTTTTCACTTTCAATCGGTTTAGGATTTGTTCCGTGTTATACATACTTATTATAATATTAAAAATAATCATTAAACTCACTTGATGATTTTCAATTATTCAAGATAATACTGTAAAGAAGAATTCAACTGAATACATGCATTATTATCATGAATTTACGAACAAATCAAAGTGGTCAAAAACATGATCCATAAATAAAAAGGTTTTTGTTTGATGATTGTTGAATGATTGAGATGACGCAGATCACAAATAACAAAAGAGCCAATTAATTAAATTTTTATGCAGCGTTGTAGTTCACTGATTAAAAAACGTAATCAAGTATTAACCATTAACGAAGAAGATGAAAGATCATGGATATCGTTCGAGAGAATTGGGTATTTGCCTTTCAAGAATCATTGTTTTTAACATCATGTGCAATCCACATGACATCTACTATTTATATGGTAACTTTTATATTGGCAACTTGATTCATGTTTTGAATCGCTAGAGAATAGCTCGTTTCAATATTACCCATTCTTTACCATTCTTTGATTTTTGGAAAGAATCAAAAACCTGGAATGAGAATCCTTTTTTGATTCTCTGTTTCTATTCTTGGACTCAAGCAAACACAAGAAATACGTCGATTCCGTTTCTCACCTTTCCATTCCATCGTACCAAACATCCCCTTAATCTTTTAGAAGCATAGTCTAGTGTAAAACTGTTTGCTGTATGTTTGAATTGCTTAGATGTTTGATGCTTGTTATGCTTGTTATCATAATCTCAACGTAAAATTCTATTACTTTTCATAGATAGTCAGTTTGTGTTTACAGATTTGCATAGTGTAAATAAAATATAGACATGCTTAGTTGATAATGTGTATTGATTTTTTCTACCCGTTTGACTTTAAACTCATTAGTTAAAGCTCATATTTAGTTTTGCATTTAAGCATTTAAAATAATATAGCTAAACTGTTGGTTCATGAATTGGCTATTTGTGGAATTCAAAGTAGGGATATCTTTTATCTGTTTCTATTTGGAATTCTTTGTCAAAACATTAGATTGGTAAATGCCCAAGATGGGTAAGCGCATTTTTTAGTCCTTTACTTTGGATTTAAATTTTTAGTTATAGGCTCGTTAGATTTAGTGATTGGACTTAGTCATTCTTTTTTGGGTCAATTAGACATGTAGAAGACGCTTAATTGTCTTAATGTTACATTTACATTTCTTCATTTGATTACATTCCTCTTAGGCTTCTTTAATTGTTTAGAATACATTTCTTTGATATTTGGATTAGTTAAGTTTTCTAGTAGGGTAGTATAGAATAAGGTTAGTTTAGCAATTTGGATTTTAGTATATAATTAGTATTATAATAATAATAGTATATTAGAATATTATAATAGTATATTTTATCGATTTCCGTGTCATTTACGTTTTATTCGAAAGTAGTATAAATACCAAAAATTGCTTTTATTAACCAAAAACAAATAAAGTCGAAACGATAAAATCGGATTTCAATTCGACACGACTCGAGATAAGAAAACGATATATAAAAAAGGTTATTAAGAATTTTCGGATTATGCTAAGGCAAATGATGCTAAGTTTGATAATATGCAACGAGAAATGATTAGCTTAAGACCCGAGTTGAAAAACGAGTTAAAAAATAAACTTGCTAATGAGTTGAAAACTCAAGCTAATAAAATGGAAGGAAACATTCAACGTCTTCAACAAAATCAACAAAATATGGAACAAGGACAACATGAGATTAAGCAAGAGTTGTTAAAATCGGATAAAAGGCAATCAAAATTTAAAGATAGAATGGCGAGTATGTTTCAAGCTATCATGTGTAAATCTTCTTTGTAACACCCCCAAATTTACACAATTCAATACAGCGAAAGACTCGTTGGTGTTACGGGATAGCACATTACTCACATCATAGACAACGCATAAAAATCGCGTCGTTTAAAAATAAAAGCACTTCCATTCATAAATATCAAATTTACATAGGTCCCAAGTCATTGTATTTCATACAAGTTTTACAAAGCATTTGAATGGAAATTATTATTTAAGTGCGGGCTATGAATTCTTGTTGTCTTCCCGAGAATTACCTTCAAGTACCTGAGATAAAACATGTTAAAAGAAAAGGTCAGCGTTAACGCCGAGTGAATTCATAGAGTTTAATAAAATCCATCAATACAACATCGGTATAAAATTATTACCGAAAATAATTTCGTACAAATCTTTGTAATAGGCCATAAAATCGCAAAAGTCATTTAATACAAATCTTTATCAAAATCATAATATAGGCTTTCGCCTTCAAAATCATTATACGAACCATTGTCGTTAAAAACATCATACAATACGTTTTATAACGTTGTATAGATTAAATAAAAACCGTTATATGAATATGGTTATATAAAACCAAAACACGAACATAATATCAATGATACGACCCTGTATTGCTAGTCAGGCAATATATCATAATTCAATGCATAAAGCAGTATTTCGTTAATTGGATTATATAAGCCGCATGACATTGTTACCTTACTACAACAAACAATGGGTAGCTAGCCCGAAACTCAATTTGCCCATCTAAATTAGCGTGTCGTCACAATAATCACGCTTGTGTAAATCTTCTCATACATAAATTCGCTTACCAATCAATGTGGCACGACGGAGATCAACCGTCAAGGCGCGAACTGGGGTGATCGTCCCCAAATAGTACTATTATATGCATAAGCGTCTACCAAATCCAGGTAGTTCACAATTCATGCTAATGGGACTTTTAGTAACATAACCTAACTTTAATAATCCATTTCATTTCATCTATCGGGTCATTTAATCATTCAGGTCCAAATCAATAAACAGACAATCGGGACAAATGGTGTCCTATTTTATCAAAACTAACATGTTATCTCCCTCGCGGGTTTATAAAACATTTCATAAAAACATTTAAAAGAGTGCGAGGCTATGAACTCACGTTGATGTGGGAAGGCGGTTATCGGCGATTTGGATGTACGGTACGTGCTTCAATCACGGAAACCTAGACAAATAATACTCGTCTTAGACTCTTGTCCAATGACTTTATAAAAATAACAATTATGTATACATATGATGATATTATAAATATGACGATGATCAAGTGGGATTGTACCTTTTAATCATTCATTATAGTGTTTATGTGTTGGTAAAATTTTTATACTAGTTTTACTAGTTTTACTTATTTACATGTTTTAGGCCCAATAAGCCTATTACAAGCCCAATACTTTATATTAGTCCATTTTACACCTTTATTATCAGTATTATACTTTTCATGTTGGGCCCAAGTGGGTTAAACCCAATAAGTAAATTTATAAGTGTTTAGTCCATTTAGTTGGATTATTAGTCCAGTAATGCTAACTTAGCCCGTTAATGTCCATATGTTATATAGTTCGGGTTTTATTGGTTTTTACTTGTATTAAGTACTTATATATCAGTATATTACTTTTAAAAAGATTAAATTAGACGGGTCCGATCATCTAAGTTTTAATTGACGAAAAACGTTAATTTTACGGTACTAGCCGAAAAGACGTAAAAATCATGTTTATAATTTTTATAACTTATAAAACTTATCAAACTACCATTTTTATAAAATTTCCATTTATTTATCCTTATACATATTTATATAAATGTAATATATAAGTTAGTGGGTTTTAATTCACATTTTATACTATATTTATTTGAGTGCTTATATAATATTAAACTTTAATTGCACAAAATCAATCTTAAATTTTAAGTTCACTAAAATGTCCATATCTAGAGTTCTATAATGAGATAGGACCTCAAATGTTTATCACAGAAACTACATGATATGTGCTTCATTTTATTCCTCTATAGCTATGATATGAGCAAAAACTCATATCAATTTATCAAGAAATCACCCTAAAACATAAGAAAAATACCTAAACTTTGTGCTATAAAGCGGAATTATGCGGTATGTTTTGTGTTTGTGTGCAAATAGGTAAGAAGGATGCATTTTCAAGAAAACAAATGAAAAATCAAGCTTAATTTGATGAAAAAGACAAAGAAGGAAAAAAGTGACAAGACTTTGAAGGCAAAGGACCTATCTTGACAATCTGCCAAAGATGAAGGACCAAAAGTGTAAAATTGACAAAGTCAAGATCAAAGTCAAATAAGGTCAACTTTCAAGTCAACTCAGTCAAAGGGGCTTTTTGATCAAGTTTGCAAATGGAAGGACTTAAATTGCCAAAAGAATGAAGAATATAGCTCAAAAGTTCAATCTACCAAAGTTAAGGGATCATTTCTGCCATTTTTGGAAAGTCATGTTAAACTTGATCCGTGTGTAAAGACTTCAACCAATGGGAGAGCTTGAAATAATAAACATGGATCACCAAATCAGCTTATTTAATATCCACTCAGCCGCCACCTCATTTAATGAGCGAATCAGAACAGTGTTGCGCACTCACAAATTTTCCACCAATAGAAACTCACCATGTAATAATCAGTTTTATCCAACTTGGATAATGATTCGTGTGAGCTTTTGAAGACCAATAACAATGTGACACGTTGCATCTTCAACCTTCCAACAGCCCAGAATCGTTCCAGAGATAGAGGCAATTTCAGCAAAAGATCAAAACATCAAAAATGCTTACAAAAGGAAGACGAATTTATCCCACGTGCTCAATTATACTGATGATGAACAACAAAGAAAATCCCAAATGTGTTCATAACCTGCAAAACTCAATTGAGCAGAATTTTCCACGTGGAAGTTTTTGATTGGTGTTAACACGTCACCAACCCCAACTACTTCTCATCTGCAGCCTATAAATACCCTAGATTAGCTCTCATTTCTTGTAATGTAGAAAAGTGTGAAATCACACACACTTTTAGTTTTCTCTCATCTCAGTTTAGTTTTAGCTTAACAACGCAAGAGTCTGACAAACTCTTGAGTCTGTTATTAGTTGTAACGAATTACCAGCTTTGTAACTACCTTTCCAATTCAATCAATAAAATTTCCATTTTCCCTCCAAATTCTTCATTGCTATTCTACTGTTCATACCTGCACTCTGTTACTCTTGTGATGTTGATTAGTTGGTTATGATCTCACTTGATCATGATTAGCTATTTGTGAAGTTCTTGAAGCTATTGTACTTGTTCAATTCATTCAGTTGCAGTCCTAGTTGATTTTGCAGAATTCCAGTTCAACAATGGTGATTTAGTTGATTGTAGCTGCTGAATTGTAGATGTTTAGTGTTTACTAGTGCTAAGGTGGTGGTTAGCACTAGTTTAGAAAGCTCAGCGCTTCTCTACTCCCCAATGGAGGCCTAAGCTAAAAGGTTTCACTTCCTGAGTTTTTAGTTCCACTCAAGTGTTGGTTGCATGCTTCATACCTAGTTAATCATTGTTTGAATGCATGATAAAAGGTGTTTAGCTTGTATTTGATATGTTTTCATTGTTTGAGTAGCCTTATTGTAGCTTATTACTAGCTTAACAGTCTTATACTTGTCCTGTTTTTAGCATTTATCAGTCATTTTAGCTTAACAAGTCAAATTGAGTTCTAGCCTTTTAAACTGCTTGATTGTGGTTACTTTGCATTTCATTCTAGCCATATAACTAAGTCTGATATTGCTTTTCATTCAGTTTGACCAATTGCTCAAAATCCTTTCACAAAAGTTTGATATTGATCAGAAAAGTAGTGTTTGGAAATAGCTTGTAATTGCTTTTCAAGTGTTAGTAATTGGCTTATTTTGGTTCATTTCAAGTCATATAGTCATAGCATAAACATTTCAGTCATTTTCAAGTCATTTCATTAGTCAAACAGGCAATTGGTTAACAAAAAGTTTTGGGTCAGATTTTGTTAAGTGAGTTTTCAGAAAGTTGTGATTTTCAAATGCTTAGTAAATCTTTGTTACTTGATGAAATTCTTTCAAACCAGTTCTCATCTTTCATTCAATATATGAAGTTTTAGTGAGTAAAAGGAAATTGTACAGTATCTTGTTTTGAGTAAGAAATAAGCCAAATAATAAGCACTTGAGCAATTGCAATTCACTGTAATGAAACACAAACTGATTTCTCAAATCTCACTTTCCACTTTACATTAGCTGATTTTCTTTTACATTTCCATTCCAAAAGTGTTCCTGAGTAGGTTTTGAGAATTTGAGCTTTTTGAAAAATCTGGTCAACAAAAGTCAACATAAGCACATTTTTGGCTTATTTCCAGATTTAGAGCTTATTACTTGATCATTTTCTTTGAGACTTTATTTCACGTTCTTCTTTTGAGCTGTTTAACAAGTTTCTGGAGTAAAATCAAGTAGTGCAAGTCTAGCTTAATTGGTAGCTTATTTTGAGCTTATTAGGATTTGCTTATCAGTGTTCTAGCCATTTTCAGCTTAATTCCTTGGATAGGTCTAGCTTATTTTTGATTTCAAAACGTTTGAAATTGGTTTGAGCTTATTTGGTTAAGAAACAAGCTCAAACGAGCTTATTTTGTACTTGAACCCATTTTTGGTTAAATAGTTTTAAAAATTGCACTATGGTCCTTCTAGTATTAAACAGTTTTTAAATCCAGCTAATCTTTCCACTAATTAGGGTTTGCAACATTTCAGTCCTTGTATTTTCAAAAGTTGTTCAAAAGTGGTTAGGCAGTTTTCAATTAGTTAAAAATTAGTTACTTGTTTTGTTAAATTTTCATTTTGAGTCCATTTAGTTTACTGATTTTGCATAGTTAGTCCTTTGACTTTTTGACTTTACATTTTTGGCATTTATATTTCATAGAATTTACATTTTCAGTCCTTATAGTTTGTAGAATTTACATTTTAGCATTTTACTTGAATAAAAACTCGGTTTGTGTTGTTTTACGTATAAGTAGATTGTATTTTTCATTTTGGCAAGGCTTTGTTTGAATTTGAAATAGAATATCCAAATACTTTACCAACCAAAAACAATTAAAAACTCGATCTTGTTAGGACTTTCAATTTGTTAAGAACTGAGAAAAACGAACTTCAACTATACACATTTCAAATGGCGCCGCTGCCGGTTCTTTGACTTTACGAGAGACTATCGATTGAAGGTTTTCATTGGCTTTTTGGATCCGTTCACCTAGTAAACGTTATTTTTACGTATCATAAATAAAAAACAAATAAAAATCAAAAATATAAAAATATCTAAAAACTAAAAAATTAACAAAACAATTCTTTTCCTAAAGAATTGACCAAACAAATTAAAAAATCCAAAAAGCAATCTTTTTCCTAAGAGATTGCACCCAAAAATATATATTATTGGATTCTCTCGGTTTTTATGTACATATAGTATTTTCTCTTAAAAACTCTTAAATACAAAAATATTTTCCATATATTATTATAAGTAAATACGTATACGTATAAGAACAACCATTTCACATATTCTCCATAAGTATTGCCAAGGCAATACACCGTGTTGAGGGGCGTTCCGGTCCTTGACACGTGTATCGATCAAACAAAATAAAGCAAGAATAGATAAATACTTCCAATAAGCAACAATTCGAAGAATACAAACAATTAAGTGAATAGAAAGGCGATGTGCTATAAAATGCCATCTAAGGGTCAATAGGTACTTATGTGCTTCGCGCCACCTAACCCCCCGTTCACTTGTGCGTATTCTAAGAAGGAAGGCTTCATTGGGGGTCTTGCACCCAAGTAGTACATACGTATATTATTATTTTCTTGTGGATATTTCATATTGAAACTCGAAGAGGATAATCCTTTTCTCTTCAAAGTCACATGAGAGCTTCTCTCTCATTCCTCGTATTGAGTTACATGCTCACTCGCGGGCGTGCACAAATACCGATTGGTGTACAACCCCTTCCTCCGAAAAGGAAGAAAAGGAGAAAGAGTAGGAACACCACCGTCCATCAAGCCGATCACAAGAATCGTGCTTTGATTCATCCACAACAAGAAGCCATGGCTAGAGATACTCGTTCTTTGATGGAACGTTCGCAATCCAATGTTCACAGATATGTCGATGCTATCAAGATACCCGACATTCCCGCAAATTCATTTGAGCTAAAAACGGCTATGATTAACTTGGTTTCAAACACACCTTTCTATGGTAACAAGAATGATAATCCTCATGATCACCTTAAGAGATTTCTTTCTCTTTGCAATAACATTAAGTACAATGGAGTTCCCCATGATGCCATTAAGTTGATTTTGGTGCAATTTTCACTAGAGGGACCCGCTAAGCATTGGTTAGACACACAACCACCCAATAGTATCACCACATGGGATGGTTTCACCACTAAGTTTTTGAACAAGTTCTTTCCCCCATCTAAGACCACAGCTTTGAGGAACTTAATTATAGGCTTTCAACAAAAACCTAGTCATACCTTTAGTGATGCTTGGGAGGAGTTTAGAGAGATATTGAGGAGATGCCCTAACCATGGATTGGATGAAGTTCACCAAATCAATACTTTTTACAATGGCCTTAAACCCCATCACCAAGACTCACTCAATGCTTCCGCGGGAGGAAATATTCTTCTTAAATCCATTCAAGAGGCTTGGGATATTATTGAGACCAAAGCAATGGTACAAACAAACACTCAATTTGAAGAAAGGGTTCATGTTATCCAAAACAATTCTCAAACACCTTGTGATAACCGATTCCTCAAGTATCACCAAGAGATCATTCAAAAGATAGATAGGGATCATGAGATGAGTTTTAAGGCACATCAAGAAATGATCCAAGCTATTAAGAGCCTTTCATTGAACAATTCTTCAAATGATGTGCATGCCATTACTCTTTCTTGTGTAACTTGTGGAGGTCCCCATTGCTATGAATAATGTGATAAGGTGCAAGGTTATCAAGGGGAATGTTATGCTTACCAAGAGGAACATCGTGAACACTTTAAGCCAAATATCAATCCCAATAACCTTTCTTACAAGTCCTAAAATTACCTTACTCCACCGGGATTCCCAACCCAACCACCTACCCAACTTCAACAAAATCCTCCTCAATTTTACAACGGAATCAAGGCCCAAGACCACATTACCAAAGGAATAACTACAATGCACCCAATCATTTTCAACATCAAGGAAATAAATTTTATCCACCAAATCAAGGATTTAATGCACCACCTCCACCTTATCCACGATAAGGTTTTTATCAAGGGAATGTGCAACCTAATCCCATGGATTTGATCCTTCAAAAGCTTACTTCTTATGAGAAACAAATGAAAGATGCTCAAGAGGAAAATAACAAGAAAATTTCTCTTCTTCACAACCAAATTATGTATAATCAAAGACCACAAGGAGCTCTACCATCTAACACACAAGAAAATCCAAGGAATGTCAATGCTATTACAACAAGAAGTGGAAAGTCAACAAAGGATCCTTCACCTCCTAACCCTCCTATTGTTCAACCCACTTTTGTTCCTACATGTGACAAGCCTTCTATATCTACTTCACCACCTCAAAATTCTCCCATTCAAACAAACACACCTTCTCAACCTATTCCTACTTCTCCTCTACCTTCCATAACTCCCAATGAAGAAGCTATCAAAGACAAATCTTCCACTACCACACCTACTCCACCTACACCAAAACTAACTCTTCCATATCCTTCAAGGTTGAAAAAGGACAAGTTAAAGAACAAGGATGATATCCAAGTCTCAAATTTCTTAAGGATGTTCAAGCAACTCAACATCAACATATCCTTTACGGAAGCTCTTGCTTATATGCCAAAGTTTGCTAAGATATTCAAGGATTTACTCTCAAACAAGGAAAAATTGGTTGATTTGCCCAATACATCCCTTAATGAAAATTGTTCCGCCGTGCTACTTAAAACCTTACCAAAAAAACTTGGAGATCCGGGGCGCTTCTTGATACCTTGTAATTTTCCTGGTGTAGAAAATTGCATGGCTTTGGCGGATCTAGGGGCAAGCATTAACCTCATGCCTTTATCGGTTTGGAAAAAACTCTCTCTTCCCGAGCTCACTCCCACTAGGATGACCCTTGAATTAGCCAACTGAACCATAGTTTACCCCGTAGGTATCACGGAGGATATGTTTGTAGGTGTGGATAAGTTTACATTTCAGGCCGACTTTGTAGTGGTTGATTATGACATGGATCCTAGAGTTCCTTTGATTGTTGGTAGACCGTTTTTGAGAACAGGTCGTACTTTGATAGATGTGGCGGAGGAAGAACTAATTCTGAGAGTAGAGGATGAGAAAGTGGTGTTTAAGTTAGGGAAAGTTTGTGATAGGAAAGAGGTTAAGGAGTCTAGACCGTGTGTGTGACAATCCGTCAATTTATGATTGATATTTTATTCTCAATATTTATTTGAAAACATTATTTTAATGTTACAATATGAACTCACTTATTTTTGGGAAGAAATTTGGATTTACGTCTTGAAGTAGCGTCGACTACGTCTAAACCGGAGGATTCAACGTTACGTGCTTACGTTTACATACACCGTCTTTGGTGGTAGTCCGACATTTCAGAAAATAAATTTGTCCATGAATATTATTTTGGAGTTTTAAATTTGTGATGGTTCATAAACTCACAAATTTACGAGAAGAGATTAGGACTTACGATTTTATTTTAACGTCCTTTACGACTAAACCAGAAACCCTAGGATTACGTATTTACGTTTTCGAACTCCGTTTTTGATGAGACAATTTTTATTAGATTCGTTTTGTGCCGTTGATTCATAATTTATAAAAACGTTTTTTGTAAAACGACCCGAGGGCACGCAAATCGAGAAAACTAGAATCGAGAAATACCTGTAAACTAGTGAGATGGGACAAAACACTTTGTCCCACCCCACTAGCAAAATGGGACGGCATAACTTGACAACACAACACAAGGTGGCATCAAGTTTAACTTACACATTCCAAGTGTAAGCACTAGCTTACATCTTAAGCTTTACCATACCACTAAACTAGCTAAACTAGCAACTTGTATTCATTTCCATCTTTCTAACATGCAATCCACTCCAAAAACTCTCTCAACTCTCTCCCTTTGCCGTCCCAAATAAGCCAACAAACACCCTCTTTGTTCTCTTCTAGCCATAAACCACATGTTTACTAGTTCTATTAAGGTGTTCTCTTGAAGCCTTGATCATTTGGTGGCCGTATCAAAAACTTTGGAGGTTATTTGCTTGTGTCCTAGGGCTGATTCTCCAACCTATGTTCTTGATATTTGATGGTCTTGGAGATACTTGTTGTGTTCATCAAGTTCTTGTCTTCCTAAAACAAGAAATCCACTTGGATTGGTAAAGAAGATCATCCTCTCCATTTTTCTCTTGTTATTTTGTCAAGAACAAATGTATTTTCTTTCATTTTGTATATGTATATGATGTATATATGATGATAAAAATGTTATGTAGGGATTTGTTGTTGATAAACATGATTAAAAAGGTGAAAAACCATAAGAAACAAGGTTAAAATCTTGACTATTTAGTTGGCTGTATAAAAACAGTAGATAACTAAAAGATGAACTGATAAAATTGCATGGTTTGATCCATTTACAGTAAGTAGAAGATGTTATACACATGTGAGAGTTGGCCATGCAATGGAATCAAAATAATGAGTGAGATATGATCAAAACAAGTTAGGTGGTGTAATCTGAATAAGCAGTTTTGTAGGGACTGTTAAGGCAACTTAAACTCAAAATGGGCAGTAGCTATAACTACGTTAAATGTAGCACTTATTATGAAGATCATGCCATCCAAAAATGAGCTTCTAATTCATTATAGAACTCTAGATATGTTAAAAATGGTGAACATGAAGTTAAAAATCAGATTTTTGGAAATAATGTTTATTATTATTATATAAGCACTCACATTATAATGTATAAAATGTAAAAATATAAACCCACTAACTTATAAAACTTATTTATATAAATGTATAAGAGGTTAATTAAATGGGTAAATTATATAAATGGTGGTAAAATAATATTTATAAGTAATAAAAACTATAAACTTGATTTTTACGACTTTTTCGGCTATCGCCGTAAAATTAACGTTTTTCGCCAAATAAAACTTAGACGACCAAACCCGTCTAATGTAAAGTTTATAAAAGTCATATACTGATGTATAGGTAACTAATACAAGTAAAAACCGATAAAACCCGAACTATAAGAAATATGGACATTTACGAGCTAAATAAACATATTGGACTAATAATTGGACTTAATAAGATAAAAACTTGTAAAAAGAACTTATTAGGGCTTAACCCATTTGGGCCCAACTTGTAAAGTTTAACTACTGATAATATAAGTGTGAAAAGGATTAATAAGAGTTAAAGAACTTATAATAAGTTTATTGGACTTAAAACACGTAAATAGGTAAAACTAGTAAACTAGTATGAAAGTTATCGACTTATAACACTAGAATGAGTAAACGAGAATATGTAAACCCACTTGATCATCATATATAAATAATCATCATATGTATACAAATTGTTATTTTTATAAAGTCATTGGACATGAGTCTAAGATGAGTATTATTTGTCTAGGTTTCCGTGATTGAAGCACGTACCATACGTCCGAGTTGCCGATAACCCGCCTTCCCACATCAACGTGAGTTCATAGCCTCGCACTCTTTTAAATGTTTTTATAAATGATTTATAAACCCGCGAGGGAGATAACATGTTAGTTTTTATCAAATAGGACACTATTTGTCCCAATTGTTTGTTTATTGATTTGGACCCGAATGATTGAATGACCCGATTGTATGACCCGATAAATGATTAAAGGACCCGATAGATGAAATTAAATGGATTATTAAAGTTAGGTTATGTCACTAAAAGTCCCGTTAGCATAAATTGTGAACTACCGGGATTTGGTAGACGCTTATGCATTTAATAGTACTATTTGGGGACGATCACCCCAGTTCGCGCCTTGACGGTTGATCCCCGTCGTGCCACATTGATTGGTAAGCGAATTTATGTATGAGAAGACTTCCATAGCGTGACCTTTGTGACGACACGCTACTTTAGATGGGCAAAAATTGGTATCGGGTTAGCTACCCGTTTTGGTTTAGTAAGGTAACAATGTCATGCGGCTTATAATAATCAAAAAATTAACGAAATACTTATAGACGCTCCGAATTACGATGTATTGCCTGACTAGCAATATAGGGTCATACTATTGATATTATGTTTGTGTTTTGGTTTTCATAACCATATTCATATAACGGTTTTTGGTTTCATACAACGTCATAAGACGTATTGTATGATGTTTTTACGACATTGGCTCGTATAATGATTTTTAAGGCAAATGCCTATATTATGATTTTCGATAAGGGTTTGTATAAAAATGACTTTGGCTATTTTATGGCCTATTACAAAGATTTGTATAAAATGATTTTGGCTATTTTACGGCCTATTACAATGATTTGTACGTATTTATTTTTGGTACTAATTTTATACCAAAGTTATATTGATGGAATCTATTAAACTCTATGAATTCACTCGGCGTTATCGCTGACCTTTTCTTTTAACATTTTTTATCTCAGGTACTTGAAGGTAATTCTCGGGAAGACGACAAGAATTCATGGCCCGCACTTAAACAATATTTTCCATTCAAACACTTTGTAAAACTTTTGTATGAAATGTAATGACTTGGGACCGATGTAACTTTGATGTTTATGAATGGAAATGATTTATTATTAAACGACGCGATTTTTATGCGTTGTCTATGATGTGAGTAATGTGCTATCCCGTAACACCAACGAGTCTTCCGCTGTATTGAATTGTATAAATTTTGGGGTGTTACAGTTTGGCATCAGAGCTCTCGTTATAGAGAACGAAAGATTTTTAAAACCAAGGTTTTGAATAAAACATTTCAAAATCTTTTAACTATAAACATTTTTCTAAAAATGTCTAAAAATCTTTTGACTATAACGGTGCCGAAGAATTCCCGAGTTACCGACAAGGCCAAGACTGAGAAGTGTTATTTTAATATATATATAACTTGGATTATATATATATATATATATGATGTAATTTTATTACATGATTGTTTGATGATTAATTTGATTTTTATACGAGGTATTTATACGACGTAGATTGTCACAAGTAACCCTAAATCCCCCAGTAAATCAATCGAAGCTATTCTCGTAGGAATTCTAGTTATCCTAGATCTAAACCAAGTTGTGGATAATTATGATCCCAACAAATGGTTGATATTCGTAGAAATGTAGATAGTAGCTGATTGTGATATTGAAAAAGAATTGGCGAGATTAAATCTGATATCGATGTCATGACGATCTTTTCTTATAGAGTGGAGTTTGACAAAACATTACCACCTAGGAAGATGTCATCTGATTCGTTGTCATCCAATTATTAAATTGAAATCGAAAGGGTGAATGTTGCACTTGAGGCTGTTATTAGAACCATTACCCAAAAGCCTCATGCCAATAATACCTTTCCGAGAAGTCTAGTTGAATGATCAAGTCATTTCATACTAGTGACTCATTTGATAATTGTTGTTGTAAGAGCTATAGGATTGGAATTAAGTGTTGATTCATATTGAGATTGTATTGCCTTTACAAGGCCGAAGAATAAGATTGAAAGTATTGGAATATGAGGTAGGATATCGAATTGAGTATAAAATTTGTTGAAACTTGAATAAAGTAAAACTTAACCCGTATGGAATATGAAATTGTTAAGAGGAAGTCGTTAAGTTCTGTGATTGAATTATAAGGATTTAATTGATTGTAGGTTTGTGTTAAGGGCTGTTCCTAGGCCATTGTCCACTGACGAGGATGCCCAGTGTCCAGGAAATAAATTGAAGAAATCTTCTTCTGAATTGGGACCGATGGATCTTCCGGGACATGTGGAACACCAAATGACTCTTGTAGATTAGTATTCATTGTGGTATCTTTTAAAAATCCCTAACTTAACTGAGATATCAGTTGGTAGGATGAGTTCTGAGAATTGTATTACATAGTGACGCGTAATGTGTTACGGTACAATTTTGACTTGTTTGTGATTAATGAAAATACTACCTTTGATTGCTAAATCCTACATGTATCGATGTTATCTATCTTTTCTTGCTTGTCTCTAATGCTCGCATTAGTGATGCAACCATTGAACAAGTACTCATCTCGATTTGAGTGACGTTGTGGATTATTCTTTTGAGTGCCATCGAGATCATGAACCTCATGATTATTTGGCTAAAGCTCATTCCCTATCATATTGTAGTTAAGATCTTGGTGAACAAGTTTTCATCACTCTTTTGCAGATCACACATTGTTTTTATAAAGTTAAAACAGTATCCTTTGAGAAAATTTAATTTTCATCACAATAAGGATTATTCAAAGTGAGAATTATAAGTGATTGATATCAAAATAAAGTTGTTTATGAAAAGCTTTGGAAACTTAATTATTTGCATAACAAAGAAAATCTTTGTAAATATATTTTTGATTCTTATTTAAGAATTAAGCACGAAAATGTTTTTATTATAAACATGATGATAAAATTTTGACGAACTGAGTATTGCATCGTTAATCTTGAAATTGTATATAGTTGCGCGCCTACATACAATTTAGAATGGACCATGCAAGGCTGATTAGTAGTCACCATAAAACTGATTAATAAACACTACATTCTCTTTAAAGGTTGTGAAAGACTAAATTTTATGAGATCTGCAAGAAGTTCAAAATAGGGACCTAATGTTAGGGACACCTACATATGTGCCTGTAGCTTCTATTCTTCTGAGTCGAATTTACTCATTTGTGGAAATTGTCTTATATGACAATTGACAATTCTTTCTTGTCCAATTCTCCCGTAGTGAGATTCTTAGGAAAAGTATTTGATTACCGAGTGTTGATACCCGACTGGATGTCTCGACGTTCCTATAATTTCTTTTGAATTGATTTCATTTGAATAACCTGGGTAACGATCCGATGAGCTTTCGAATGCGTACTCAAATTATGAAAACATGGGATATATTCATATTCGTCAAATATTTTCGTCTGTATCTGATTTGAAATTCTCTCGCATAGATTATGCGTTGACCTTACTCTTTTAATAGTAGTTGTGTATCCTAATATCCCTGAAATTGTGAAGGATTATGAATTATTATTAGTCTTTTGAGAAGTTCACATCTTATCGATGGCAACAAAACTGAAAAGTTGATAGTGCCAGTAGAATGGATTGATTGATTATGACATGACGACATTGTCCTAATTGATGGGAACTCGAATAGAATTTCCCTAAATGATAAGATGTTGATTATCAAAAGTAATCTAAATAATTCTTGATGGATGACTTGAAATTATACCGCGAATGGTTGTGAACTAGTTATAGATATTGTAATCTAGAAAGAACCTAATATGAATGTATTAAAAGATGTTTCTGTTATCTGAAACTTTAGGAAGTATTTGTTGATGAATTACCTAGATTTTTGCCATTAAGGCAAGTTAAATTTGGTATTGATTATATTCCCGGTGTTGCACCTGTGACTTGTACACAGTACGTCAGCACCATCTGAATTAAAGGAATTACCGTACAACTGAAAGAGTTGTCGGAGAAAGATATCATTCTACCAAGCCTGTCATCATGAAGAGCTATGGTGTTATCATTCCTTATATTTATAAATTGTTGTGAACTGAGTAAATTGATAATCGAAAGCGATATCCATAACTCGAAATGGAAGATTTGTTCGATCATTTACAAGGTTTTTGATCCTCAGCATGGTTATCATCAACTTCGCATCTGCAGAAAAGATTATCTATTCCAATCACTACATCCGGTACTTGTAATGAACATTATGAGTTTCATGTGATGACGTTTGGATTGACTAATACACATGTAGCATTCATAAATTTGGTGAATCACGTGTGTAGGCTGTAATTTGATAAATTCATGCTTGTGATCATTAAGGATCATTTGTTTGTTTATAAGAATAAGAATGAGTTAATAATTATTAATAGATTGCCCTTAGATGACTGAAAAATAAAAACCTGTACCTTGAATAATTAACACGTGATTAAAGACTTGAACCTTTACATGATTTAACCATGTGATTAATAGATAATGGAATATAAATTGACTCTTCAAAAATTAAGAGCCCTTTTAAAACTTTGGATTTTACCAAAAAAGAATGGAAATATGTTTTGACAAATGTTTTAACAAAGGATTTTAAGGGATTATTCCCTTATACACAAACCATTTAACTAAACTTCTGTTTAGGGGTAAATGTTTGTGTATACCTCAAGATAATTTGAGAAGGAATGAGTAAAACCATTTATACCATAACCTGAAAACTTAAAACGACAATTTTTGCTTTTCAACTAAGAAAATTTTGACCAAAGTATAACCAAAGATTTTTCGAACATTTACGAATCTTAATAATTATTTTCAATAAATCAACGAAAATCTTGTTAAATAAATTCAGGTTTATTTTTGAACATTTTTATAATTGGTCGAACTAAGAAAATTAAAATTTTTACGTTATGTTCATAAAAAAAAATTAAATGTTTATTATTTAATTACTTGTAATAATTATTGATGCTTTAAAACGTCAGATTGAGTAAAACAGATAAAGATAATAGTAAAGACGAAACTAAAACTTAGAAGAAAGAAATTTTGAATAAATACGGTTATGATATTTATTTCATCAGGAAGGTGAACGTAATTACTGACGCATAATATAGAAAGAATATCTGAGTAAATTGTGGACATGATAATCACATCATCATGAGAAGTGAATATAGATACCAACGCATTATGTAAAAAGAATAAAGAACCAATTAGGATGTGTTCCTTAATAATGAAGGTGCAAAATAATTTGCCGAACAATATAAAAATAAACAATGATTGTAAAAAGATAATATAGATAATAAAAAGGTTTCACGGCTAGTGTGAACCATTAGAATTATGAAGCCGATGGCGTTAAATGTATAAAAGACCACATGTGATTGCCTAAATATGGAGATTGTAAGATAGAGTTATGTTGGAATTTGTAAGTATAAGTATTCTATTTATGTCATTTATGACTAAAAGTATCTTTGTCTGAAGAAGCTGTACTAATGGTAATTATGAAGGCAGACATCACCTCATACATTAGTAAACGTCTAGCTATTGCAAAGGTCATCATCTGAATTTGATTCGATTTGGGTCACCTTCGACAGACTGACCAAATATGCTAATATCATTCCCGTTAACGATAAATGCAAAGGAGTTATGTAAACATAGTGTGCATGTATCGAACATCTATATCAAGATCCTCGCTTCGCATTGAATTTCTAGAGATTTGCTCAGAAGTCATTGAGAACGAACCTTGATGAGAGTACTATGTACCATCCCAAATCGAAGGGACGAGATAAAGTAACGATACAAAGTAATATAAGTGTTGTTCTATGTTGAAATGAATGACCTTTGGTGATAAATTGTATAATCATTTTCCTTTGGAAAGATTTTCATTGATGATCATCATATTAGGATCGAGATCGAATCTTGTTAGGATCTAAATCTTAGAGCATCTGTAAGCAAGAGTTGAGATAAAGACATCCGACATACACCCATTGTGAGTTGGACATGTCTTTTAGGTTTAAGGTTTCCTATGATGGTGAACCTAACCTTACAAAGTACCCGACCCGCGAGACCTGAAATGATTGTTGAAATTAGGATTTGATTATTGACAGCCGGTAATAGGCAAGAGGTTATGTGAATGTGAAATGTAGATCTTGAAGTGCCAAATGGGTAGCGAAGTTATGCCAAAATTTTTAACCTTGGTAAAATGAATTCATGATCTGACAAATCATGGGATATAAGTCCCCGTTGTTTGGGACCATTGAGATGATATAAAAGATTGGTTTGAAAGGCATATAAGCTGGATCTACCCTAGGACTTCAGAGACTGCGTGAATTTTGTTTCGTATATCGAACTTGATGGAATATCTATCAAGTGAAAATCTGAGTGTTCCTTAGTAATGTTTAGATCGGCGAAAAGTTGCATTCATCAGAAACCCGTGAACATCATGGATAAAGAAAGTAAGTCAACATTAAGCCTGATCTTATTCCCGTAGTTATGTTTGATGAAACTCGCGTATTGTAATTGCACTTGTGAGAAAAGACCGAATGTGGAGGAAATACCCACATGGCTTTAACTCTATAAGAAGCGAGTAGTAAGGTAAGATGATCTTTGAGGACAAAGATCCTGTTTAGGGGTAAATGCTGTGACAATCCGTCAATTTATGATTGATATTTTATTCTCAATATTTATTTGAAAACATTATTTTAATGTTACAATATGAACTCACTTATTTTTGGTAAGAAATTTGGATTTACGTCTTGAAGTAGCGTCGACTACGTCTAAACCGGAGGATTCAACGTTACGTGCTTACGTTTACATACACCGTCTTTGGTGGTAGTCCGACATTTCAGAAAATAAATTTGTCCATGAATATTATTTTGTAGTTTTAAATTTGTGATGGTTCATAAACTCACAAATTTACGAGAAGAGATTAGGACTTACGATTTTATTTTAACGTCCTTTACGACTAAACCGGAAACCCTAGGTTTACGTATTTACGTTTTCGAACTCCGTTTTTGATGAGACAATTTTTATTAGATTCGTTTTGTGCCGTTGATTCATAATTTATAAAAACTTTTTCGTAAAACGACCCGAGGGCACGCAAATCGAGAAAACTAGAATCTAGAAATACCCGTAAACTAGTGAGATGGGACAAAACACTTTGTCCCACCCCACTAGCAAAATGGGACGGCATAACTTGACACCACAACACAAGGTGGCATCAAGTTTAACTTACACATTCCAAGTGTAAGCACTAGCTTACATCTTAAGCTTTACCATACCACTAAACTAGCTAAACTAGCAACTTGTATTCATTTCCATCTTTCTAACATGCAATCCACTCCAAAAACTCTCTCAACTCTCTCCCTTTGCCGTCCCAAATAAGCCAACAAACACCCTCTTTGATCTCTTGTAGCCATAAACCACATGTTTACTAGTTCTATTAAGGTGTTCTCTTGAAGCCTTGATCATTTGGTGGCCATATCAACAACTTTGGAGGTTACTTGCTTGTGTCCTAGGGCTGATTCTCCAACCTATGTTCTTGATATTTGATGGTCTTGGAGATACTTGTTGTGTTCATCAAGTTCTTGTCTTTCTAAAACAAGAAATCCACTTGGATTGGTAAAGAAGATCATCCTCTCCATTTTTCTCTTGTTATTTTGTAAAGAACAAATGTATTTTCTTTCATTTTGTATATGTATATGATGTATATATGATGATAAAAATGTTATGTGGGGATTTGTTGTTGATAAACATGATTAAAAAGGTGAAAAACCATAAGAAACAAGGTTAAAATCTTGACTATTTAGTTGGCTGTATAAAAACAGTAGATAACTAAAAGATGAACTGATAAAATTGCATGGTTTGATCCATTTACAGTAAGTAGAAGATGTTATACACATGTGAGAGTTGGCCATGCAATGGAATCAAAATAATGAGTGAGATATGATCAAAACAAGTTAGGTGGTGTAATCTGAATAAGCAGTTTTGTAGGGACTGTTAAGGCAACTTAAACTCAAAATGGGCAGTAGCTATAACTACGTTAAATGTAGCACATATTATGAAGATCATGCCATCCAAAAATGAGCTTCTAATTCATTATAGAACTCTAGATATGTTAAAAATGGTGAACATGAAGTTAAAAATCAGATTTTTGGAAATAATGTTTATTATTATTATATAAGCACTCACATTATAATGTATAAAATGTAAAAATATAAACCCACTAACTTATAAAACTTATTTATATAAATGTATAAGAGGTTAATTAAATGGGTAAATTATATAAATGGTGGTAAAATAATATTTATAAGTAATAAAAACTATAAACTTGATTTTTACGACTTTTTCGGCTATCGCCGTAAAATTAACGTTTTTCGCCAAATAAAACTTAGACGACCAAACCCGTCTAATGTAAAGTTTATAAAAGTCATATACTGATGTATAGGTAACTAATACAAGTAAAAACCGATAAAACCCGAACTATAAGAAATATGGACATTTACGAGCTAAATAAACATATTGGACTAATAATTGGACTTAATAAGATAAAAACTTGTAAAAAGAACTTATTAGGGCTTAACCCATTTGGGCCCAACTTGCAAAGTTTAACTACTGATAATATAAGTTTGAAAAGGATTAATAAGAGTTAAAGAACTTATAATAAGTTTATTGGACTTAAGACACGTAAATAGGCAAAACTAGTAAACTAGTATGAAAGTTATCGACTTATAACACTAGAATGAGTAAACGAGAATATGTAAACCCACTTGATCATCATATATAAATAATCATCATATGTATACATAATTGTTATTTTTATAAAGTCATTGGACATGAGTCTAAGACGAGTATTATATGTCTAGGTTTCCGTGATTGAAGCACGTACCATACGTCCGAGTTGCCGATAACCCGCCTTCCCACATCAACGTGAGTTCATAGCCTCGCACTCTTTTAAATGTTTTTATAAATGATTTATAAACCCGCGAGGGAGATAACATGTTAGTTTTTATCAAATAGGACACTATTTGTCCCAATTGTTTGTTTATTGATTTGGACCCGAATGATTGAATGACCCGATTGTATGACCCGATAAATGATTAAAGGACCCGATAGATGAAATTAAATGGATTATTAAAGTTAGGTTATGTCACTAAAAGTCCCATTAGCATGAATTGTGAACTACCGGGATTTGGTAGACGCTTATGCATTTAATAGTACTATTTGGGGACGATCACCCCAGTTCGCGCCTTGACGGTTGATCCCCGTCGTGCCACATTGATTGGTAAGCGAATTTATGTATGAGAAGACTTCCATAGCGTGACCTTTGTGACGACACGCTACTTTAGATGGGCAAAAATTGGTATCGGGTTAGCTACCCGTTTTGGTTTAGTAAGGTAACAATGTCATGCGGCTTATAATAATCCAAAAATTAACGAAATACTTATAGACGCTCCGAATTACGATGTATTGCCTGACTAGCAATACAGGGTCATACTATTGATATTATGTTTGTGTTTTGGTTTTCATAACCATATTCATATAACGGTTTTTGGTTTCATACAACGTCATAAGACGTATTGTATGATGTTTTTACGACATTGGCTCGTATAATGATTTTTAAGGCAAATGCCTATATTATGATTTTCGATAAGGGTTTGTATAAAAATGACTTTGGCTATTTTATGGCCTATTACAAAGACTTGTATAAAATGATTTTGGCTATTTTACGGCCTATTACAATGATTTGTACGTATTGATTTTTGGTACTAATTTTATACCAAAGTTATATTGATGGAATCTATTAAACTCTATGAATTCACTCGGCGTTATCGCTGACCTTTTCTTTTAACATGTTTTATCTCAGGTACTTGAAGGTAATTCTCTGGAAGACGACAAGAATTCATGGCCCGCACTTAAACAATATTTTCCATTCAAACACTTTGTAAAACTTTTGTATGAAATGTAATGACTTGGGACCGATGTAACTTTGATGTTTATGAATGGAAATGATTTATTATTAAACGACGCGATTTTTATGCGTTGTCTATGATGTGAGTAATGTGCTATCCCATAACACCAACGAGTCTTCCGCTGTATTGAATTGTATAAATTTGGGGGTGTTACAGTGTGAGACTATTAACATAGTTGATGTGCTAAATGAGGTGTGTGATGAACACTTTCATGATGCTTGCAAGATTACTAGTGATGAAATTCCCCATGTTGAAATCGTGGCCTCAATTGCTCCCTCTTTAACACCTTTTGGAGAGAGTGATTTCCTCTTGGAGGAATTTGAGTCAAACTTTCTTGGTGATGATGATTCTCCCATTAATTGGGAAGAAGATATTCTTACTATCCAAAAGTTTCTCAATGAGGACCCTATTCCTTCTCCTACTCCACAAGAAGTTACCAATGAGAATCCTTCCATAGTAAGACCTTCCATAGAGAGTCCACCTCCACTTGAACTTAAGGACCTTCCATCTCACTTAGAGTATGCTTTCTTAGAGGGCAAAGACCAATTCCCCGTGATAATTGCTAAAGAGCTAAAAGAGGATGAGAAGGAGCAACTCATTGAAGTTCTTAAGAAACACAAGAAAGCCTTAGCATGGAAAACATCTGACATAAGGGGAACTGATCCACATTTTTGTACACACAAAATCCTTATGGAGGATGATTACAAACCCGCCATTCAAAGTCAACGAAGAGTTAACCCAAAAATCCATGAGGTCATTAAGAAGGAAGTGATTAAACTCCTTGATGCGGGTATGATTTACCCCATTTCCGACTCTCCATGGGTTAGCCCGGTACATTGTGTTCCAAAGAAGGGTGGAATCGCCGTAGTGCCTAATGAGAACAATGAGCTTATTCCTACGAGACTTGTTACCGGTTGGAGAGTTTGTATTGACTATAGGAAGCTCAATGAGGCTACTAGGAAAGACCATTTCCCATTTCCTTTTATGGATCAAATGCTTGAACGCTTAGCGGGAAATGAGTACTATTGATTTCTTGATGGCTTTTCGGGTTATTTCCAAATACCCATTGACCCTAAGGATCAAGAAAAGACCACATTCACTTGTCCCTACGGTACATTTGCTTACAAGAGGATGCCTTTTCGCTTATGTAATGCACCGGGGACGTTTCAAAGGTGCATGATGGCGATTTTCCATGACATGATAGAGCAAACTATGGAGGTTTTTATGGATGATTTTTCCGTCTTTGGAAATTCATTTACCTCATGTCTCACCAATCTAGAGAGAATGCTTAAGCGTTGTGAGGAAATGCGTTTAGTGCTTAATTGGGAGAAATGTCACTTTATGGTGAAAGAGGGAATTGTTTTAGGACACAAAATATCCAACAAGGTATTAGAAGTGGATCGAGCTAAAAGTGATGTGATTGCTAAGCTTCCCCCACCCACTTCGGTTAAAGGTGTAAGGAGTTTCTTAGGTCATGCGGGGTTTAATAGGCGCTTTATACAAGATTTTTCTAAGATAGCTAGACCGATGACTCAACTCTTAGAAAAAGAGGCTCCTTTCATTTTTAACCAAGATTGTTTGGAATCTTTTGAGACTCTTAAGGAGAAATTGACAAAGGCTCCCGTTTTGGTTTCTCCAAATTGGGAATTACCTTTTGAGCTTGTGTGTGACGCTAGTGATTATGCGGTGGGGGCCGTCTTAGGACAAAGAGTGAATAAACATTTTCAACCTATACACTATGCGAGTAAAACCATGACCGGTGCACAACTTCATTATACTAACACGGAAAAAGAATTACTTGCTATAGTCTATGCTTTTGAGAAATTTATACCATACCTTGTGTTATCCAAAACCATAGTGTATACGGATCATTCCGCTCTCAAGTATCTCATGACAAAACAAGATGCTAACCCTAGGCTTTAAAGATCGGTTTTGTTGCTTCAAGAGTTTAAGATAGAAATTCGAGATAAGAAAGGGGCCGAGAATTTAGCAGCGGATCACTTGAGTAGACTTGAACATCCTTTTCAAGGAGATTTTCCAAATCAAGAAATCAATGAATCATTTACATTAGATGAGCTCATGTCTATCTCTTCCCAAGAGGATGCCACTCCTTGGTTTGCGGATATAGCAAACTATCTTGTGGGGAATGTGCTTATTGAGGGTCTTACTTACCAACAAAAGAAGAAATTTCTTAAGGAAGTTAAGTACTACTTTTGGGATGATCCTTATCTTTTTAGGCATTGTGCGGACCAAATCATTAGACGGTGTGTAGATGTCCCGAGGCATTTAAGATCTTAGAAGCATGTCATAAAGGACCTACGAGTGGACATTTTGGGCCCAACTATACCGCCAAGAAAGTATTTGATTCGGGTTACTATTGGCCTTCCAATTACAAAGATGCCCAATAAATGGTGAAATTTTGTGATAAGTGTCAAAGACAAGGAAAAATTACGCAACGTGATGAGATGCCACAAAATTTTATTCAAGAGTGTGAGATTTTTGATGTATGGGGCATAGACTTCATGGGACCTTTTCCATCTTCTAAGGGAAACAAGTATATACTTGTGGCGGTGGATTATGTGTCTAAATGGGTGGAGGCTAAAGCCTTACCTACTAATGATGCTCGAGTTGTTGTGAAGTTCTTAAAGCAATTGTTTGCTAGATTTGGTGTACCTCGGGCCATCATAAGTGATCGTGGTACGCACTTTTGTAATGATAAATTCACGAGAGTTATGAAGAAATATGGAGTTAATCATAGACTTTCTACCGTGTATCACCCTCAAACCAATGGTCAAAACGAGGTCACAAATCATGGTTTAAAGAGAATTTTAGAGAGAACGGTGGGAGAGCATCGAGCTTCTTGGTCGGATAAGCTTGATGATGCTTTGTGGGCTTTTAGGACGGCTTTTAAGACACCAATTGGTTGTACTCCTTATAGGCTTGTCTATGGTAAAGCGTGCCACCTCCCATTCGAGTTAGAACATAAGGCATCTTGGGCTCTCAAGTGGGCTAATTTTGATTTAAACCAAGCCGGTTCACATAGGAAAGATCAACTTAATGAGATGGATGAATTGAGAGCTAATGCCTATGACAATTCTTTGCTTTACAAGGAAAGGACTAAGAAATTGCATGATGCTAAGATCAAGAACCGTGAGTTCAAAGTTGGAGAGCCGGTTCTCCTCTTTAACTCAAGGTTGAAACTTTTTGCGGGCAAGCTTAAGTCGAGATGGTCCGGTCCATTCACTATTGCTCAAGTGTTTCCATATGGAACTATTGAGTTGTCACAACCCGATGGTCCAAATTTTAAAGTGAATGGTCACCGTGTGAAACATTATTTTGGGGAGGACATTTCTGTTGAAATGGTCCAAGAGATCCCCATTTTCCCCATGAATTAATTCACTGAGGGACGAGTCGAGCTAGAGACTCATTAACTCAAGCATCGTATAACTAGGTTTAGAGTGTTGTAGGTTAGCAATAAGGGTATAGAATTGGAGATAAGTGTAGGGGAGACCTTCTTTTGTCTTCATGTTGTTTGTAGGGTTGCTCACTCATTTCATGCTTTGGAGCTTATGGAGGAGGCCCTTGTATCCGGTTCACTTTGTTACTATTGTGATCTTTCATTGACACCTTGTGCTTAAACATGAATTCACCAATAGTTGTCCTTTCCTTAACTTGGGGTAAGCAAAGTCTATTCATTGTCATAAGTGTAGGGGAAGTTTTTTTATACTTCCATGCTCTTAAACATTAAGGACAATGTTTAGCTTAAGTGTAGGGGGGTCATCTATCGAAGTGACCTTACCTAGAACTTGTCATTGTCCTTCATGATAACTTGGAAAATTAAATTTTCAAACATTTTTCAAATTTTTGATCTACTTTGGCCACCAAAAATATGCATTCATAATTTTTGCATCAATCATTTTTCATTTGCATAACACATTTGCATTGTATATATTTCTTCTTTTATCTTTCATCAAAAATATATAAAAAGGAAAAAATATAATAAAAACATGGTTTAACAAATTTAGACTTCTTTGACATATTAGGCCCGCCATAGATATTTTGACTCAACCCGAGTTTGATTATCTAAGCATTCTCTAGCTAGTATCCTTAACCATGTAGTCCTTCATTGGTCTATTAGGCTAAGCATCCACCAATCTCATTCTTTGAGATTTTAAATTTGTGGAGAATGGGAAATGATAGAGTTGAAGCAAGTATAAAAGGGATAGATAAACTTCATGATAATTACTTGTGGCTAAACCCTTCTCTTCTTTACCTCTATTTTCTTCGCATGTTTATATGTTAATAAATAATCAAAAACGGTTTTAATTGGTTTGTAATCTCTTATGCATTTTTGACTAATCATTCATGGTTGGTATAAGTACGTCTTAAGATTCTAAGTTAGAACGTTTTATGTGTACTAGACTTATGTCATGCTCAATATTTAGCGGGTGTTTTTCCTTTTATTCTTTTAAACTTTCTTAATGAGGAATAAAGAAAAATAAGAGCGGCTTATGAAAAAAATGAGTGGCTAGAAAAAAAAGAAAAAAAGAAAAGAAAAGAAAAATATATATATATATATACATATACAAGACTTCCAAGAGGGGCAGTGTGGTGTTAATTATAGTGACTATTGAGTTCCAATATTACCTTGACGGGTTGCGAGGATTCAATAGATTGCCCCAATCCAATATTACCTTGACGGGTTGCGGGGTTGAAGATCCAAAGTCTCAAAAAGATGGCGGATGTAAATAATTGCGTGAGTTTTATTTTTCTTTCCTTAGCGAGTGTGTAGCTACTTATGAAAGCATGACATGAGAATTTTACACATAAGGCGAATGACTTATTACTCTTGAAACGAACTTATATTAATTGTGAGCGGTTTTTCAAGTAATGGATGAGAGGATTACTTAGGATTAAAACCGTGCTTCCTTATTTTTGGATTTTACATTTCTTATACTTCACACTTGAAATAATGACAAATTTGCCCACAAGTAATTTGCTCAAATAATAACCGGTTCCACACTTAATTGTCATGAATAAGTTGATGCACTTTTTACTTGTGAATACAATGATCCCATTTTTATGCTTGGTATGGGGAAAGTGAAACTTGAAGGTGATAAGTATCCATGGTACCCAAGCCCTAATCCAAGTCATTGATTTCTTTATGAGTTATTTCCATCAAAACCATTTCAAGAAAAACCAAAAAGATATAGAATTGAATTTTGTTCATTGCATTGTTAAAAATCAAAATCATGCATCATATAGTATAGAGTAGTGTAGATGCATTCCATAATGGCCAAGGTGGATTAATTATGAGGAGAATGTAAATTTGTGCTTTAAACTATAGCATTGCATGAGGACATGACAATGTTCAAGTGTAGGGGATTTGATATGAGCAAAAACTCATATCAATTTATCAACAAATCACCCTAAAACACAAGAAAAATATCTAAACTTTGTGCTATAAAGCTGAATTATGTGGTATGTTTTGTGTTTGTGTGCAAATAGGTAAGAAGGATGCATTTTCAAGCAAACAAAGGAAAAATCAAGCTTAATTTGATGAAAAAGACAAAGAATGATCAAAAGTGACAAGACTTTGAAGGCGAAGGACCTATCTTGAAAATCTGCCAAAGATGAAGGACCAAAAGTGTAAAATTGACAAAGTCAAGATCAAAGTCAAATAAGGTCAACTTTCAAGTCAACTTAGTCAAAGGGGCTTTTTGATCAAGTTTGCAAATGGAAGGACTTAAATTGCCAAAAGAATGAAGAATATAGCTCAAAAGTTCAATCTGCCAAAGTTAGGGGATCATTTCTACCATTTTTGGAAAGTCATGTTAAACTTGATCCGTGTGTAAAGACTCCAACCAATGGGAGAGCTTGAAATAATAAACATGGATCACCAAATCAGCTTATTTAATATCCACTCAGCCGCCACCTCATTAAATGAGCGAATCAGAACAGTGTTGCGCACTCACAATTTTTCCACCAATAGAAACTCACCATGTAATAATAAGTTTTATCCAACTTGGATAATGATCCGTGTGAGCTTTTGAAGACCAATAACAATGTGCCACGTTGCATCTTCAACCTTCCAACAGCCCAGAATCGTTCCAGAGATAGAGGCAATTTCAGCAAAAGATCAAAACATCAAAAATGCTTACAAAAGGAAGACGAATTTATCCCACGTGCTCAATTATACTGAAGAACAACAACAAAGAAAAGCCCAAATGTGTTCATAACCTGCAAAACTCAGTTGAGCAGAATTTTCCACATGGAAGTTTTTGATTGGTTCTAACACGTCAACCCCAACTACTTCTCATCTGCAGTCTATAAATACCCTAGATTAGCTCTCATTTCTTGTAATGTAGAAAAGTGTGAAATCACACACACTTTTATTTTTCTCTCATCTCAGTTTAGATTTAGCTTAACAACTCAAGAGTCTGACAAACTCTTGAGTCTATTATTAGTTGTAACGAATTACCAGTTTTGTAACTACCTTTCCAATTCAATCAATAAAATTTCCATTTTCCCTCCAAATTCTTCATTGCTATTCTACTATTCATACATGCACTCTGTTACTCTTGTGATGCTGATTAGTTGGTTATGATCTCACTTGATCATGATTATCTATTTGTGAAGTTCTTGAAGCTGTTGTACTTGTTCAGTTCATTCAGTTGCAGTCCAAGTTGATTTTGCAGAATTCCAGTTCAACAATGGTGATTTAGTTGATTGTAGCTGCTGAATTGCAGATGTTTAGTGTTTACTAGTGCTAAGGTGGTGGTTAGCACTAGTTTAGAAAGCTCAGCGCTTCTCTACTCCCCAATGGAGGCCTAAGCTAAAAGGTTTCACTTCCTGAGTTTTTAGTTCCACTCAAGTGTTGGTTGCATGCTTCATACCTAGTTAATCATTGTTTGAATGCATGATAAAAGGTGTTTAGCTTGTATTTGATATGTTTTCAGTGTTTGAGTAGCCTTATTGTAGCTTATTACTAGCTTAACAGTCTTATACTTGTCCTGTTTTTAGCATTTATCAGTCATTTTAGCTTAACAAGTCATATTGAGTTCTAGCCTTTTAAACTGTTTGATAGTGGTTACTTTACATTTCATTCTAGCCATATAACTAAGTCTGATATTGCTTTTCATTCAGTTTGACCAATTGCTCAAAATCCTTTCACAAAAGTTTGATATTGATCAGAAAAGTAGTGTTTGGAAATAGCTTGTAATTGCTTTTCAAGTGTTAGTAATTGGCTTATTTTGGTTCATTTCAAGTCATATAGTCACAGCATAAACATTTCAGTCATTTTCAAGTCATTTCATTAGTCAAACAGGCAATTGGTTAACAAAACGTTTTGGGTCAGATTTTGTTAAGTGAGTTTTCAGAAAGTTGTGATTTTCAAATGCTTAGTAAATCTTTGTTACTTGATGAAATTCTTTCAAACCAGTTCTCATCTTTCATTCAATATATGAAGTTTTAGTGAGTAAAAGGAAATTGTACAGTATCTTGTTTTGAGTAAGAAATAAGCCAAATAATAAGCACTTAAGCAATTGCAATTCCCTGTAATGAAACACAAACTGATTTCTCAAATCTCACTTTCCACTTCATAAATTAGCTGATTTTCTTTTACATTTCCTTTCCAAAAGTGTTCCTGAGTAGGTTTTGAGAATTTGAGCTTTTTGAAAAATCTGGTCAACAAAAGTCAACATAAGCACATTTTGGCTTATTTCCAGATTTAGAGCTTATTACTTGATCATTTTCTTTGAGACTTGATTTCCCGTTCTTCTTTTGAGCTGTTTAAAAAGTTTCTGGAGTAAAATCAAGTAGTGCAAGTCTAGCTTAATTGGTAGCTTATTTTGAGCTTATTAAGATTTGCTTATCAGTGTTCTAGCCATTTTTAGCTTAATTCCTTGGATAGGTCTAGCTTATTTTTGATTTCAAACGTTTGAAATTGGTTTGAGCTTATTTGGTTAAGAAACAAGCTCAAACGAGCTTATTTTGTACTTGAACCCGTTTTTGGTTAAATAGTTTTAAAAATTGCACTATGGTCCTTCTAGTATTAAACAGTTTTTAAATCCAGCTAATCTTTCCACTAATTAGGGTTTGAAACATTTCAGTCCTTGTATTTTCAAAAGTTGTTCAAAAGTGGTTAGGCAGTTTTCAATTAGTTAAAAATTAGTTACTTGGTTTGTTAAATTTTCATTTTGAGTCCATTTAGTTTACTGATTTTGCATAGTTAGTCCTTTGACTTTTTGACTTTACATTTTTGGCATTTATATTTCATAGAATTTACATTTTCAGTCCTTATAGTTTGTAGAATTTACATTTTAGCATTTTACTTGAATAAAAACTTGGTTTGTGCACTTTGTTTTACGTATAAGTAGATTGTATTTTTCATTTTGGCAAGGCTTTGTTTGAATTAGCAATAGAATATCCAAATACTTTACCAACCAAAAACAATTAAAAACTCGATCTTGTTAGGACTTTCAATTTGTTAAGAACTGAGAAAAACGAACTTCAACTATACACATTTCAAGCTACTGATGAATCAACTTCTAAATATTTTAATAAATTCGTCCAAAACAGTGTAGGCCGATTTGCACTCTAAACTTGTTTTGATCATATCTCACTCATTTTTATGATTCCATTGTATGGCCAACTCTCACATGTGTATAACTGATGAGATTGCTTTTATATATAGTCTCATCATCCAAATTGGGCTTAAAATGCATTAAATATCATCAAAATACCCAAATATATGCTTGTGTTTGTTGCTTGTGTATTTTAGGTACGGATATTGAGAAAATGACAAAAGATCACAAGAATCATTCAAAAACGAACACGGGAAACGAAGCCGCACGATGAACCAAGCCCTAATGAAGAATTTTCAAAAGAAAACCCTTGAAGATTTGAAGAATCATGAAGATTGGTCCTCCAAGTTTGAAGAAGTGACACTTTATACCCTTGTATCTTCATAATTACAAGTTTGGTCCCTAAAGTTTGTCAAAATTACAAAAAGGACCCTCAACTTTGAAGAATTGGCAAATTTAGTCCCTCAACAAATCTAAATTGTCAATAATGGTCCTCCAAGAAGTCAACAAACAATTCAAGACCTTGAAGTATGAAGACATGTCAAAAACAGCCCTTGAAGATTGCCAAAATTACACTTGTAGTCCTTAAAACAAGTTTCAAAACTTGTTGTGCCAAAACTACCAAAGTCCAAAAGTTGTTATGTGTTAAATGGGCGTTGTTAGCCATTTAATACAAAGTGAATTAAGTTTGAAAAGAGAAGGACCAATTCTGCCAGACAGCCATACTTATCCCCCCCAACCAGTGCTTGACACCTTACCCACTCACACCCCACACCCAATCAAAAGCACCCTTTTCTCCACATCACCTATCCACTCACCCATAAACTGATTAATTAATCAGTTTAAATCTCCCACCAAAACACTTCATTTAAAAATGTTTTACCCAAAATAGATTAAACACTCCCCTAATCTATCCTTAAACCCTAATTTTTTCCAGGATGAACAATGATCAAAACAAGGGGTTTTTGGGTAATTCTTTCCAGATCCTTAATTAAAGACCACTTAAACATAAAACCATCCTTAAACCCCCATCACCATCACCTCACATGTTTGTGCAACCCTCCCCTGCCCCACTATTCACTCTCAAACAAAATGAGGACAGCAAATCAACATCCCACAACAATTTCGTGTTCCCAAAGGCTAAATGGACGTCCAAGATCTCTTTTTCATCACTGGCATCTCAGCTACAAGCCAAAGATCTTCACATGGCTTATTTTTGACTGAAAATTCAAAATCGTCCAAGGGCAAGATTGGAAGTTCAAGTGTTAGGGTTTTTTAGCTTCTATTCACTTCTAGAATCACTTGTAAGCCTCTATATAAAGGCATTATAGGACTTAGCATAGTTCTTGTTCTTGATTTTCTCCTTTTTCAAAAACCTTGTAAATCCAGTTTATGAAGTAATATAAATGGTATTGAGTTTGTTGATGAGAAATATTGAGTTCCCTTTACATTTCAGTTGATTTAAGTTCATTGTTTGAGTTTCGTTTAATTTCAGCAAATGTTTTTAAGTTTCAAAGTTTCTGTTTCTTTTTCAAAGTTTTCTTATATCTTAAATTTTCATACAAACCTGATACAATGGTGATTAAGTGTATTACTTTGATGGAGTTTGAGTTTGGGTATGTCCAAGACACCATGGCTTGTTCTGGTGTAGTGGGTACCCAAGCTTGAAATAACCATTGGTTGGTCATTTTCCTTGCTTATCTTAGTCTCATTCATAAGCTAAAAGCCCACTTCTAGCTTATTCCATAAGCTAGGGGTCTGCCTTGAGCTCTTTACACAATCCCCTTTGATTTCTTTCTTAGCAGGTTCTAAACAAGGACCATATTTCATCCTATTTTGTTAAGTAAAACTCCATCAGCATCTCAACAAAGTTCTGCATAGGCCCCAGCCTATAAGGAGGTGGTTTTTCAACCACTAAGGGTCCTGGATGTAGGACCCTTAAGGTAGCTCATTGATTCTCTTTTCCATTTTCAGTTTTCCAAAAATTATGTGTTTTATGTGATTCTGCTTGTTAAGTTGTTAAATGTATGTTTGAGTGCTTAAAACTGCTTAAATAGGACTTGTATGCATGCTTAGATAGTGTTCAATCAGTTTGGTTAAGTCTTGATTAGATTTGCTTTGAAAAAATTTTAATCTGAGATTTAAAGGAGTGTTTGGATCTGTCTTTTAATTTGGATTATTGTTAAGAAGCTTGTGTTTAAACCTGTCTTTTACACTTGTTAGGGTGTTGTTAGGTTGTGTGTTAGTTTGATTGTCAGTTTGGTAGTTTATTGAACACTTTGGCTTGCTAAGAATTAGATAACATTGCCTTAATCAGAAAAGTTCATTTTTCTGCTTATTTTTAAGAGAATGTGTGCCATCAATCTGAATCATTGCTAGATTATAGGATTGTTTAGGATTATGTATGGTTTGTATGTGATCTGGTACACTTGTATGCAAGATTTGGCTTATTAAAATTCATTGTTGTGCTAACTGCATCAGATAAACACCCCCCAACCTGCTTAAGTCTTATCAACAACCTTGTTTGCCTATTGTGTGCTTGAATTTGAGTTGTGCTTGCCTGTTTTTGTTTTTGTATTGACTCCTTGTACTCAACAGAGTACAAGGGTGCCTATTGTCCAACAAAACAGCATCAAAAACCAAGAATCAAGCCCTCTTGATTCATATCTTCACTTGTGAAGACTTCTCTAGTGTTCATCAGAAACTTTGCCAAAACTGGGCACGTTTTGGCTTTCCTAAGCCTTAATCTTAGTTATCTTGGATTGGGAATTGTGTTTTAGTGAGTAACAAGGTCATTGGATTGTGTCTTAAGTTTAAAAAAAAAACAAAAGAAAAAGTTTGCAAAAAGCTCACCTGGCCTGGGCTCGAACACGCGACCTTGCTTTCCAAGGACTAACGTGTTAAACAGTGATCCGGATGGCTTTTTACGTTTAGGTTTCATTTCATTAAATACTTAAGTGGTATTTGATTTATAGCTTATTTACTTAACAGCTTTCAAATAAGCTAATTCTAGCTTATTTCTTTTAGTTTTTTTCTGTTTAGCATTTTTCCTAGGATTTTATAAGTGTTTTTGATTTTTCTGTTTGAAAAGTATATTTTTCCCATTATTAATTAATTTATTAGGATTATTTTAAGTTTTAATTTTAGAAAGTCATTAAAAAATAGTAAAAGGTATATTAAAAATCTGAAAAAATAGTTTTTAGGTTTTTAATCATATTTTTGAGGTTTACAGCTATTTAGGTTTTCAATTTAGCTTATTTTTGATTTTATAGGATTTTAGGGTTTTTAAGCAACTTTAAAATTCAATATAAAATTATTAAATAGGTTTCAGAAAATTTGGATTTCATTTTTGTTTTAGTTACATTATTTAGGATTTTCGGTAATTTTTTAGAATTATTTAGTGAACTTTGAATTTTTTTGATTATTTTAATAGTATTTTATTATTAAAAATTGAAGTTTCATTTTTTCTAGTTTTTACATTTTTCCTAGGTTAAGGACACTTAATTAGGAGTTTTGTCACTTTCCAAATATTTTTAGGACTTTTCATTTATTTTCTAGAATTAATTTAAGATTTAATAGATTTTAATAGTTATTAAGTGTTAAAAAATAGTTTAATTTGGTTTTAAAATTTTTAAAAATAGTTTTTAGCTTAATTAGGATATTTTTGAGGTTTACAAACTATTAGATCTTGTTTAAGGCTTTTTAATAATTAAAAGTGATTTTTAGGGCTTTAATTAGCATTAAAAAGTCATTATTGAATTAATTAAAAGGTTTTAGCAAGTTTGGATTTTTTGTAAACTCTTAGAATATTATTGGGGATTTTTAGTAATTTTTAGGAATTTTTAGGTTAAAATTTTTATTTTTGTACTATTTACGGTTTTACGTATTCGCCTTTTTCGTCGTAGTTTAATTCGTCTTTGTAACCGTCTTTCTCTTCTAATCCCATTTCTTTCTCAATCATATAATCACAAACATTAATCAATTCTTAACACAACGCACTTGCCTCCTTGGGAAACGAACTTGGACTTCATTGGGTCATTAGTGCTCGGTTTTCCTAAACCGACACTTAATCCTACCACTATTTGTCATCCTTTTCCTAAAGGGTACAGAAACACTACAATCATTTTGGCGCCGCTGCCGGGGAGGCGTGTTGTGTTTTGGTTGAACCATTGTTGTTTTTATATAGCCATAAATAGCTAATTGTATTAGTAGCACTCTACTAATACGTATTATCGGTTTTTCGTTTTTTTGTGAATACTATTACTATATTGTATACGTAGAACAATAAATTTACAAGTACTCCAAATACGTGAGAAATCACAACCTTAACTTGGGAGGTCATTACCCAATCATTGTATTCGAATCTCAAACCAAAGAAAAAGGCAAAAATAGATAAATACTTTCGTGAAGCTCGATTTTGAGAAATACAAACTATAAGGTGGGTATAAGGCGGTTGTATTTCACGACCTAAAGGAAAAATGCTCTTAAGTGCTTCGCGCCGCCTCGTTTCCTCCGCTTGCTTGTGCGTATTTTGATTTTGAAAGCTAATCGAGGGTTTTGCCGCCCAAAGTATTACTAAGTATCATATATATTTTCTTGGTTTCATTTGATTAAACCCTCTTGAACGATTTGGTGTTCCACCATCGTTCTAAAGTCATCGACGGCGTTCACTTCACGTGATCGTTTTCATTCCTTGAGGCTTCTTTAATCGAGAGATTTGATTAAGGAGGAGATTTGTAGATTTGTGTCTACCTAATACATTCCAAAAATCCAAAAAAAAGTAAAAACAATCAAAAACCACAAAAAAATTGAAAAAGTAAAAACACCAAAAAGAATCTTCTTTGCTCGCCTTCTCGTTGTACGTGACGTTTATGCAAACTCGCTCTAAAGCAAGACGTGCTCGTAAACAAAGAAACAAATCAATCACTCCTACTAGTGAGGAGTCTCCTATTGACGAACCCATTATAGTGAAAGAAGCACCCATGGCTAATCGAACTATGATGGAGTTGCTTCAAGCACCCACCGAGGGTTATGGAGAAGCGATTGTGATTCCCGCTATCCTTGCGGAGAATTTTGAGGTTAAGACGGGTTTGTGGTCCATGATTCAAAACAACAAGTTTCGAGGTGACGAAAAAGACAACCCTCATAACCACATTCGCCAATTTAATCGTCTCACCGCCACATGCAAGTTTAAGGACGTCTCAAACGACTCGATTAAGATGATGCTTTTTCCGTATTCCTTAGCGGGGCCCGCAAAAATTTGGTTAGAGAAAGAGCCACCCAATTCTATATTGACGTGGAAGGATCTCGTTTCAAAATTCGTGAACCAATTTTTTCCGCCCTCTAAGACTACGCACTTGAAAAACGAGATTTTAAAGTTTTCACAAGAGTATAATGAGAGTTTTTCAACGGCTTGGAATAGGTTTAAGGAAATGTTGCACGAATGTCCTCATCATGGTTTTTCCGACTTGCATCAAATTGACACATTTTACAATGGACTTAATGATCATGAAAGGGATTATTTGAATGCCGTCGCGGGTGGTAATTTTTTGTGTAAAACGGTTGAGGAAGCTTTGGTGATAATTGAAAATAGATCTAAGGTGTATAGTCCTCGTAGCACGTCTAGTGTTCGTAAGGCTTCGTCTTCGGCTTCACCTTCTTTGTCTAATACCATCGATGCTTTCCAAATTGAGGCGAACTTGGAAAACAAGATTTTTGATAAGTTGAAAGGACTTTTGATTGAGTTTAAAGTTGGTGAACCAAGTGCTCCCGCTACGGCTAAAGCGGTTGAGGTTTCTTGCATGTATTGTGGTGGAGGTCATGATTTCTCCGAGTGCATTACCAACGGTGGTAACACTTCGAGTGCCTTCGCGGCCGCGAGAACTTATAACCAAAACGGTCAAGTTCCTCGCACTAATCAATTGACTCCACCGGGTTTTCCACCAAATCAAAATGCTAACAATTATCGAAACAATCAAGTTGGTTACCAAAGCAATAAAAGGAACAATTTCTGTTGGAAACTCACTTTATGTGACGACATTTAAGAATTCCCGTTAGTTATCATAGTCACGCACATTTAGACTAGACTAGGCTCGTTGTAAAGTTTAGGTTGTGTGCGTGACTATATATACCCCTCCTTAGCTTCCAAGGAGGGGTGTTGGTTGTCATTTGTTTTTGTTCAATACATTTTCTCTTTCACTTTCAACCTCTCCTCTCTCTCTAAGCCAACAATGGCTTCCACCACCATTTACCACCACATTAGACCACCGGATCGGAATTAGCATTTCTACATTTGGCATCAGAGCCTCGGTTCTATCCTTGGATCGTGTTCGTGTATTCGATTTGGTGGTCTAATCTTTCCTTGTGTCTCGCTATATCATTGTTTTTGTCTGATTTGTCTAAAAAAAATTTTGTCACGTCTTATTTTTTGTCCAAACTGTCCAATTCTTTCTCGGTTTCATCATCATATCATTGTTGCCTTTTGGTCCACATCAGCTTTTCAGAAACATCCATGGTCAAGTTGCTGGTTACAAAAAGTCAAAACTGGTTTTCATAATCTTTCACTTTTCCTGGTTACAAGAAGTCAAAACTGCATATTTACTTAACTCTGGTATTGTTGGCGACTGGGTTTTGATGAAGTTTCTTTTTTTATTCTGGGCTTTTCTTGCTGTATAGGATGATGAAGTTACCCAGAAACATGGTCAGATTCATATTCCCAGATTTTCAGGAACAAGTACAGATTTCAGATAAGACTCTGCATCTTGGTACATCGCATTGACTGCGATGGGTTGTCTACAATGGTCCCACTGCGATGGTTCCATTGCGATGGGTACCATTGCGATGGGTACCATCGTAATGGGTTCCATCGTATTAAGACATCATGTTGCGATGGACTCCATTTTGTTTTGACTGCGATGGGTCAAGGTTTTGACTGCGATGGACTCACTTGTTGACTTTGACTGCGATGGAAATTTTTTTTGGTTTAAGACTGCGATGGACTGCGATGATGATTTAAACAGCCTTCGATGGACTTCTTTTGTTTAAGACTGCGATGGGTTCATTATTTTTGACTGCTGACACTTGACTGAAACCAATCGCAACCGAGTCAACTCGATATTTACCGAGTTGACTCAGTTAAACTCACTGAGTCGACTCGATACTTCCAACCTTATTACTCCTTAATCATCACCAATTCTAACCTACTCCCATCGTCTCCTAATTCCCCATCATATCTAGACTCGAAACAAACACATAATTAATAGATCTCTGATAATTTTTTCGTGTCATGCTTGCATGTCAAGATCTTCGATGATCTATTCTCACAAAATCAATATCATCATTGATCTATGTAGATGTTATTCCATCTCTTCAATATTCGAAAATTTAAATGATGGAACATAAACAAGGATGTTTTGTTCATCATTTGTTTCGATATAGACCAAGAAAAACTGAAACCATCATGGCATCACGAATTAAAACATAAACGTTTTTAGTCAATCTTCGAATATTCAAGAATGATTAATAACAATTGTGTTATAATCACTCTTAGATTCGTTTGATTAAAAACACATGCATCTCGAATCGCACTTACCTGAGACCTCACTTCTGAGACCTTGTTGTCGTTTCTCGTGTGATTCACTTTTATAGTTACTGGTTCGATTGATGTATTTGGGGAGATTAGATGATTTTGAGATTATTTTGATGAGAGAAAAGAGATGGGAGCTTTAGACGGAGATTAGGAGGTGAGCAGATGAGAGATAAGGGGGTGGATAAAACTAGGAGAGTGATTAGGGTTAGGTGGTTATTTGTGAGTTGTTTTAGGGTTTGACCCCATTTAAACTTATTAACCAAGGGTGATGGACCGGGTACAAAACAATTCAAAATGGGCCGGGTCTTGGACTCTCAATGGAATGTGTAGATTAACTTATATACACACTATTTTTTTAACAAATTTTTTTTAAATAAATTTTGTGTATTAAGTTATAATTCGGTCGTCATCGGGTCGAGACAAAAAGTGACGAGACATTGTTAAGGAGAATGGATGCTCAAACAAACAAGTTCCTTTTTTGAATTTGTAGTTTTTTTGTTGCATTTGTGGTTCTTTAATTTATTCTTGACACTGATTGGGTGACGAGAAATGTGACGCGACAAAATGACGTGACAATTGTGACAAGAATTTATTTTGACGAGACCAAGAAAAAATGGGCGATTTTTTAGTGGCTTCAGATTTTGTTTGATCGGGTATTAATTACGTGACGTTGAAGACGGATTTTTCGAAGGCGTGTATTTATTTTATCTTTTACTAGATAACTTGCTCGTACTTAATCCCAGAATGAAGACTTGGTTATCTGGTTTCCGGGTTCGGGGTGGATGGTTGATGACTCGGATAACTATCACTTAAAGGGGTTACTTTGTTGTACTCAGTGTCACGCGCTTAGTTGACGTGGATAATTTCAAGAGGTGTTGTGCTTATAGACTTCTTCAGTGATGCGTTGAGTACTCAGAGATTTCTCCACCGTTCTTCATTCAACAATAGTGCAAGCTTAGGTCACAAGATCGAAGGATTCTTATTCAGTTTCACGTTTGATGTATCCGGTTCATTCTTTCAGTGGTCACTTCAAATTGCTTTCATGTGGGATGGTAAAGGTGGCCATGGAGAGTTTATGAGAAGAGATTTTCGATCAACAGCTGATTCTCACAAAATATATAATTCAGCTTATTTATTATTCTCACGAGATTTCAGGTTCATGTGCGTACAATTTATTAATGTTTCCGAGTTTCGAAACCATCAAGGGGAAGAAGAAAACACATTGAACGCACAACGAGTACACGTGATGAACTTCATACCTTCTTTTGATTTGAAGATATTCCGGGTTGACATTTGTCATAGCCGCAGAGAAAATCAGTGTTTTAACTCGTGTCGTTATCAATCTCCAAACAGTACACTACTGATTCGAGGTTTAATTGTTTGATTGTTGCAATTAAACATCATCATTATCCTATATGCATTCCCGGGACTTAATTGACTCTGGTGAATCTCCAGAAGAAGACGTGTGCATTTCCGGGACTTAATTGACTCTGGTGTTACGATGTCAACTTCATGAATGGGATAAAGTGTCCACTTCAGTATTTGAGCTTCATAATTGGGATTGATTTACCTTCTTCAACTGTGTGGGGGAAGAAGTGTCTTGATTCTTTCTGGTATGCATAACTTGAACTCTCAGGGGGAAGAAAAATTCAGAAGAATTATTCAAGCGTGAGAAGAAAAGTTGTTGATCTACTTGGTGTACCCCAAACTTTCAATCCCTCTTAGCAACATTATCATGTTATATGATGGGATTTGCTAGTTAGATTCCGCTGTGCGCTTAATTATTCTAAGCTTTATTGAAAGCTTTGAAGTTGCTTACGAGGATTGTCGATTTAGGGGGAAGCTATTTAAAATGCTTCTACATCAAGTTTACGTGGCATGAATTAGGGGGAAGCTAATTCAGAAGCTTCTCCTTAACCAGAAGTGTATGGGTTACTTAGCTCGTGCCGTTACATTATTTCTTCTACAAGTTACTTTAAAGATGAGTCGTTTTGAAGACGAAGGCCTTAGAAGACTTCATCAGCATTGGATGCTTCAAGAAAGCTCTTATTCTTAATCATTTTGTACTTGTTAGGAAGAATATTGTAAGGAATTCTACACGTCGTCCCATGGGGGAAGATTGTTGGAAACTCAGTTTATGTGACGACATTTAAGAATTCCCGTTAGTTATCATAGTCACGCACATTTAGACTAGACTAGGCTCGTTGTAAAGTTTAGGTTGTGTGCGTGACTATATATACCCCTCCTTAGCTTCCAAGGAGGGGTGTTGATTGTCATTTGTTTTTGTTCAATACATTTTCTCTTTCACTTTCAACCTCTCCTCTCTCTCTCTCTAAGCCAACAATGTCTTCCACCACCATTTACCACCACATTAGACCACCGGATCCGAATTAGCATTTCTACAATTTCAAGGGTAATAACAACTATGGGAATCAAGGAACTAGTAGCCAATTGCAAAATCAAAATCAAAACCGTAATTTTCAAAACACAAGTCAAGGTCTTAAAAATGTTTACACTAAAGAACTTCCAATGGACTTTTTGAATTACGCAACGGGAAATGATAAGATTTTGGAAAACATTCAAGAGCAATTGGCTAGTCAAGCTAGGGACATGGCTAAAAACACTAAGGAGTTGGCTAACTTTGTGAAAGAAAATCTTAACATGAGAAATGAATTGAAAAATGATTTTGCTAATCAAATTAGAGGTCAAAACAATAAGATTGAACAAAGTCATGCTAGGCTTGAACAAAGAATTGACCAAAAAGCCGCTAGCCAAGATTTGAAGTTTAATAGTCACGATGTTAAGCTTAATGCCATTTTAGAAGCCGTCATGGGAAACAAAGACTCTACTTCAAGTGGTTTACCTAGTAACACCGTTTCAAACCCGAAGGGAGAGATGAAAGTGATTACCACACGAAGTGGTAAGACACTTAAAGAACCGACTCCTCAACCAATTACTCCAACGGTGGAGGAAGTTGAGGAAGAACCCGAGGTGGTGGTCGAAAAGGAGCATATTTCTAGCCCACAAAGTACCGCTCATGCCACACCTACGGTCGACCCTTTACCAACATTGGAACCCGAGATTCCAAAGGCTATGCCTATGCCCCAACCCACACCACCCTTGCCTTACCCATCGAGACTTAGGAAGGAGAAACGACAAGAGCGCGACAACTACCAGTTTGAGCTTTTTATGAAAATGTTTCGTGAGTTGCACTTTAATGTGAGTTTCGCCGATGCTTTGGTCATGATGCCTCGATTTGCCGCTAACTTTAAGAGTATGTTGAACAACAAGGAGAAATTACACCAAATGTCTAGTTGTTCGTCGATTTATCTTAATCGCATACCTCAAAAAGTCGGTGATCCCGGTAAATTTTTGGATCCCTTGTGCAATTCAAGATATGGAAGAATGCTATGCCTTGGCCGATCTTGGTGCTAGCATTAACTTGAAGCCACTTGCAATCTTCAAGTCGCTCAATCTTCCTAATCTTACTCCTTCACGAATGTCTATTGAGTTGGCCGACCATTCCACGATTCTCGCATGTGGTTTGGCGGAAGACGTTTTTGTGAAAGTGGGGAAGTTCTACTATCCCGTAGACTTTATCGTTGTTAATATCCCCACGGATCCTCAAGTTCCTCTCATTTTAGGTCGTTCGTTTTTAGATACGTCTATGGCTTTAATTGATGTGCATGCTAGAAAGATCACCTTACGTTTCAACGACGAGGAACTTGTTATAGACGCAACTCCAAAATTCTCAACTTTCTCATGTTTATTCCGTTGCTACCATAAACCTCCTTGATATGATCGACGTGGTTTGCGAGGAATTTTCACAAGAAGTTTTAGGGTTTGGTGATGAAGAAACTAGTGGCAATCCCACTATGTTAGATCCAATTCTTGATAATTCGACACCAACCATCACTCCATTTGAAGGTGGTGGTTTTACGTTGGAAGAATTCGATGTTCCACGTACTTGTGACGAAGACCTCGACAACGATGAGGACTTCTCGATTATCAAGGATTTTCTCAACGATTTCCCATTTCCTCCACCCGAGGAGGTTATGAGTATCGAGCCCAAATCTTCACTTGAGGAACCACCTATCCTCGAGTTGAAAGATTTACCTCCTCACCTCGAATATGTCTATTTGGAGGAGGACGACAAGTTGCCGGTTATTATTGCGAAGGATCTTTCGAATGATGAAAAAACAGCACTTGTCGATGTTCTAAAGGACCACAAAGGGGCGATTGCGTGGAAGTTATCCGACATTAAGGGAATCGATCCCAAGTTTTGTACCCACAAAATCTTAATGGAGGAGGATTTCAAGCCAACAATCCAAAGTCAAAGGAGGCCCAAAATTCACGATGTCATCAAAAAGGAGGTCCTTAAACTCCTTAACGCGGGAATGATTTACCCTGTTTCCGATAGCCCTTGGGTGAGTCCTATTCATTGTGTCCCTAACAAGGGAGGGATGACTGTTGTGCCAAACGATGCCAACGAGTTGATTCCCACTAGAATCATGACCGGATGGAGAGTGTGCATTGACTATCAAAAGTTGAATGAAGCCACTCGAAAAGACCATTTTCCCTTGCCCTTCATGGACCAAATGTTGGAGCGTCTTACGGGAAACGATTTCTATTTCTTTTTAGATGGTTTTTCCGGTTACTTCCAAATTCCCATCGATCCTCGTGATCAAGAAAAAACTACGTTTACGTGTCCATATGGAACGTTTGCCTATCGTAAAATGCCATTCGGACTTTGCAATGCACCGGGAACTTTTCAACGATGCATGATGGCTATTTTTCATGATATGATCCAGAAGACGATGGAAGTCTTCATGGATGACTTTTCTGTGTTTGGTGATTCTTTCACTTCGTGTTTGTCGAACCTAGAGAGAATGTTAAAACGTTGTGAGGAAACCAACCTTGTGCTCAATTGGGAAAAGTGCCATTTTATGGTTAAGAGTGGAATCATCTTAGGGCACAAGGTCTCGAAAGCGGGGATTGAGGTAGATCAAGCTAAGGTAGACGTCATCGCCAAATTACCTCATCCCAAAACCGTCAAGGGAGTTAGTAGTTTCCTAGGCCACGCGGGCTTTTATCGTCGATTCATCAAGGATTTTTCAAAGATCTCTCGACCCATTACACATCTTCTTGAAAAAGAGGCACGTTTTGTCTTTGACGAAGATTGTGTACGAGCCTTTGAAATCCTTAAGAGGAAACTTACCGAAGCTCCCATTCTTGTTGCTCCTAATTAGAACCTCCCCTTTGAACGTATGTGTGATGCAAGTGATTACACTATTGGGGCCGTTTTGGGGCAACGTCATGATAAGCACTTCTTGCCTATTCACTATGCTAGCAAGACAATGACCGAGGCTCAACTAAAATACACTACACCGGAAAAGGAGTTCCTTGCCGTGGTGTATGCATTTGAGAAATTCCGACCTTATCTCGTCTTGACGAAATGCATAGTGTATACGGACCATTCGGCTATCAAGTATCTTATGGCAAAGCAAGATGCTAAGCCGAGATTACTTCGTTGGATTCTCCTCCTTCAAGAACTTGATCACAAAATCGTGGATAAAAAAGGAGCCGAGAATCTAGCGGCCGATCATCTCTCTCGTTTGGAAGATCCTCACCAAAGTGTTTACGAGCCCAAGGAAATCACCGAAACATTTCCGCTCGAGACACTTGGTGTAGTGAATTCTAAGCTTGATTCTTCCACCCCTTGGTTTGCGGATTTTGCAAATTACCATGCGGGTAACTTCATCATTAAGGGTATGACGACTCAAGAAAAACGAAAATTCTTTCGTGACGTCAAGTTCTACTTTTGGAACGACCCTTACTTGTTTCGAACTTGTGCGGATCAAATCATCCGACGTTGTGTATTTGGCACCGAAGCTTCTAACATCCTTAGAGCTTTCCATGGGGGACCCACGGGTGGTCACCACGGTGCTAATCTCACGGCTAAAAAGGTGTTTGATGCCGGCTTATTTTGGCCTACTATTTACCGAGATGCACAAGATCTTGTGAAGTCGTGTGATGCATGCCAACGACAAGGAAAAGCCTCACAAAAAGATGAAATGCCACAAAATATCATTCAAGTATGTGAGATCTTTGACGTTTGGGGCATAGACTTTATGGGGCCGTTCCCATCATCTCGTGGTAATAAGTACATTCTCGTTGTGGTTGACTACCTTTCTAAGTGGGTGGAGGCAAAGGCCTTTCCCACCAATGATGCTCGTGTGGTAGTTAAGTTCTTGAAAAGCTTGTTTTCTCGGTTTGGAACCCCTCGTGCTATCATAAGCGATCGTGGAACCCATTTTTGTAATGACCAATTTGAAAGGGTTCTAAGGAAATATGGGGTTACACATCGTCTTTCTACGGCTTATCACCCACAAACGAGTGGGCAAGTCGAGGTTTCAAACCGAGCTTTGAAGAGGATCTTGGAGAGATCCGTAGGAGAAAACTGACAAACTTGGTCGGATAAGTTGGACGATGCTTTATGGGCCTTTAGGACTGCTCATAAGACGCCCATTGGGTGCACTCCCTATAAGCTTGTGTATGGAAAGAATTGTCATTTGCCTATCGAGTTAGAACACAAGGCTTATTGGGCCCTAAAGCATTGCAATGATGACATGGAGACCGCGGGAAAACACCAGAAAATGCAATTGAATGAATTGGATGAATTGAGGGATATTGCTTATGAAAATTCATTGATTTATAAGGAAAAAACTAAAAAGTTGCATGATTCTAAAATTAAAAACCGGGTTTTTAACATTGGGGATCAAGTTTTGCTTTTTAATTCAAGATTGAAAATCTTTTCCGGTAAGTTGAAATCCCGTTGGTCCGGTCCATTCACCGTGACTCAAGTGTTTCCGTATGGGACCATCGAGCTAGCTCAAGATGATGGTCCTAACTTCAAGGTGAATGGACATAGGTTGAAGCACTACTTTGGTGGGGAAGTTCCATCCTTGAACTACCTCGACCAAGTCACCTTCCCCAATGATAATTAGTATTGAGGGGATCGAGTCGAGCTCATGACTCGGTAATCAAAAACGAGGTGCCTCGTGGGGGAGTCCCATGCTTATCCTATGTACATATTATCGCTTTCTAATGTAGCTTACGTGTGGGGATTTGTTCCCTTCCAACCTTTGTTCTGTGGTTGTTTGTGAATTGTGGTTTTTAGATCATGATCTTCACGATTGGAGCCTCTCTTGTTCGTTTTATGGGAGCACTCGATCGTTTGCTTTGGAGACATTTCTCAATATCCATGATATATCCTTGATTGTTCTAACCTTAGGTTTTTAGCACACTTCATAAACGGCTATTACTTATTGGTTACACCCTTTCCATGCTAGATTAGGCATTCGACTACGTCTCTAGTATGGGGGTGTTTGCACCCCTAGACTCGAAACATTGAGGACAATGTTTAACTTTAGTATGGGGGGTGAATAGATACTTGCCTTACCAAACCCTCACGCTTTCCAAAGTTTATCTTTTTGTTTATCGTTTTTGTTGCAAAATAAGGCTAAAAATGGCCAAATTTTAAAAATTTTCTCATGTTTTATAAGTGTTTGAAGACACGAATGTAGGTTTTCCGATGGCGAGAATAAGAGTAATTTTTGACTCGACCGTGCGTGTTGAGCACTTAGCTTTGATTCCTTAACTTACATTAGGCTAAGTCTCTTAAATGAGGACGAGAAATGATAGAGTTAATTATAAGTTACTATGCTAAACGTAGATTACTCGTATTCTTTCAAAAACTCATGTGTTCTCGTTGTTTGCTTATTCTCCCTTCGCTTGTAAATATTTTTTGCTTAATAAATATTGACTTAGCGGTTTAGTTAGGATTGTTGGGTTTCTAGTCTTTTCTAGTAGCTTCCGTGTAAATAAATTGGGAAGACATTGACGTATCGCCAGTAATGCAGTTCGTTTTTTCTCAGTTCTTGCTAATGGAAAGTCCAACCAATATCGGGTTTTTAATTGTTCTTGGTTGTTAAACTTGCTCTGATATTCTATTTGCTAATTCAACAAAGACTTGCAAAACGGAAAAATATTACCTACTTATATGTAAAACATATTGCAAATACCAAGTTTTTATTCAAGTAAAATTCAAAATGCAAAATATGAAACTTAAAGGACTGAAAATGTAAATTCTATGAAAGATAAATGCTTGAAATGTAAATTCTAACAATTTTAGGGACTAAAAGTGTAAAACAGATAACTACAAGGATCAAAAGTGCAAAACTATTAACCAACTAACCAAAATTGTAACAAACTAACAACTTGCTAACTGAATTTAGCAACTTTTAAAACTACAAGGGTTTAACACTTGCAAACCCTAAAAACATGGAAATTTAGCCAAATTTACAAACAGATTATAACAAAAGGGACTAGATTGCAATTTCAACAACTATTTTAGCCAAAAACGGGTTAAGCACAAAAATAAGCTCGTTTGAGCTTAATACTCAACCAAATTCAATGAGACAAGTTGCAATATGTTTCAAATCCAAAATAAGCTACGTGTGTCAAAGGAAATTGGCTAAAGATTCAAAATAAGCAATTGAGTGCTTATCAATAAGCACAAAATAAGCTATAGCAAAATCTAATCAGTCACAACTTGATTTTTTTAATGAAACTGATTAAGCTATCCAAGTGATGAACGGGAAATCAAACTAGAAACTTTTTCATCAAGAAATAAGCCTAGAATCTGAATTAAGCTGAAAATGGGCTTATGTTGACCAGGCGTTGACCAGCTTATTTTTCAAAAAGCTGAAAATCTCAAAAATCATGTAACTCAATGACTTAGGGTGTGTTTGGTAGCAAGCTTTTTCAAGCATTTTGTAGCGGTAAGCGACAAGCGGTTAGTAGTTTGACTTAAAAGCTTGTTTGGTAAGGAGTGACTAGAGTTTAGATATCATACAAATGCTCCTATTTGAAATGCTTGATAGGAGAAGCATTTCAAAGATTCCGCTAGCAGTTTGCTTTAAAATTACAAATTTATCCTCCTTTAATTTCTTAATAAGTTTGTTATTCCTTTAATCATTGTATGCCCTTTTTCGTAATTTTATAGTTAATATTTACTGCTACTGCTCTGTTTACCAAACACTTTTTTTAATAAACAGCTACTGCTTACCGCTCCTACTAACTACTACTGCTTACTGCTTACTGCTTCTGCTTTTACAACTGCTTACTGCTAGGTGTCGCCAAACATACCCTTAAGAAGATTTGTGAAGAAAAATTGCCAAGTTTATGAAGAGAATAAGGAGATACAAAATTTCAGTTTTCATTTACAGAAACTTGCTCTAAGTCTGCTTATCTGATTTCTGCTTATTACTAACTGCTTATTGTAAACTGTATAAAATCCTTTTGGAATATGAACCTCTATGATATAAGCTACAAATGGAAACAAATTTGATACAATTTGATCCAGTATTGAGTGAGTACTGATCAAATCAAATTGACAAGTTTTAACTGACCAAAATGCATAAAACTGACCCAAACATTTTAAGTGCCATTTGCCTATTTGACTATCAAGATGACTTGTAAATGACTTAAAACACCTTTATACTACCTATTAACTGCAAATGAACTCAAACAATCCAAAACTCAAAACTTGAAAACTCTTTTTAAGCTATTCCCAAACACTCCTTTAACTGGTTTTTATGAACATTTGTGAAGACAATTTGAACTTGAAATGGAACTGAGTGAAAATCTATAGCAAGCTAGACTCAATGATCAAAATGAAAGGTTTGAAAGAAGTTTACAAGCACTTATCACTACTAGAAATACAATCAAACTACAAGGCCAAAAGTAACTGAATTAATGCAGTAAGCTAGAATCTTAATCAAAATTCAAAGAACAAGTAACAGAATTAAGCTACAAACTCACAAAGATCAATCAATTAGCAACTTCAAACAACTTTTATCATTCAGTCATCAAAATTACTCTAGGAAAAATAGCATGCATATGACTTTTTCAGTGGAACAAAAATGAGAGCTTTTAAAACCTATTGGAGTTAACCACTGAGAAGAAGAGGAGCGCTGAGCTCTCTTAGCCTAGTGATAACCACCACCTTATCACTAGGAATCAATCAATCAACAAGAACAGCTACAAATCAACAGGAATCTATCAACATGCTTTAAATCTTCAAAAATCAATGGAATGAACTGAATTCTGATCAATCAGCTAACAAACTTCTCCAATGTCAGTTATGATCAATCTATGATCATAACAAACACAAAACAGCAACAACAGTATCCAATAGCAGCAAGGAATGAAAAGGAATAGGAAGAACAGTTTTGGCGGGAAATGGTGAATTTGAAATTTATTCAATGAAAACGGTTACAAAGTTGTTAGGAAGCTACTAACTAACTAACTAACTCAAGAGTTTGTCAGACTCTTGAGTAGCTAGGGTAAAAATGGAGGAAAGGGAAAGAAATTAAAGAACTATGTGTTTTTACTAATTTAAGCTACCTTTACAAATGAAGTCCTATCATCTATTTATAGGCATGAAGGAAGAGTTTGTTGGGGTTGGTGACGTGTCAGAACCAATCCCAGCTTGCCACGTGTACAATTCTGCAAAAGGGAATTTTCAGGTATGAACAAGGATTTGGGGTTTCTTGATTGAGTGGATGATTTGTTAATTGATTGGCACCATTGTGTTCGTCTCTTCAAGATGATAAATTTTGGTGTTGAAATCTTTCCATGAAATAGCTTGTAGCTCAAACGCGATCCTGGAAAATATTTTGAATGAAGAAGACGCCACGTGTCACAATTTGATTGGCTAAAAGTTGATCACACGGATCACACTGTTGTGATTGGGTATTTAATGCATGTCGGCTGAGTGGGCATTTATTATTCAATCCGTGTGATCACTTTCCTCTCTTCTCATTGGCTGAAATGTTGTCACATGGATTAAACTTTGGATATCTTTCAAATATTGGCAGAATTGGTCCTTCAACTTGGCAGATTGTTGTTTTAAGCTAGGATCTTCATTCTTTTGACATATTTGGTCCTTCAACTTTCATTCTTGAACAAAATGGTTCTTTGACTGAGTTGACTTGAGAGTTGACCAAGTTTGACTTGAATCTTGACTTTCTACAATATTTGCACTTTAGTCCTTCTACTTTGACAACTTGTCAAGATAGGTCCTTGTACTTCAAAGTCTTGTCACTTTTGATCCTTCTTTGTCTTTTTCATCCATTTGAGCTTGATTTTTCTTTGTTTGCTTGAAAATGTATCCTTTTACCTACACAAGTGTACACAAACACAAACATACCACATAACACTGTTTTTGCCCAATAAATTGGTATTTTGCTTCATGTTTTAGGGTTATTTGATATTAAAAGGATATGAGTTTAAGCTCATATCAAATTCCCCTACACTTGAACATTGTCATGTCCTCATGCAATATTATATATTAAAGCTCAAATTTACATTTCCCTCATAATTAATCCACCTTGGCCATATGAGATGAATCTACACTACTCTAAACTAAATGATGCATGATTTTGACTTTTAATAATGCAATGAACAAAATACAATTCTATCTATTTCTTTTTGATTTTTCTTGAAATGGTTTTGATGGAAATAACTCATAAAGAATTCAATGACTTAGATTAGGGCTTGGGTACCATGGACATTTATCACCCTCAAGTTTCACTTTCCCCATACCAAGCTTAAAAATGGGATCATTGTATTCACAAGTAAAAAGTGCATCAACTTATTCATGACAATTAAATGTGGAACCGGTTATTATTTGAGCAAATTGCTTGTGGGCAAATTTGTCATTATTTCAAGTGTGAAATATAAGAAATGCAAAATCCAAAAATAAGGAAGCACGGTTTTAATCCTAAGTAATCCTCTCATCCATTACTTGAAAAACCGCTCACAATTAATATAAGTCCGTTTTAAGAGTAATAAGTCATTCGCCTTATGTGTAAAATCCTCATGTCATGCTTTCATAAGTAGCTACACACTCGCTAAGGAAAGGAAAATAAAACTCACGCAATAATTTACATCCGCCATCTTTTTGAGACTTTGGATCTTCAACCCCGCAAACTGTCAAGGTAATATTGGATTGGAGCAATCTATTGAATCCTCGCAACCCGTCAAGGTAATATTAGAACTCAATAGTCACTATAATTAACACCACACTGCCCCTCTTGGGAGTCTTGCATTATTTTTTTTTTCTTTTTCTTTCTTTTTTTTTTCTAGCCACTCATTTTTTTTCATAAGCCGCTCTTATTTTTCTTTATTCCTCACAATGAAATTTGAAAAGAAGAAAAGGAAAAACACCCGCTAAATATGGAGCATGACATAAGTCTAGTACACATAAAACGTGCTAACTTAGAATCTTAAGACGTACTCATATCAACCATAAATGATTAGCCAAAAATGCATAAGATATTACAAACCAATTAAAACCGTACTTGATTATTTATTAACAATTATATACATGCGAAGAAAATAGAGGTAAAGAAGAGAAGGGTTTAGCCACAAGTAATTATCATGAAGTCTATCTAGCCCTTTTACACTTGCTTCAACTCTATCATTTCCCATTCTCCACAAATTTAAAATCTCAAATAATGAGATTGGTGGATGCTTAGCCTAATAGACCAATGAAGGACTACATGGTTAAGGATACTAGCTAGAGAATGCTAAGATAAGCAAACTCGGGTTGAGTCAAAATATCCATGGCGGGCCTAATATGTCAAAGAAATCTAAACTTGTTAAAACCATGTTTTATTATATTTTTTTCTCTTTTATATATTTTTGATGAAACATAAAAGAAGAAATATATACAATTCAAATGTGTTATGCAAAATGATTGATGCAAAAATTATGAATGCATATTTTTGTTGGCCAAAGTAGATCAAAATTTTGAAAAATGTTGAAAATTCAATTTTTCCATGTTATCATGCAAGACAATGACAAGTTCTAGGTAAGGTCACTTCGATAGAAGACCCCCCTACACTTAAGCTAAACATTGTCCTCAATGTTTAAGAGCATGGAAGTATAAAAACTTCCCCTACACTTATGACAATGAATAGACTTTGCTTAACCCAAGTTAAGGAAAGGACAACTATTAGTGAAATCATGTTTAAGCACAAGGTGTCAATGAAAATTCACTAAAGTAACGAAGTGAACCGGATACAAGGGCTTCCTCCATAAGCTCCAAAGCATGAAATGAGTGAGAAACCCTACAAACAATCATGAAGACAAAAGAAGGTCTCCCCTACACTTATCTCCAAGTCTATACCTTTATTTCTAACCTACAACACTCTAAACCTAGTTATACGATGCTTGAGTTAATGAGTCTCTAGCTCGACTCGTCCCACACTTAAAAGTGTCTAAAACCTATCATGGAGAAGAAAAATTTTGCCCTTTGTAAGAAAAATCTCCATGATGAGGTAAAACAAGTGTTCATTTATCAAAACTCCATAAATATCCACCAAGATCAAATACATAATTACCCTCCCACTTATAACACAATTCAACAACTAGCTTCCCAAGCAATGGTGAAAAGAATGAGGTGTAATTCTCTAAAATGGTTTCCCATATGTTCTTCCCAAGGTGATGGGGTAAAGCTCTCAAATCTTTCACAAGGTTTCCTTTTGTTGCATCAGATGGATACTGAGATGGTTTAGTAAGCTCTATGCCAGGATCAAAAATCCGTTCCTTGATGGGAAAACAATAAGTGTTGGTGGCCTTAGAAGACTCTTCTTTGCAAATCACATTTTGAGAGAAAGGTTGTGAAGACATGGGTAACAAAAAGCTCTTGGAAGGAACCATCATGACTTGTTTTCCTTTATCACTTTGAAAAGGTGAAATGGGCAAGGAAAAAGGTGAAGGATCTTCATTCAATAGGGATTCTAAATAGAGTATGCCCCCTCCTCATCAAGGTAACCAAGAGTATACTCAAAAGATATATCCTCCACTAAAAACTCATCACTCTCATCCATTATAGAATCCTCCTCATCACCATAAACATCATAGATTGGAATATCAAAAATGGGTGATCCCTCAAAACCAAAGGAAATATGATCATCAACAAATGGAGAGTCACAAGTAGAAAGCTCATCATCACTATAGTCATCATATGTTGGTGAATCACAAAGAAAAGATTCCTCATCACTTAAGTCCTTAAGATTATCATTGTGGAAAAGTGGGGTGTCATATGGAAGTTCACTAAAGTTAAGCTCTTGAGGTTCATGAAAATCCAAGGAGGAAGTAATGGAAGCAATGGTCTCAATATGAGGGTAATCATAGTCTCCACTTGAGCAAGCTTCATAAAAGTACTCATCACAAACTTCATCAAGAAGATCATCTTGTGTTTCCTCCTCATGCACAACATCAATGTGTTCTACCGCTTCGGGCTCATTAGACTTTTTGGACAACTTCCCCATGTTAAACACAACTCTCTCATCTCCTACCCGCATTGTAAGTTCTCCTTCCGCCACATCTATTAAAGTACGACCCGTTCTCAAAAATGGCCTACCAACAATCAAAGGCACTCTAGGATCCATATCATAATCAACCACCACAAAATCCGCGGGAAATGTAAATCTATCAACCCCAACAAAAACATCCTCCGCAATTCCCACCGGATAAGCTATAGTACGGTTGGCCAACTCAAGAGTCATCTTAGTAGGAGTGAGCTCGGGAAGTGAAAGTCTCTTCCAAACCGATAATGGCATAAGATTTATACTTGCTCCTAAATCCGCTAAAGCCATACAATTTTCCACCCCCGGAAAATTGCAAGGAATCAAAAACCTCCCCGGATCTCCAAGCATAGTAGGCAACTTCTTAAGCAAAACCGCGGAGCAATTTTCATTCAATGAAGCATTAGGCAAATCCACCAATCTTTCCTTGTTAGAAAGCAAGTCCTTAATCATCTTAGCAAACTTAGGCATATTGGCTAAGGCTTCCGCAAAGGAGATATTGATGTTAAGTTGCTTGAACATCCTCAAAAAGTTAGAAACTTGGATATCATCTTTGTTCTTAAGCTTTTCTTTTCTCAATCTTGAGGGATAAGGAAGACTTGGTTTTGGTTGTGGTTGAGGTGTTGATGAAGGATTTTCCTTATTGAATGTTTCATGAATAGGCTTTGAAATTGGAGAAATGGGAGCATTTTGAGGTGGTAAAGTAGAGGTAGAAGGCTTGTCACAAGTAGGAGCACAAGTGGGTTGAACAATAGTAGGTTTAGGAGGTGAAGGATCCTTTGTTGTTGTTCCACTCCTTGTTGTAATAGCATTGACATTGGCCCGTGGGTTTGTTTGTGTGTTGGAAGGTAAAGCTCCTTGTGGTCTTTGATTTAATACCACCAAAACCTTATTGAATTGGTCATTCATTTTCTTCTCCATAGCTTGGAACTTCCTTTCATTCTCTTGATTCATTTTTTGCAAGAGATCCATTGTGTTAAACTCTTGTGGCACATAACCTTGAAAACCTTGAGGTTGGAAAGGTAAAGGTTGGGAGTTAAATCCTTGATTTGGTGGATAAAAGGTATTTGCTTGAGGTTGAAATTGATTGGGTGCCTTGTAGTTATTTCCTTGGTATGGTGGTCTTTGCCCTTGATTCCTTGGTAAAATTTGAGGAGTATTTTATGGAATTTGGGTGGGTGGTTGGGGTGGGAAGCCGGGTGGAGCAAGGTAATTTTGGGACTTGTAAGAAAGGTTATTTGGATTGATATTAGGCTTGAAGTGTTCACGATGTTCTTCTTGGTAAGCATAGCATTCTCCTTGATACCCTTGCACTTTATCACATTGTTCATAAGAATGGGGACCTCCACAAGTAACACAAGAAATGGTGATGGCATTCACATTATTTGAGGAATTGTTCAATGACAAGTTCTTAAAAGTTTGAAGCATTTCTAGTTGTACTTGCAAATTCTTCTCAATATGACTATCCATCCTTTGAAAAATCTCTTCTTGAAACTTGAGGAGTTGGTTATCACAAGGGGTTTGAGAATTGTTTTGGATAACATGAACTTTTTCTTCAAATGGATTGTTTGTTTGAACCATTGCCTTAGTCTCAATGATGTCCAAAGCCTCTTGGTAGGTCTTAAGAAGAATATTCCCTCCCGCGGAAGCATTGAGTGAATCTTGGTGGTGAGCTTTAAGGCCATCATAAAAGAGGTTGATTTGGTGAACTTGATCCAATCCATGATTAGGGCATCGCCTCAACAACTCACTATACTCTTCCCAAGCATCACTAAAGGATTGACTAGGTTTTTGTTGAAAGCCCATAATTAAAGTCCTCAAAGCCATAGTCTTATGTGGAGGAAAGAACTTGTTCAAAAACTTAGTGGTGAAACCATCCCATGTGGTGATACTATCGGGTGGTTGGGTGTCTAACCAATGCTTAGCAATTCCCTCTAAGGAAAATGACACTAACATCAACCTAATCACCTCATGTGGAACCCCATTATGCTTAATGGTATTGCAAAGTGAAAGGAATCTCTTAAGGTGAGCATGAGGATCCTCATTTTGTTTACCAAAGAAAGGTGATTGTGCAACCATATTGATCATAGATGTATGTAGCTCAAATGTGTTTGCGGGAAAGTCGGGAATCTTGATGGCACTTGTGACACCCTAGAATCGAGGTCATTAACGATACCCTAAATTACGCTAATTTTTGAAATTTTTAATAAATTTTATTTTCTATACTTATAAGTATTTTGGTTAAAGCCGATGTTCGAGGTTATAATTTTTACGATTGACGTTTTAAGAAGGACGATGACGATTACGATCCCGAGGGATGCCCAATTTTATATAAATTTTGACGATTTATCGATAATGTAATTTTTCGAAAATTTTACTTACGGTTCGTGTTAAGTTGAGTCGGATGAGTTTTATAGCCTTCCGAGTACATTTAAAGTATCCCAAGAATATTTTGGAGCGTTCGGGAAGATTTCCGACTCCCGTAAAATTTTCAAAATTGACAAATGAGTCGAACCCGCAAAGTTTTGAGGACGTTTTTCATTAAGGCCAAAAGAAACTAGAAATTGCCATTTGGTCCCTCCCAACCCACCAAAAAGGCCAAAAGTTGACACATACACAAACACATACAACACTTGCACCAAAAATCAAACTCTCTCTCCCTCCTTTCTCTCTAAAGCCGACGGACACCCCCAACACCAAGAAAACTCACCAAAAATCTTTTTCCACTTGATTTTCCTAAAAACCAAGGTTAGACCACATCTAGTTTGGTCATTCCCTACATGTTCATGTGCTCAAATCCCACATGCATTAACAAAAAATTTTCAAGATTTTTCAAGATTATCCAAATTCGTTTTTGTGGCTAAATGAGCTAATGCATGTTGATTTTAAGTGTTATGGATGCAGAACACCAAGAAAACCCACCAAAATTAATTTGGTTGTGGTGATTGGGGCACCCAAACCCCACGGCAATGGGGGTGTTTGGGGAACCTTGGTGGTTGTTGATTTTGAGTGTTGTTCTTGTGTTTTGTTTAATGTTTAAGGATGTTTTACATAGGTGTTAGTGGTTGCATGTTCATTTCTTTGAATTTTTGAATTTGAGATTAGTTGATCAATAGGGGTAGGACTGAAATTTGATGTTAGGATATGTTTGGGAAGGCTTAGGATGATGTTTAGTGGTGGTTAGAAGGCTTGGAATCGAGCCTAAGTGCGTTTTTGGTATGGTCATTTTTAGGCAGAAACATTTGGTCCATTTCATAAAAATTATTTTTTTTTCCAGGTCTTGAAAACTAAATGTAGTGATAGAGGGTCTTCTTAGCTTTAATTTGGTATAAGGTAGAGCCCGTGACTCAAAACGAGCTAAAAGTTATGACATTTTAAAGATCGGGTACCGGGAGACGAGGACTTTCATAATCCGAATTTGTGCAAAGTTTTAGTCAAATCCCGAGGGTCACAAGTATGAATTGGTAAATGGTCAAGGGTCAAAATTTGGTCCCTAACCTGTGTAAATGGGTCTATATGTTGACTTAGGTGTCAAAGAAGTCAAAGGTATTTTTCATATAGGTCAAAGAGGTCAAAATTGGTCGAAGCGCAATTTCAGCCCGTAAAATGCAGTCGTGGAAAAGAGTTGCGTAACGGGTCGTAAAAGTAAAAACTTTTATTGGGCTTAAAAACATGTTATCTACAGGTCTTATAGGATTTTTGGAAATTTTGTCAAATTTTATAAGTATGGTTAAATAAGGTAAAACAGCCCGTACTTTAGTCGAGTACCGGCGAGAATGGGTAAAAATGAACAACATAAGTAATGAGAATGAATGGTATAGAATGAGTGATACTTGTTGTTTTTGTTTTTGGCGTGAGTTATACTTGTCCTAAGTGACTAGTATATATGTATTTTATACAGTACCGTAAAGTATTTAAATGAGATTACTCATTACGCGTTATTTGTGATAGGTGTTGATTTAACCGGGCATCCGTTTCGTCGTCAGTGATCATCCCTCGAACTACCGACTACTTAATATCTAAGGTGTGAATTTATAGCCTCGCTTATACTTATTTCAAATTGTTTTACCCGCGAGGGAAATGCATGCTAGTTTTTAAAAGGAACGTATATCATGAATGATTGTTAGACCCGAAAGTTGCCTTAGAAATTGTGTTGAGTACCAAAGTTGCAAAAGTCCCTAAATTCATGAACTATTAACTATTGTCCTGCCCTCGAGTAGGGGGAAATAGCCGCTTATGCAATTTGTAGTACTACGGGGTTAACGACCCAATGCTAGCCGAGAAGCTATACTTATAGTAAGTTCTGCGGTAGATTATTTTGTATGAGAAATAAGGTATAATTGCAACTGATGCCTTTAGAAGGGGCACTGGTTTCATCTGAATCACGCCGGTATTTATTACGCGGGTGATTGAGTTAATGGATTAGTGTCATGAGCTTAAACACAATTGTCAGTATCCTGATTATAGTTTGTTTGATCGACAAGACTATAAATGATCACGAATGGTTTTTATTATATATACGTTCAAATGGATTGTAAAACCTATGAATTCCACTCAACGTTTTCGTTGACCAAATTTTTGGCATGTGTTTCAGGTAACCGCTGAGGTGTAGGATGGAGCATGCATGGGATGGATGTTGTGTGTACGGCTTGGAGTCCGCTTGTTTTTCCCTCCTTTTTCTACTTAAACATTTTAAGTTTAATGTTATGTTGTTGTAACACTGAAGTTTTTGGGTTGAGATTCATGGGGACCGAAAACGCTAAACTCTGTGCACTATTTGGGGTTGGAAAAACTGTGGACATGTATCATCTAACAATTTTAAATTTAAGTTTTAAGTCGACGTCTTTTTAGCGTCGTTTGATATATCTTGTGTGCAATGAATACTGTGTAGCACCCATTGTTGTAGTTCCGCTGCGCATAGCAATTGTGGGGGTGTTACAGATTGGTAATCAGAGCCACGAGTTATAGAGAACTAGGTCGTTTTTGAAAATCCTAAACTATAACTTTTGGTGTCGTAAGAAAGGGTCCAAGCACACACAACTATCCTGCATGGCTCCGGTAAGATTTATTGTTGTATTTATGGCATTTGACGTATACTTTTGAGTAAAGTATATATGTGGGTAATTATTACGTAAGTATGGAATTACTATATGTAGACGTTGAATTTTACGTGAAATATCCGACATCGTAATTTTTGTATTAATCATGCATGAGCATCATATTATTAAATTTCGGGCATATGTACCACCTTTGCATTGCATTTGCATGCATATATTTATAATTATTGTATAATTACTTATGTACCCTCCGAAATTCGCTGTTATTGCAGGAATGGCCGAGGTACCGCCCAACGATAACGGAAACGATTACGTCGTAGGTCACGAAGGGGGACCGTTTCCTCCGAACCCGCCGGACAATAATAATGGATGGATCGCTCCAGAAGACGAAATAGGGCCGGAAAACGACAATGGCGAAAGTGAAGTGGATAATTTCAGCATGAGTAGTGACGAGAATGAGGATTCCGAATAAGAGCCCGAGGAGCTATTGGATGATGGCATTCCCGAGGATGCCGTAGGCCAGACCGAACCCGATTTGTTTCAATCCCCGAATTCGCCGAAGGGTTATGAGGTACCACCGACCGGTCCTTATGAGCAGCAACCCTTTAATCGCCCGATGGAAAATTGTAAGGATTATTTGAGAACCGTGCCAGGATTGGTTAGAGTAAGTAATGGGAGCAGTGGAGAGTCCAGCAAGTCATCCAAGTCGCCATCGATTCATGAGAACATTACAAGGGTCTACTTTCCGAGACCGAGACACTACTGGGATCCCGCAGGTCGTTTAGGGAGGATGGAAAGGTTGATGTATGAGCGGTTTGTAGTCGAGACTAGGGTGATTAAGAAGTTTGATGAGACTGAAAGGGAACACCAAAGACTGTTGGAAAGGACGGCAAGAATTGAGTATGACGGGAATGTGAACAAAAGTGACATCAACAGTTTAAGATCAATGGTTGCAAATTTAAGTGCTAGTCTTGACCGTGTTAGGGAGGATCAGATGAGGTTGTCGAGGATGCAGAGTTGGGAGCATCGTGTGAGGGATTCATTGCCCCCGGATTGGAGATTCGTGGACGATTTGGAGATGGAGGCGAACGACTTCATGATTCAGCCGCCTACTGGAGGTGCTTGTATTACGGTGGGAAGTCAGGTAGCGATTGAGTGTGGATCCACATCAGGGACGAAAAAGGAAACAGAATGTGGGCCGGATGAAAAAGGAAAAAGAAAAGTGGATGATGTGGATGAGGACGTTAGTGATGAGGAAACCGAGGAAGACGACGACGAGCCGCCATCCAAAAGGCCGTGTGGATCACCACATGCCTAGTTACTTGTTTTGTATTTTCTTTGATCATTGTAATAGAACTATTTTGGACCTTTGTATGATGGTATTATGACGAGAAACTCAAGCACTTGATGTTTTGTGGTGAACGATTGTAGTGGCAATACTTGTCACGATTTTGGTTAATTATCAATACAATCTATGTTACCTTTCATGATCTGTGATATGTCTTAAATTTGATCTTTTGTGGTGTGAATTGATGAATATTAGTAACTCCGTAGTGATGAGTCGTTGTATGTATTTTATGTCTGGGAAACTTGATATGAATACTTACATTGTTTTTCTATTTTCCTTGTCTTGCAGAAAGAGATATTCGATAACACCATGCCTCCAAAGTTGACCGCCGATCATGTTAACACCATGATTCAGGAAGCTATAGCAAATGCGTTGGAAGCGGACCGAGCTGGGAGAAATCAGGATCCAGGAAGGAACGCGGGGAGACAGCAAGCCCCGAGAGTGTGTACCTATTCTAGCTTTATGAAGTGCGGTCCCACGCAGTTCCGTGGAACGGGTGGAGCTTTAGAACTTAGACGATGGTTGGAAAAAGTTGAAAGTACGTTTGAAATCAGTGGTTGTGCAGAAGCGGATAAAGTAAAGTTTGCAGCTGCTACGTTTCTCGATGATGCGTTAAGTTGGTGGAATACCCAGGTAGCTACGGTTGGATTGGCTGTAGCGAATGCAAGGACGTGGAATGCGACCAAAGCTTTGTTGACAAAGAAGTTTTGCCCAGAGGAGGAATTGGGGCAATTGGAGGACGAATTGAGGCATTTGACCTTGAAGAACAACGATATAGCTGCCTACACCAGGAGATTCAATGAGTTAAGTCTTTTGTGTCCGGACATATTTGCCAATGATGCCAAGAAAATGAAACAGTATATTAAGGGTTTATCTAGTAATATCAAAGGTGAAACAACTTCGTCAAAACCTGGAAAGTTTGATGAAGCGGTTCAAATGGCACACGCTTTGATGGACGTTAAGCTTCAGGACAAGCAGAACTACATTGCTGAAGGCAACAAAAGGAAATGGGAAGCAGCACAAAGTAATCAATCCCAAGGCCAGAACCGAGGTGGAAATCGAAACAACCATGGGCCAAACCGTAATCAACAGTTTAATCAGAGAAGGAACGAAGGGATGAGGGCCGTGACAAACCCTAGAGGTGTGAAAGTGAATCCCCATTGTGGTAAGTGCAACTTGTATCATGTTGGAAATTGCCCGCCGACATGCGGCAAGTGTGGAAAGGCAGGTCATAGGACATCTGGTTGTCGAACGGGAGGAGTAGCCACTGGGGCTAATGCTATTAGGATGAGGGGATGTTATAGTTGTGGAGAAAGGGGGCATGTGCAAGCGAATTGCCCGAAGACAGGAAACAGGCGGGGAGGTAATAATGCGGCAGCTGTGTATCAAGTGGGAACTGCTGATAAACCACAGGGTCCCAATGTGGTTACCGGTACGTTTTTGCTAGACGCTTGTTATGCTAGTATTTTATTTGATTCTGGCTCCGACAAGAGTTTTGTAGACGTTAGATTTAGTCGTCATATCGATAGAGAACCGGTGTTGTTAACGACTAGTTATAATGTTGAATTAGCCGATGGAAAAATTGTTAGTACGAATTCTATACTGAAAGGGTGTACCTTGAAGTTAAGAAATTACGCTTTTAAAATCGACTTGATGCCTATAGAGCTAGGATCGTTTGACGTGATTGTGGGAATGGATTGGCTAATGGCGCATAGTGCTACGATCGTCTGTGGCGAGAGATTGGTTCAGATTCCGCTGAGGAATAGGGTTTTGACGGTTAAGGGAGACGAATGCACTTCTCGTTTGAAGGTGATTTCGTGTTTGAAAATGATGAAGTACGTAGAGAGCGGATGCGATGTGTTTTTGGCACAAGTTTCGAGCGATGGTGATGTAGAGGCGAGGATCGAAGAGGTACCAGTTATTTGCGAATATCCGGACGTTTTTCCAGACGAGTTGCCAGGTTTACCGCCTACCCGTGAGGTCGAGTTTCGAATTGATTTAGTGCCAGGAGCTGCGCCGGTTGCACGTGCACCTTATCGCTTAGCACCATCTGAGTTAAAGGAGTTAGCGGATCAATTGAAGGAATTGATGGACAAAGGATTTATTAGGCCGAGCTCATCACCTTGGGGAGCGCCAGTATTGTTCGTAAAGAAGAAGGATGGTTCGTTTAGGATGTGTATCGACTATAGGGAACTCAATAAGCTGACGGTTAAGAATCGGTACCCATTGCCGAGGATTGATGATTTGTTCGATCAATTGCAAGGTTCCAGTGTATACTCAAAGATCGATCTAAGATCAGGGTATCATCAACTGCGTGTAAGAGAGGAGGATATTCCTGTAACTGCCTTTCGTACGCGGTATGGACACTTTGAATTTCGAGTGATGCCGTTTGGGTTGACGAACGCGCCTGCTGTATTCATGGATCTTATGAATCGCGTGTGCAAGCCGTATCTAGATAAGTTTGTTATTGTTTTCATCGACGATATACTTATTTACTCTAAGAATAAGGAGGAGCACGAGAAGCACCTAAGAAAGATTTTGGAGTTGTTAAGGAAGGAGAAGCTGTATGCAAAATTCTCTAAGTGTGAGTTTTGGTTGGAATCAGTGCAGTTTCTAGGTCATGTGATTGATAGTGAGGGAGTTCGTGTAGATCCTGCTAAGATCGTAGCGATCAGGGGATGGTCAGCACCGACGACGCCGACGGAAGTTCGACAATTTTTGGGTTTAGCGGGGTATTATAGAAGGTTTATCGAAGGATTTTCGTTGATTGCGAAACCATTGACGCGGCTTACCGAAAAGAATAGGGTGTATGAATGGGGAAATGAGGAAGAGCTTGCTTTCGAAACGCTCAAGGATAAGTTATGTTCCGCACTGATTTTATCATTGCCTGAAGGAACCGAAGACTTCGTGGTGTATTGTGATGCGTCTCGTAAAGGCTATGGAGCAGTGTTAATGCAACGTGAAAAGGTGATAGCTTACGCGTCGAGGCAATTAAGGAAGAATGAGGAGAACTACACGACGCACGATTTGGAATTAGGAGCGGTAGTTTTTGCGTTGAAACTGTGGAGACACTATCTGTATGGGACAAAGTGTGTTGTATTCACTGATCACAAGAGTTTGTAGCACATCTTAGATCAAAAGGAGTTGAATATGCGACAAAGACGATGGGTTGAACTATTGAGTGATTATGACTGTGAAATTCGCTACCACCCTGGAATGGCGAATGTTGTAGCGGATGCATTGAGTAGGAAGGAACGGGAGAAACCTTTGAGGGTTAGAGCGTTAGTGATGACTGAGAGCGTTGACTTAACCGAAACCATACTGAAGGCTCAGGAGAGAGGATTAATGAAAGGGAATGTTGAAGCCGAAAACTTGGGACGAATGTTGAAACCTCTTTTTGTGATTAGGTCAGACGGACTAAGATATTTTGAGAATCGGATTTGGTTACCACTGTGTTCATCTGAGGAAGGAAAGCCTGGAGTTCGAGAATTGGTTATGAATGAGTCGCATAAGTCGAAGTATTCGATACATCCTGGATCGGATAAGATGTACCACGACCTGAAGAAAGTCTATTGGTGGCCGAATATGAAGGCAGATATTGCTCGTTACGTTAGTAAGTGTTTGACTTGCGCGAAGGTTCAGGCAGAACATAAGAAACCATCTGGATTGTTGGTACAACCGGAAATCCCAGAATGGAAATGGGAGAAAATCGCAATGGATTTCGTGACGGGTTTACCTAGGACTCCTAGTGGATGCGATATGATATGGGTAATTGTGGACAGGTTGACGAAATCTGCTCATTTCTTACCTATGAAGAAGACGGACAACATGGAAAAACTCGCCAGCGTGTACATGAAGGAGATCGTCTGTAGACATGGAGTGCCGTTATCGATCATTTCGGATCGCGATAGTAGATTTACGTCGGAATTTTGGAAATCGCTTCAACGTGCGATGGGCACTGAACTGAGTTTAAGCACGGCTTATCACCCGGAAACTAACGGCCAGAGTGAACGAACGATTCAAACGATGGAGGACATGCTCCGAGCATGCGTGATTGATTTTGGAGGAAGTTGGGAACGCCACTTGCCTCTGGTGGAATTTTCGTACAATAATAGTTATCATGCGAGTATCAAAGCGGCACCGTTTGAAGCATTGTATGGAAGGAAGTGTAGATCGCCTGTGTGTTGGAGTGAAGTAGGGGAAAGTCAATTGACTGGACCCGAAATGGTTTTAGAAACGACAGAGAAGATCGTGCAGATCAAGAACCGACTACTTGCTGAAAGAAGCCGACAGAAGAGTTATGCCGATAACCGAAGGAAACCGTTGGAGTTTGAAGTGGGAGATATGGTTATGCTCAAGGTATCGCCGTGGAAGGGTGTAATTCGTTTTGGAAAGAAAGGAAAGTTGAGTCCGAGGTATATTGGACCGTTTAAGATCGTTGAACGAATTGGACCGGTAGCGTACAAGTTAGAATTGCCGACCGAGCTTAGTGCTATTCATGACACGTTTCACGTATCGAACCTGAAGAAGAGTTTGGCGGACAAGGAATTGGTGATTCCTTTGGACGAGATTCGACTAGACGACAAAATGCACTTTGTGGAAGAACCTGTGGAAATTATGGACCGGGAGGTCAAGCGGTTGAAGCGTAGTAGGATTCCTATTGTGAAGGTCCGATGGAATTCTAAGCGTGGACCGGAATACACCTGGGAACGTGAGGACTTTTTCAAGGAAAGGTATCCTCATCTGTTCCAGTAAGCATGAAATGTGAGTACAAGAAGAGGCGAGCGCCGGGACGTCGCTCTCTTTAAGGAGGGGTGGATGTGACACCCTAGAATCGAGGTCATTAACGATACCCTAAATTACGCTAATTTTTGAAATTTTTAATAAATTTTATTTTCTATACTTATAAGTATTTTGGTTAAAGCCGATGTTCGAGGTTATAATTTTTACGATTGACGTTTTAAGAAGGACGATGACGATTACGATCCCGAGGGATGCCCAATTTTATTTAAATTTTGACGATTTATCGATAATGTAATTTTTCGAAAATTTTACTTACGGTTTGTGTTAAGTTGAGTCGGGTGAGTTTTATAGCCTTCCGAGTACATTTAAAGTATCCCAAGAATATTTTGGAGCGTTCGGGAAGATTTCCGACTCCCGTAAAATTTTCAAAATTGACAAATGAGTCGAACCCGCAAAGTTTTGAGGACGTTTTTCATTAAGGCCAAAAGAAACTAGAAATTTCCATTTGGTCCCTCCCAACCCACCAAAAAGGCCAAAAGTTGACACATACACAAACACATACAACACTTGCACCAAAAATCAAACTCTCTCTCCCTCCTTTCTCTCTAAAGCCGACGGACACCCCCAACACCAAGAAAACTCACCAAAAATCTTTTTCCACTTGATTTTCCTAAAAACCAAGGTTAGACCACATCTAGTTTGGTCATTCCCTACATGTTCATGTGCTCAAATCCCACATGCATTAACAAAAAAATTTCAAGATTTTTCAAGATTATCCAAATTCGTTTTTGTGGCTAAATGAGCTAATGCATGTTGATTTTAAGTGTTATGGATGCAAGAACACCAAGAAAACCCACCAAAATTAATTTGGTTGTGGTGATTGGGGCACCCAAACCCCACGGCAATGGGGGTGTTTGGGGAGCCTTGGTGGTTGTTGATTTTGAGTGTTGTTCTTGTGTTTGGTTTAATGTTTAAGGATGTTTTACATAGGTGTTAGTGGTTGCATGTTCATTTCTTTGAATTTTTGAATTTGAGATTGGTTGATCAATAGGGGTAGGACTGAAATTTGATGTTAAGATATGTTTGGGAAGGCTTAGGATGATGTTTAGTGGTGGTTAGAAGGCTTGGAATCGAGCCTAAGTGCGTTTTTGGTATGGTCATTTTTAGGCAGAAACATTTGGTCCATTTCATAAAAATTATTTTTTTTCCAGGTCTTGAAAACTAAATGTAGTGATAGAGGGTCTTCTTAGCTTTAATTTGGTATAAGGTAGAGCCCGTGACTCAAAACGAGCTAAAAGTTATGACATTTTAAAGATCGGGTACCGGGAGACGAGGACTTTCATAATCCGAATTTGTGCAAAGTTTTAGTCAAATCCCGAGGGTCACAAGTATGAATTGGTAAATGGTAAAGGGTCAAAATTTGGTCCCTAACCTGTGTAAATGGGTCTATATGTTGACTTAGGTGTCAAAGAAGTCAAAGGTATTTTTCATATAGGTCAAAGAGGTCAAAATTGGTCGAAGCGCAATTTCAGCCCGTAAAATGTAGTCGTGGAAAAGAGTTGCGTAACGGGTCGTAAAAGTAAAAACTTTTATTGGGCTTAAAAACATGTTATCTACAGGTCTTATAGGATTTTTGGAAATTTTGTCAAATTTTATAAGTATGGTTAAATAAGGTAAAACAGCCCGTACTTTAGTCGAGTACCGGCGAGAATGGGTAAAAATGAACAACATAAGTAATGAGAATGAATGGTATAGAATGAGTGATACTTGTTGTTTTTGTTTTTGGCGTGAGTTATACTTGTCCTAAGTGACTAGTATATATGTATTTTATACAGTACCGTAAAGTATTTAAATGAGATTACTCATTACGCGTTATTTGTGATAGGTGTTGATTTAACCGGGCATCCGTTTCGTCGTCAGTGATCATCCCTCGAACTACCGACTACTTAATATCTAAGGTGTGAATTTATAGCCTCGCTTATACTTATTTCAAATTGTTTTACCCGCGAGGGAAATGCATGCTATTTTTTAAAAGGAACGTATATCATGAATGATTGTTAGACCCGAAAGTTGCCTTAGAAATTGTGTTGAGTACCAAAGTTGCAAAAGTCCCTAAATTCATGAACTATTAACTATTGTCCTGCCCTCGAGTAGGGGGAAATAGCCGCTTATGCAATTTGTAGTACTACGGGGTTAACGACCCAATGCTAGCCGAGAAGCTGTACTTATAGTAAGTTCTGCGGTAGATTATTTTGTATGAGAAATAAGGTATAATTGCAACTGATGCCTTTAGAAAGGGCACTGGTTTCATCTGAATCACGCCGGTATTTATTGCAACTGATGCCTTTAGAAGGGGCACTGGTTTCATCTGAATCACGCCGGTATTTATTACGCGGGTGATTGAGTTAACGGATTAGTGTCATGAGCTTAAACACAATTGTCAGTATCCTGATTATAGTTTGTTTGATCGACAAGACTATAAATGATCACGAATGGTTTTTATTATATATACGTTCAAATGGATTGTAAAACCTATGAATTCCACTCAACGTTTTCGTTGACCAAATTTTTGGCATGTGTTTCAAGTAACCGCTAAGGTGTAGGATGGAGCATGCATGGGATGGATGTTGTGTGTACGGCTTGGAGTCCGCTTGTTTTTCCCTCCTTTTTCTACTTAAACATTTTAAGTTTAATGTTATGTTGTTGTAACACTGAAGTTTTTGGGTTGAGATTCATGGGGACCGAAAACGCTAAACTCTGTGCACTATTTGGGGTTGGAAAAACTGTGGACATGTATCATCTAACAATTTTAAATTTAAGTTTTAAGTCGACGTCTTTTTAGCGTCGTTTGATATATCTTGTGTGCAATGAATACTGTGTAGCACCCATTGTTGTAGTTCCGCTGCGCATAGCAATTGTGGGGGTGTTACAGCACTAGAATATCCATGAATGTTGGATTGCATACGTTCATACAAAGTGCGATTATCAATAGCCATGGCTTCTTGTGGTGGAGTGAAATGTAATATAATGCAAGTTCGTTTTCTCAGTTCTTAACCAATAGAAAGTCCAACCAATATCAGATTTATTATTGTTCTTGGTTGTTCAAGCTTGCTTGGTAATCTATGCTAATTCAAACAACACTATTTAAAAATGAAAAATATTAACCTACTTATACGTAAAACATATTGCAAATACCAAGTTTTTTATTCAAACAAAATTCAATTAACAAAATATAAAACTATAAGGACTGAAAATGTAATTTCTAGGAAGATTAAATGCTCAAATTGTAAATTCTAACAATTATAAGGACTAATAATGCAAAACAGTTAACTACAAGGACCAATTATGTAAAACTAGTAACAAACTAACCAAAAATGTAACTAATTAACAAAGTATCAAACTGAATTTTAACAACTTCTTAATCTGAGGGACTAAATTTTGCAAATACCACAAAATTAGGAAGTTTAGCTAACAATTAAAACTGATTAAACCTATAGGGACCTAAGTGCAATTTTCAAATCTTTTTAAACTAAAAACGGGCTAATAACAAAATAAGCTAGACTGAGCTTATTACTACACCAAAATTAATGAAACAAATTGCAAAAGATTTCTAATCCAATTAAGACTACGTGTATTAAAGGAGATAAGCTAAAAGTCAAAAATAAGCAAATGAGTGCTTATTGATAAGCACAAAATAAGCTACAGCTTATTCCAATCAGTCACAACTTGACCTTTGTAAAGAAACTGATTAAGCACTTGATTTAAAGAAGGGGAAATCAAACTAGAACGTTTTTCATCCAGAAATAAGCTAGAAATCTGAAATAAGCTCAAAAGGGCTTATGTTGACCAAGTTTGACCAAATTTTTGCAAAAAGCTCAAACTTTCAAAACTTAATATTCAACACTTATTGAACGATTTTGTGAAAGAAAATAACAACTTTTGTGAAGTAGAATAGGAGAATCAAGAAAACAGTCCACTAAATCATCACAGAAAAAGCACTATGCTTATGCTGAAGTAAAAAGCTATTATCTGGCTTATTTCTGAAAACTGTAGAAAATCCTCCTTAACAATGAAACTTTAGATGTTGCTCTATCTATAGAAAAAGGTTTAAAAGCAAATGGTTAACTAACAAAGATGCAATGATGATTTGAAAATGTGAAGTTCTAAAAAAAACTAGTTTGGAAAACTGATGCACAAAATTTCACAACACAAAAGTGAGCTATGAGACCTAGAAGTGAAAGATTTCACAAGAATAGAACTCACTTTGATCACACAAGACCAAAACAGGCTAAAAATCCAACTAGTTACAACTAGATCACTATAAATCTCACAATGATCTTGGCTTAAACCTATTGCCAAACACTAATGCTGATCTTTTAATGAGATTTTGTGAAAGGTTTTTGAGCACTAGTTCACACTGAGCTAAAAGCTTAAGTAACCTAAATTTGTTAACCAAAATGTAATGTATTCAAGCAGGTTTCAAGAACTAAGCACCTCCTATACTCAGAATGAAGGCTAAGCTTATGAAAACTGAATTAAGAACAAGTACCAAGCTGAAAAGGCTAAATCAGATTACACTAAAGCTACAACAAGCCTAGAATCAATCCACAAGCAAACTAAGCACCTTTTATCATGCAATCAACTGATTTCTACACTAGGAAAAAAACATGGCAATTGCAATTGAGTGGAATCAAAATTAAGAGCTTTAGAACCTAATGTAGATATCCTTTGGGAAGAAGAGGAGCGCTGAGCTCTCTTGCCCTAGTGATAACCACCACCTTATCACTAGGGAACACTTAATCAACAAACAAATCAGCTACAATCATCTATAATCATCATTCTGCTACAAATCTTCAAATGAACAATGGTATGGACTGAATTCTGATCAAACAGCTACAAGACTTCACCAATGTCAGTTATGATCAATGTATGATCATAACAAACACTCAACAGCAACAATAAGATCTCTCAATAGCAGGAAAGGAACTGGAATGATAAGAACACTTTTGGCGGGAAAAAGGTAATTTGAATTTTATTGAATGAATTCAGTTACAAAGGTTGTTACAAGCTACCAACTAACTAACTAACTCAAGAGTTTGTCAGACTCTTGAGTAGTTAGGGTAGAATGAGGGAAAAAGGAAAGGGAAAGTAAGAACTAGGTGTTTTTACAAAATTAAGCTACTCTGAAAAATGAAGTACAAGCTATCTATTTATAGGCATGAGAGGAGAATTAGTTGGGGTTGGTGACGTGTCAGGGCCAATCCCAGCTTGCCACGTGGAGTAATCTACATAATTGCTTTTTGAAGGTGATGAACAGATTTGGGTGTTTTTGATTTACTGGATGATTTGTTAATTGGATTGCACCATTGAATTCGTCTCTTCAAATCGAGCAATATTGATGTTGAAGTCGTGTCATGAAATGGCCTCTATCAAAAACCCGATCCTGGAAATTTTTTTACTTTGAAGAAGAAAACACGTGGCGCCTTCTTATTGGTTGAGGAGATGTGTTGCGGATTGAACTGTTAAGATATTGTAATAAATGTGGGGCGGCGGAAGTGGCCAATTAATGCTTGATCCGTGTGAGGTGTTTTCTCTCTTCCCATTGGCTGAAGTCTTTCCACTTGGATTAAGCTTTGCATAACTTTCCAATCTTGGCAAAACAAGCCCCTTGACTTGGCAGATTGCTGTTTTAAGCTACAATCTTCATTCTTTTGACATTTTTGGCCCTTCAACTTTGATTCTTCAACAAAATCATCCTTTGACTGAGTTGACTTTGTAGTTGACCAGGTTTGACTTGAATCTTTGACTTTTACATTATTTGCACTTTATGTCCTTCAACTTTTATAACTTGTCAAGATAGGTCCTTGAACTTCAAAGTCTTGTCACTTGTGATCCTTCCTTGTCTTTTTCATCCTTTTGAGCTTGATTTGACTTTGTTTGCTTGAAATTGTATCCTTTTACCTACATAAGATCACACAAACACAAACATACCACATAACACTGTTTTTGAAAGATAATTGGGTATTTTGCTTCATGTTTTAGGGTTTTTTTGTTGATAAAAGGATATGAGTTTAAGCTCATATCAAATTCCCCTACACTTGAGCATTGCCATGTCCTCATGCAATATTATATTTCAAGGTTTTAAAAATTTACATTTCCCTCATAATTAATCCACCTTGGCCATATGAGATGCATCTACACTACTCTAAACTAAATGATGCATGATTTTGACTTTTAATAATGCAATGAATCAAAATACAATTCTATCTATATTTTTTTTGATTTTTCTTGAAATGGTTTTGATGGAAATAACTCATAAAGAATTCAATGGCTTAGATTAGGGCTTGGATACCATGGATACTTATCACCCTCAAGTTTCACTTTCCCCATACCAAGCTTATAAATGGGATCATTGCATTCACAAGTAAAAAGTGCATCTACTTATTCATGACAATTAAATGTGGAACCGGTTATTATTCGAGCAAATTGCTTGTGGGCAAATTTGTCATTATTCAAATGGGAAGTATAAGAAATGTAAAATCCAAAAATAAGGAAGCACGGTTTTAATCCTAAGTAATCCTCTCATCCATTACTTGAAAAACCGCTCACAATTAATACAAGTCCGTATTAAGAGTAATAAGTCATTCGCCTTATGTGTAAAATCCTCATGTCATGCTTTCATAAGTAACTACACACTCGCTAAGGAAAGAAAAATAAAACTCACGCAATAATTTACATCCGCATCTTTTTGAGATTTTGGATCTTCAACCCCACAACCCGTCAAGGTAATATTGGATTGGAGCAATCTATTGAATCCCCGCAACCCGTCAAGGTAATATTGGAACTCAATAGTCACTATAATTAACACCACACTGCCCCTCTTGGGAGTCTTGCATTATTTTTTTTTTCTTTTTCTTTTTTTTTTCTAGCCACTCATTTTTTTTTCATAAGCCGCTCTTATTTTTCTTTATTCCTCACAAAGAAATTTGAAAAGAATAAAAGGAAAAACACCCGCTAAATATGGAGCATGACATAAGTCTAGTACACATAAAACGTGCTAACTTAGAATCTTAAGACGTACTCATATCAACCATAAATGATTAGCCAAAAATGCATAAGAGATTACAAACCAATTAAAACCGTACTTGATTATTTATTAACAATTATATACAAGCGAAGAAAATAGAGGTCAAGATGAGAAGGGTTTAGCCACAAGTAATTGCCATGAAGTCTATCTAGCCCTTTTACACTTGCTTCAACTCTATCATTTCCCATTCTCCACAAATTTAAAATTTCAAATAATGAAATTGGTGGAAGCTTAGCCTAATAGACCAATGAAGGACTACATGGTTAAGGATACTAGCTAGAGAGTGCTAAAATAAGCAAACTCGGGTTGAGTCAAAATATCCATGGCGGGCCTAATATGTCAAAGAAGTCTAAATTTGTTAAAACCATGTTTTATTATATTTTTCCTTTTTATATATTTTTGATGAAAAAGAAATATATATACAATGCAAATGTGATATGCAAATGAAAAATGATTGATGCAAAAATTATGAATGCATATTTTTGTTGGCCAAAATAGATCAAAAATTTGTAAAATGTTGAAAATTCAATTTTCCATGTTATCATGCAAGACAATGACAAGTTCTAGGTAAGGTCACTTCGATAGAAGACCCCCCTACACTTAAGCTAAACATTGTCCTCAATGTTTAAGAGCACGGAAGTATAAAAACTTCCCCTACACTTATGACAATGAATAGACTTTGCTTAACCCAAGTTAAGGAAAGGACTACTATTAGTGAAATCATGTTTAAGCTCAAAGTGTCAATGAAAATTCACTAAAGTAACGAAGTGAACCGGATACAAGGGCCTCCTCCATAAGCTCCAAAGCATGAGATGAGTGAGCAACCCTACAAACAAGCATGAAGACAAAAGAAGGTCTCCCCTACACTTATCTCCAAGTCTATGCCTTTATTTCTAACCTACAACACTCTAAACCTAGTTATACGATGCTTGAGTTAATGAGTCTCTAGCTCGACTCGTCCCACACTTAAAAGTGTCTAAAACCTATCATGGAGAAGAAAATTTTTGCCCTTTTTAAGAAAAATCTCCATGATGAGGTAAAACAAGTGTTCATTTATCAAAACTCCATAAATATCCTCCAGGATCAAATACATAATTACCCTCCCACTTATAACTCAAGCCAACAACTAGCTTCCCAATCAATGGTGACAAGAATGAGGTGTAGTTCTCTAAAATGGTTTCCCATATGTTCTCCCCAAGGTGATGGTGTAAAATTCTCAAATCTTTCACAAGGGTTCCTTTTGTTGCATCAGATGGATACTGAGATGATTTAGCAAGCTCTATGCCAGGATCAAAAATCCGTTCCTTAATGGGAAAACAACAAGTGTTGATTGCCTTAAAAGACTCTCCTTTATAGTTCACATGGTGAGAGAAAGGTTGTAGAGTGATTGGTTGTAGAAAGGTTGGGGTGGACAAAGAAGGTAAAGGATCTTCAAGCAATAAAGATTCTAGATAGAGTATGTCCCCCTCCTCATCAAGGTAACCAAGAGTATACTCAAAAGATATATCCTCCAATAAAAACTCATCACTCTCATCAATGATAGAATCCTCCTCATCACCATAAACATCATAGATTGGTCTATCAAAGATGGGTGATCCCTCAAAACCAAAGGAAGTATGATCATCAACAAATGGAGAGTCAAAAGTAGAACGCTCATCATCACTATAGTCATCATATGTTGGTGAATCACAAAGAAAAGATCCCTCATTACTTAAGTCCTCATCAAAGTGATTAGTATGGTGGAAAAGTGGGGTGTCATATGGAATTTCACTAAAGTTTAGCTCTTGAGGTTCATGAAAATCCAAGGAGGAAGTAATGGAAGCAATGGTCTCAATATGATGGTAATCAAAGTCTCCACTTGAGCAAGCTTCATAAAAGTACTCATCACAAACTTCATCAAGGAGATCATCTTGTGTTTCCTCCTCATGCACAACATCAATATGTTTTACCGCTTCGGGCTCATTAGACTTTTTGGACAACTTTCCCATGTTAAACACAACTCTCTCGTCTCCTACCCGCATTGTAAGTTCTCCTTCCGCCACATCGATTAAAGTACGACCCGTCCTCAAAAATGGCCTACCAACAATCAAAGGCACTCTAGGATCCACATCATAATCAACCACCACAAAATCCGCGGGAAATGTAAATCTATCAACCCCAACAAAAACATCCTCTGCAATTCCCACCGGATAAGCTATAGTACGGTTAGCCAACTCAAGAGTCATCTTAGTAGGAGTAAGCTCGGGAAGTGAAAGTCTCTTCCAAACCGATAATGGCATAAGATTTATGCTTGCCCCTAAATCCGCTAAAGCCATACAATTTTCCACCCCCGGGAAATTGCAAGGAATCAAAAATCTCCCCGGATCTCCAAGCTTAGTAGGCAACTTCTTAAGAAAAACCGCGGAGCAATTTTCATTCAAAGAAGCATTAGGAAAATCCACCAATATTTCCTTGTTAGAAAGCAAGTCCTTAATCATCTTAGCAAACTTAGGCATATTGGCTAAGGCTTCCGCAAAGGAGATATTGATGTTAAGTTGCTTGAACATCCTCAAAAAGTTAGAAACTTGGATATCATCCTTGTTCTTAAGCTTTTCTTTTCTCAATCTTCAGGGATAAGGAAGACTTGGTTTTGGTTGTGGTTGAGGTGTGGATGAAGGATTTTCCTTATTGAGTGTTTCATGAATGGGCTTTGAAATAGGAGGAATGGGAGCATTTTGAGGTGGTGAAGTAGAAGTAGAAGGCTTGTCACAAGTAGGAGCACAAGTGGGTTGAACAATAGTAGATTTAGGAGGTGAAGGATCCTTTGTTGTTGTACCACTCCTTGTTGTAATAGCATTAACATTGGCCCTAGGGTTTGTTTGTGTGTTGGAAGGTAAAGCCCCTTGTGGTCTTTGAGTTACCGCCATTAAAACCTTATTGAATTGGTCATTCATTTTCTTTTCTATAGCTTGGAATTTCCTTTCATTCTCTTGATTCATCTTTTGCAAAAGATCCATTGTGTTAAACTCTTGTGGCACATAACCTTGAAAACCTTGAGGTTGGAAAGGTAAAGGTTGGGAGTTAAATCCTTGATTTGGTGGATAAAAGGTATTTGCTTGAGGTTGAAATTGATTGGGTGCCTTGTAGTTATTTCCTTGGTATGGTTGTCTTTGCCCTTGATTCCTTGCTAAAATTTGAGGAGGATTTTGTGGAATTTGGGTGGGTGGTTGGGGTGGGAAGCCGGGTGGAGTAAGGTAATTTTGGGATTTGTAAGAAAGGTTATTTGGATTGATGTTAGGCTTGAAGTGTTCACGATGTTCCTCTTGATAGGCATAGCATTCCCCTTGATACCCTTGCACCTTATCACATTGTTCATAAGAGTGGGGGCCTCCACAAGTAACACAAGAAATGGTGATGGCATTCACATTATTTGAGGAATTGTTCAATGTCATGCTCTTAAAATTTTGAAACATGTCTTGAGTCATTTCTTGTCCTTGTTTGACTGTTTGAAGGATCTCTTTAAGAATTTGGATTTCACAAGGAGTTTGAGAAGTGTTTTGGATCACATGAACCTTTTCTTCAAATGGATTGTTTGTTTGAACCATTGCCTTAGTCTCAATAATGTTCAAAGCCTCGTGGTATGTTTTAAAAAGAATACTCCCTCCCGCGGAAGCATTTAGTGAATCTTGGTGGTGAGGTTTAAGGCCATTGTAGAAGGTATTGATTTGGTTTAGATCATCCATTCCATGGTTAGGGCATCGCCTCAACAACTCACTATACTCTTCCCAAGCATCACTAAAGGATTGACTAGGTTTTTGTGTAAAGCCCATAATTAAATTCCTCAAAGCCATAGTCTTTTGTAGAGGAAAGAATTTGTTCAAAAACTTAGTGGTAAAATCCCCATGTGGTGATACTATCGGGTGGTTGGGTGTCTAACCAATGCTTAGCACTCCCATCTAAGGAAAATGACACTAACATCAATCTAATGACCTCATGTGGAACCCTATTATGCTTAATGGTATTGCAAAGTGAAAGGAATCTCTTCAGGTGAGCATGGGGATCCTCATTTTGTTTTCCAAAGAAAGGTGATGAAGAAACCATATTGATCATAGATGTATGTAACTCAAATGTGTTAGCGGGAAAGTCGGAATCTTAATGGCACTAACATATCCATGAATGTTGGATTGCATACGTTCATACAAAGTACGATTATCAATAGCCATGGCTTCTTGTGGTGGTGACAAAGCACGATTCTCGTGATCGGCTTGGTGGACGGTGGTGGTCTTACTCTTTCTCTTTTTCTTCCTTTTCGGAGGAAGAGGTTGTACACCAATCGGTATTTGTGCACGCCCGCGAGTGAGCATGCAACTCAATACGAGGAATGAGAGAGAAGCTCTCGTGTGACTTTGAAGAGAAATGGATTATCCTCTTCGAGTTTCAATATTAAATATCCACAAGAAAATAACAATATATGTATGTACTACTTGGGTGCAAGACCCTCAATGAAGCCTTCCTTCTTAGAATACTTACAAGTGAACGGGGGGTTATGTGGCGCGAAGCACTTAAGTACCTATTGATCCTTAGATGGCATTTTATAGCACATCGCCTTTCTATTCACTTAAATGTTCGTATTCTTCGAATTGTTGCTTATTGAGAGTATTTATCTATTCTTGCTTTATTTTGTTTTATCGATACACGTGTCAAGGACCGGAACGCCCCTCAACACGGTGTATTGCCTCGGCAATACTTATGGAGAATATGTATATTGGTTGTTCTTATACGTATACGTATTTACTTATAATAATATATGGAAAATATTTTTGTATTTATGAGTTTTTTTAAGAGAAAATACTATATGTACATAAAAACCGAGAGAATCCAATAATATATATATTTTTGGGTGCAATCTCTTAGGAAAAAGATTGCTTTTTAGATTTTTTTTATTTTTTTGGTCAATTCTTTAGGAAAAGAATTGTTTTGTTAATTTTTTAGTTTTTATATATTTTTATATTTTTGATTTTTTTTATTTGTTTTTTATTTATGATACGTAAAAATAACGTTCACAAAATGAACGGATCCCAAAAGCAAATGAAAACCGTCAATCGATAGTCTCTCGTGTAGTCAAAGAACCGGCAGCGGCGCCATTTGAAATGTAATATAATGCAAGTTCGTTTTCTCAGTTCTTAACCAATAGAAAGTCCAACCAATATCAGATTTATTATTGTTCTTGGTTGTTCAAGCTTGCTTGGTAATCTATGCTAATTCAAACAACACTATTTAAAAATGAAAAATATTAACCTACTTATACGTAAAACATATTGCAAATACCAAGTTTTTTATTCAAACAAAATTCAATTAACAAAATATAAAACTATAAGGACTGAAAATGTAATTTCTAGGAAGATTAAATGCTCAAATTGTAAATTCTAACAATTATAAGGACTAATAATGCAAAACAGTTAACTACAAGGACCAATTATGTAAAACTAGTAACAAACTAACCAAAAATGTAACTAATTAACAAAGTATCAAACTGAATTTTAACAACTTCTTAATCTGAGGGACTAAATTTTGCAAATACCACAAAATTAGGAAGTTTAGCTAACAATTAAAACTGATTAAACCTATAGGGACCTAAGTGCAATTTTCAAATCTTTTTAAACTAAAAACGGGCTAATAACAAAATAAGCTAGACTGAGCTTATTACTACACCAAAATTAATGAAACAAATTGCAAAAGATTTCTAATCCAATTAAGACTACGTGTATTAAAGGAGATAAGCTAAAAGTTAAAAATAAGCAAATGAGTGCTTATTGATAAGCACAAAATAAGCTACAGCTTATTCCAATCAGTCACAACTTGACCTTTGTAAAGAAACTGATTAAGCACTTGATTTAAAGAAGGGGAAATCAAACTAGAACGTTTTTCATCCAGAAATAAGCTAGAAATCTGAAATAAGCTCAAAAGGGCTTATGTTGACCAAGTTTGACCAAATTTTTGCAAAAAGCTCAAACTTTCAAAACTTAATATTCAACACTTATTGAACGATTTTGTGAAAGAAAATAACAACTTTTGTGAAGTAGAATAGGAGGATCAAGAAAACAGTCCACTAAATCATCACAGAAAAAGCACTATGCTTATGCTGAAGTAAAAAGCTATTATCTGGCTTATTTCTGAAAACTGTAGAAAATCCTCCTTAACAATGAAACTTTAGATGTTGCTCTATCTATAGAAAAAGGTTTAAAAGCAAATGGTTAACTAACAAAGATGCAATGATGATTTGAAAATGTGAAGTTCTAAAAAAAACTAGTTTGGAAAACTGATGCACAAAATTTCACAACACAAAAGTGAGCTATGAGACCTAGAAGTGAAAGATTTCACAAGAATAGAACTCACTTTGATCACACAAGACCAAAACAGGCTAAAAATCCAACTAGTTACAACTAGATCACTATAAATCTCACAATGATCTTGGCTTAAACCTATTGCCAAACACTAATGCTGATCTTTTAATGAGATTTTGTGAAAGGTTTTTGAGCACTAGTTCACACTGAGCTAAAAGCTTAAGTAACCTAAATTTGTTAACCAAAATGTAATGTATTCAAGCAGGTTTCAAGAACTAAGCACCTCCTATACTCAGAATGAAGGCTAAGCTTATGAAAACTGAATTAAGAACAAGTACCAAGCTGAAAAGGCTAAATCAGATTACACTAAAGCTACAACAAGCCTAGAATCAATCCACAAGCAAACTAAGCACCTTTTATCATGCAATCAACTGATTTCTACACTAGGAAAAAAACATGGCAATTGCAATTGAGTGGAATCAAAATTAAGAGCTTTAGAACCTAATGTAGATATCCTTTGGGAAGAAGAGGAGCGCTGAGCTCTCTTGCCCTAGTGATAACCACCACCTTATCACTAGGGAACACTTAATCAACAAACAAATCAGCTACAATCATCTATAATCATCATTCTGCTACAAATCTTCAAATGAACAATGGTATGGACTGAATTCTGATCAAACAGCTACAAGACTTCACCAATGTCAGTTATGATCAATGTATGATCATAACAAACACTCAACAGCAACAATAAGATCTCTCAATAGCAGGAAAGGAACTGGAATGATAAGAACACTTTTGGCGGGAAAAAGGTAATTTGAATTTTATTGTATGAATTCAGTTACAAAGGTTGTTACAAGCTACCAACTAACTAACTAACTCAAGAGTTTGTCAGACTCTTGAGTAGTTAGGGTAGAATGAGGGAAAAAGGAAAGGGAAAGTAAGAACTAGGTGTTTTTACAAAATTAAGCTACTCTGAAAAATGAAGTACAAGCTATCTATTTATAGGCATGAGAGGAGAATTAGTTGGGGTTGGTGACGTGTCAGGGCCAATCCCAGCTTGCCACGTGGAGTAATCTGCATAATTGCTTTTTGAAGGTGATGAACAGATTTGGGTGTTTTTGATTTACTGGATGATTTGTTAATTGGATTGCACCATTGAATTCGTCTCTTCAAATCGAGCAATATTGATGTTGAAGTCGTGTCATGAAATGGCCTCTATCAAAAACCCGATCCTGGAAATTTTTTTACTTTGAAGAAGAAAACACGTGGCGCCTTCTTATTGGTTGAGGAGATGTGTTGCGGATTGAACTGTTAAGATATTGTAATAAATGTGGGGCGGCGGAAGTGGCCAATTAATGCTTGATCCGTGTGAGGTGTTTTCTCTCTTCCCATTGGCTGAAGTCTTTCCACTTGGATTAAGCTTTGCATAACTTTCCAATCTTGGCAAAACAAGCCCCTTGACTTGGCAGATTGCTGTTTTAAGCTACAATCTTCATTCTTTTGACATTTTTGGCCCTTCAACTTTGATTCTTCAACAAAATCATCCTTTGACTGAGTTGACTTTGTAGTTGACCAGGTTTGACTTGAATCTTTGACTTTTACATTATTTGCACTTTAAGTCCTTCAACTTTCATAACTTGTCAAGATAGGTCCTTGAACTTCAAAGTCTTGTCACTTGTGATCCTTCCTTGTCTTTTTCATCCTTTTGAGCTTGATTTGACTTTGTTTGCTTGAAATTGTATCCTTTTACCTACATAAGATCACACAAACACAAACATACCACATAACACTGTTTTTGCAAGATAATTGGGTATTTTGCTTCATGTTTTAGGGTTTTTTTGTTGATAAAAGGATATGAGTTTAAGCTCATATCATGGAGTCAAAGCACGATTCTCATGATCGGCTTGGTGGACGGTGGTGGTCTTACTCTTTCTCTTTTTCTTCCTTTGCGGAGGAAGAGGTTGTACACCAATCGGTATTTGTGCACGCCCGCGAGTGAGCATGCAACTCAATACGAGGAATGAGAGAGAAGCTCTCGTGTGACTTTGAAGAGAAATGGATTATCCTCTTCGAGTTTCAATATTAAATATCCACAAGAAAATAACAATATACTTATGTACTACTTGGGTGCAAGACCCCCAATGAATCCTTCCTTCTTAGAATACTTACAAGTGAACGGGGGGTTAGGTGGCGCGAAGCACTTAAGTACCTATTGACCCTTAGATGGCATTTTATAGCACATCGCCTTTCTATTCACTTAAATGTTCGTATTCTTTGAATTGTTGCTTATTGAGAGTATTTATCTATTCTTGCTTTATTTTGTTTGATCGATACACGTGTCAAGGACCGGAACGCCCCTCAACACGGTGTATTGCCTTGGCAATACTTATGGAAGATATGTAGATTGGTTGTTCTTATACGTATACGTATTTACTTATAATAATATATGGAAAATATTTTTGTATTTATGAGTTTTTTAAGGGAAAATACTATATGTACATAAAAACCGAGAGAATCCAATAATATATATTTTTGGGTGCAATCTCTTAGGAAAAAGATTGCTTTTTGGAATTTTTTTTTTTGTCAATTCTTTAGGAAAAGAATTGTTTTGTTAATTTTTTAGTTTTTATATATTTTTATATTTTTGAATTTTTATTTGTTTGTGATTTATGATACGTAAAAATAATGTTCACAAAGTGAACGGATCCCAAAAGCCAATGAAAACCGTCAATCGATAGTCTCTCGTGTAGTCAAAGAACCGGCAGCGGCGCCATTTGAAATTGAGTATAATGCAGTTCGTTTTTTCTCAGTTCTTGCTAATGGAAAGTCCAACCAATATCGGGTTTTTAATTGTTCTTGGTTGTTAAACTTGCTTGGATATTCTATTTGCTAATTCAACAAAGACTTGCAAAACGGAAAAATATTACCTACTTATATGTAAAACATATTGCAAATACCAAGTTTTTATTCAAGTAAAATTCAAAATGCAAAATATGAAACTTAAAGGACTGAAAATGTAAATTCTATGAAAGATAAATGCTTGAAATGTAAATTCTAACAATTTTAGGGACTAAAAGTGTAAAATAGATAACTACAAGGATGAAAAGTGCAAAACTATTAACCAACTAACCAAAATTGTAACAAACTAACAACTTGCTAACTGAATTTAGCAACTTTTAAAACTACAAGGGTTTAACACTTGCAAACCCTAAAAACATGGAAATTTAGCCAAATTTACAAACTGATTAAAACAAAAGGGACTAGATTGCAATTTCAACAACTATTTTAGCCAAAAACGGGTTAAGCACAAAAATAAGCTCGTTTGAGCTTAATACTCAACCAAATTCAATGAGACAAGTTGCAATATGTTTCAAATCCAAAATAAGCTACGTGTGTCAAAGGAAATTGGCTAAAGATTCAAAATAAGCAATTGAGTGCTTATCAATAAGCACAAAATAAGCTATAGCAAAATCTAATCAGTCACAACTTGATTTTTTTAATGAAACTGATTAAGCTATCCAAGTGATGAACGGGAAATCAAACTAGAAACTTTTTCATCAAGAAATAAGCCTAGAATCTGAATTAAGCTGAAAATGGGCTTATGTTGACCAAGCGTTGACCAGCTTATTTTTCAAAAAGCTGAAAATCTCAAAAATCATGTAGCTCAATGACTTAAGAAGATTTGTGAAGAAAAATTGCCAAGTTTATGAAGAGAATAAGGAGATACAAACTTTCAGTTTTCATTTACAGAAACTTGCTCTAAGTCTGCTTATCTGATTTCTGCTTATTACTAACTGCTTATTGTAAACTGTATAAAATCCTTTTGGAATATGAACCTCTATGATATAAGCTACAAATGGAAACAAATTTGATCCAATTTCATCCAGTATTGAGTGAGTACTGATCAAATCAAATTGACAAGTTTTAAATGACCAAAATGCATAAAACTGACCCAAACATTTTAAGTGCCATTTGCCTGTTTGACTATCAAGATGACTTGTAAATGACTTAAAACACCTTTATACTACCTATTAACTGCAAATGAACTCAAACAATCCAAAACTCAAAACTTGAAAACTCTTTTTAAGCTATTCCCAAACACTCCTTTAACTGGTTTTTATGAACATTTGTGAAGACAATTTGAACTTGAAATGGAACTGAGTGAAAATCTATATCAAGCTAGACTCAATGATCAAAATGAAAGGTTTGAAAGAAGTTTACAAGCACTTATCACTACTAGAAATACAATCAAACTACAAGGCCAAAAGTAACTGAATTAATGCAGTAAGCTAGAATCTTAATCAAAATTCAAAGAACAAGTAACAGAATTATGCTACAAACTCACAAAGATCAATCAATTAGCAACTTCAAACAACTTTTATCATTCAGTCATCAAAATTACTCTAGGAAAAATAGCATGCATATGACTTTTTCAGTGGAACAAAAATGAGAGCTTTTAAAACCTATTGGAGTTAACCACTGAGAAGAAGAGGAGCGCTGAGCTCTCTTAGCCTAGTGATAACCACCACCTTATCACTAGGAATCAATCAATCAACAAGAACAGCTACAAATCAACAGGAATCTATCAACATGCTTTAAATCTTCAAAAATCAATGGAATGAACTGAATTCTGATCAATCAGCTAACAAACTTCTCCAATGTCAGTTATGATCAATCTATGATCATAACAAACACAAAACAGCAACAACAGTATCCAATAGCAGCAAGGAATGAAAAGGAATAGGAAGAACAGTTTTGGCGGGAAATGGTGAATTTGAAATTTATTCAATGAAAACGGTTACAAAGTTGTTAGGAAGCTACTAACTAACTAACTAACTCAAGAGTTTGTCAGACTCTTGAGTAGCTAGGGTAAAAATGGAGGAAAGGGAAAGAAATTAAAGAACTATGTGTTTTTACAAATTTAAGCTACCTTTACAAATGAAGTCCTATCATCTATTTATAGGCATGAAGGAAGAGTTTGTTGGGGTTGGTGACGTGTCATAACCAATCCCAGCTTGCCACGTGTACAATTCTGCAAAAGGGAATTTTCAGGTATGAACAAGGATTTGGGGTTTCTTGATTGAGTGGATGATTTGTTAATTGATTGGCACCATTGTGTTCGTCTCTTCAAGATGATAAATTTTGGTGTTGAAATCTTTCCATGAAATAGCTTGTAGCTCAAACGCGATCCTGGAAAATATTTTGAATGAAGAAGACGCCACGTGTCACAATTTGATTGGCTAAAAGTTGATCACACGGATCACACTGTTGTGATTGGGTATTTAATGCATGTCGGCTGAGTGGGCATTTATTATTCAATCCGTGTGATCACTTTCCTCTCTTCTCATTAACTGAAATGTTGTCACATGGATTAAACTTTGGATATCTTTCAAATATTGGCAGAATTGGTCCTTCAACTTGGCAGATTGTTGTTTTAAGCTAGGATCTTCATTCTTTTGACATATTTGGTCCTTCAACTTTCATTCTTGAACAAAATGGTCCTTTGACTGAGTTGACTTGAGAGTTGACCAAGTTTGACTTGAATCTTGACTTTCTACAATATTTGCACTTTAGTCTTTCTACTTTGACAACTTGTCTAGATAGGTCCTTGTACTTAAAAGTCTTGTCACTTTTGATCCTTCTTTGTCTTTTTCATCCATTTGAGCTTGATTTTTCTTTGTTTGCTTGAAAATATATCCTTTTACCTACACAAGTGTACACAAACACAAACATACCACATAACACTGTTTTTGCCCAATAAATTGGTATTTTGCTTCATGTTTTAGGGTTATTTGATATTAAAAGGATATGAGTTTAAGCTCATAGCAGCCAGCGTCACGGTTTTGAAGTATTGGCACCCTAATAATCTACCCAATAATAAGATTTCAAGTGCTCACCTAAATCTAGCAAACAATTTGAAGCCCCACAAGGCCTAAAATCTATGCAAAAATTGAAAGTGAATCAAGCCTTAATCTTCGAAGCTTTAAAGATCCAAAATTCGCTTTAGCGTGAGGATATACGTCTTTGGCTAATAAAACCACCGATGAGGCGGATAATAAAAGGCAAGGCAAGACCGAAGTCATAATAAAAGCTTCATGGCGAAGTTGAATAAAAGATGGAGGTAAACCAAAGATAATAAGGCCCTTCCGTTAGGGGGCATATAAAAGTCTTGGTAATAAGTCTCATGTTCAAAACCGTTATAAAACCGTGTTTATCGATCCTTCTTGTCAACTTAATTTTTTAACATCGTTGTCTATTAGGAGGGGTTATTGATTTGATGGTCTTAGTTACACCGTTAGGACTCTATTTTTAGACCTAAATCTCTATTATCGCATAAGTCAAACAATGTATCCTCGTGAAATATTCAAGACAAAATAAAATATAAGAGATACAACTTAGGAATAATGGGAGGATAAGTACGTGATTAGGGCATATGAGTAGTGTTAGCATTACTAACTTATAATGACAATGATCTCGTTGCACGCTTAGCATGGAATTAGGGTGAAAATCGAGGACGACGAAATTATTTCTAACGAAGCATTCACGTGTTCTTATTCTATGAACCTAAACGTCCCATTTTGCGATGAAAATCATACATTATGTCTAAAACGCAAGTAGTAATAGCAATAGTAGTAGTGTAGCTAGTTTATCATTCCAATAAAGTGAATAAAATTAAATTTTGGAGATGCTACGATACTTTATTCTAGCATTGCGTGAGGGCACGGCAATGGTTTAGTATGGGGGAGTGATGAGACTGCTTTTATATATAGTCTCATCATCCAAATTGGGCTTAAAATGCATTAAATATCATCAAAATACCCAAATATATGCTTGTGTTTGTTGCTTGTGTATTTTAGGTACGGATATTGAGAAAATGACAAAAGATCACAAGAATCATTCAAAAACGAACACGGGAAACGAAGCCGCACGATGAACCAAGCCCTAATGAAGAATTTTCCAAAGAAAACCCTTGAAGATTTGAAGAATCATGAAGATTGGTCCTCTAAGTTTGAAGAAGTGACACTTTATACCCTTGTATCTTCATAATTACAAGTTTGGTCCCTAAAGTTTGTCAAAATTACAAAAAGGACCCTCAACTTTGAAGAATTGGCAAATTTAGTCCCTCAACAAATCTAAATTGTCAATAATGGTCCTCCAAGAAGTCAACAAACAAGTCAAGGCCTTGAAGTATGAAGATATGTCAAAAACAGCCCTTGAAGATTGCCAAAATTACACTTGTAGTCCTTAAAACAAGTTTCAAAACTTGTTGTGCCAAAACTGCCAAAGTCCAAAAGTTGTTATGTGTTAAATGGGCGTTGTTAGCCATTTAATACAAAGTGAATAAAGTTTGAAAAGAGAAGGACCAATTCTGCCAGACAGCCATACTTATCCCCCCCAACCAGTGCTTGACACCTCACCCACTCACACCCCACACCCAATCAAAAGCACCCTTTTCTCCACATCACCTATCCACTCACCCATAAACTGATTAATTAATCAGTTTAAATCTCCCACCAAAGCACTTCATTTAAAAACGTTTTACCCAAAATAGATTAAACACTCCCCTAATCCATCCTTAAACCCTAATTTTTTCCAGGATGAACAATGATCAAAACAAGGGGTTTTTGGGTAATTCTTTCCAGATCCTTAATTAAACATCACTTAAACATAAAACCATCCTTAAACACCCATCACCATCACCTCACATGTTTGTGCAACCCTCCCCTGCCCCACTATTCACTCTCAAACAAAATGAGGACAGCAAATCAACATCCCACAACAATTTCGTGTTCCCAAAGGCTAAATGGACGTCCAATATCTCTTTTTCATCACTGGCATCTCAGCTACAAGCCAAAGATCTTCACATGGCTTATTTTTGACTGAAAATTCAAAATCGTCCAAGGGCAAGATTGGAAGTTCAAGTGTTAGGGTTTTTTAGCTTCTATTCACTTCTAGAATCACTTGTAAGCCTCTATATAAAGGCATTATAGGACTTAGCATAGTTCTTGTTCTTGATTTTTCTCCTTTTTTAAAAACCTTGTAAATCCAGTTTATGAAGTAATATAAATGGTATTGAGTTTGTTGATGAGAAATATTGAGTTCCCTTTACATTTCAGTTGATTTAAGTTCATTGTTTGAGTTTGGTTTAATTTCAGCAAAAGTTTTTAAGTTTCAAAGTTTCTGTTTCTTTTTCAAAGTTTTCTTATATCTTAAATTTTCATACAAACCTGATACAATGGTGATTAAGTGTATTACTTTGATGGAGTTTGAGTTTGGGTATGTCCAAGACACCATGGCTTGTTCTGGTGTAGTGGGTACCCAAGCTTGAAATAGCCATTGGTTGATCATTTTCCTTGCTTATCTTAGTCTCATTCATAAGCTAAAAGCCCACTTCTAGCTTATTCCATAAGTTAGGGGTCTGCCTTGAGCTCTTTACACAATCCCCTTTGATTTCTTTCTTAGCAGGTTCTAAACAAGGACCATATTTCATCCTATTTTGTTAAGTAAAACTCCATCAGCATCTCAACAAAGTTCTGCGTAGGCCCCAGCCTATAAGGAGGTGGTTTTTCAACCACTAAGGGTCCTGGATGTAGGACCCTTAAGGTAGCTCATTGATTCTCTTTTCCATTTTCAGTTTTCCAAAAATTATGTGTTTTATGTGATTCTGCTTGTTAAGTTGTTAAATGTATGTTTGAGTGCTTAAAACTGCTTAAATAGGACTTGTATGCATGCTTAGATAGTGTTCAATCAGTTTGGTTAAGTCTTGATTAGATTTGCTTTGAAAAAATTTTAATCTGAGATTTAATGGAGTGTTTGGATCTGTCTTTTAATTTGGATTATTGTTAAGAATCTTGTGTTTAAACCTTTCTTTTACACTTGTTAGGGTGTTGTTAGGTTGTGTGTTAGTTTGATTGTCAGTTTGGTAGTTTATTGAACACTTTGGCTTGCTAAGAATTAGATAACATTGCCTTAATCAGAAAAGTTCATTTTTCTGCTTATTTTTAAGAGAATGTGTGCCATCAATCTGAATCATTGCTAGATTATAGGATTGTTTAGGATTATGTATGGTTTGTATGTGATCTGGTACACTTGTATGCAAGATTTGGCTTATTAAAATTCATTGTTGTGCTAACTACATCAGATAAACACCCCCAAACCTACTTAAGTCTAATCAGCAACCTTGTTTGCCTATTGTGTGCTTGAATTTGAGTTGTGCTTGCCTGTTTTTGTTTTTGTATTGACTCCTTGTACTCAACAGAGTACAAGGGTGCCTATTGTCCAACAAAACAGCATCAAAAACCAAGAATCAAGCCCTCTTGATTCATATCTTCCTTGTGAAGACTTCTCTAGTGTTCATCAGAAACTTTGCCAAAACTGGCCACGTTTTGGCTTTCCTAAGCCTTAATCTTAGTTATCTTGGATTGGGAATTGTGTTTTAGTGAGTAACAAGGTCATTGGATTGTGTCTTAAGTTTAAAAAAAAAAAAAAAGTTTGCAAAATGCTCACCTGGCCTGGGCTCGAACACGCGACCTTGCTTTACAAGGACTAACGTGTTAACCAGTGATCTGGATGGCTTTTTACGTTTAGGTTTCATTTCATTAAATACTTAAGTGGTATTTGATTTATAGCTTATTTACTTAACAGCTTTCAAATAAGCTAATTCTAGCTTATTTCTTTTAGTTTTTTTCTGTTTAGCATTTTTCCTAGGATTTTATAAGGGTTTTTGATTTTTCTGTTTGAAAAGTATATTTTTCCCATTATTAATTAATTTATTAGGATTATTTTAAGTTTTAATTTTAGAAAGTCATTAAAAATAGTAAAAGGTATATTAAAAATCTGAAAAAATAGTTTTTAGGTTTTTAATCATATTTTTGAGGTTTACAACTATTTAGGTTTTCAATTTAGCTTATTTTAGATTTTATAGGATTTTAGGGTTTTTAAGCAACTTTAAAATTCAATATAAAATTATTAAATAGGTTTCAGAAAATTTGGATTTCATTTTTGTTTTAGTTACATTATTTAGGATTTTTGTTAATTTTTTAGAATTATTTAGTGAACTTTGAGTTTTTTTGATTATTTTAATATTATTTTATTATTAAAAATTGAAGTTTCATTTTTTCTAGTTTTTACATTTTTCCTAGGTTAAGGACACTTAATTAGGAGTTTTTTCACTTTCCAAATATTTTTAGGACTTTTCATTTATTTTCTAGAATTAATTTAAGATTTAATAGATTTTAATAGTTTTTAAGTGTTAAAAAATAGTTTAATTTGGTTTTAAAATTTTTAAAAATAGTTTTTAGCTTAATTAGGATATTTTTGAGGTTTACAAACTATTAGATCTTGTTTAAGGCTTTTTAATAATTAAAAGTGATTTTTAGGGCTTTAATTAGCATTAAAAAGTCATTATTGAATTAATTAAAAGGTTTTAGCAAGTTTGGATTTTTTGTAAACTCTTAGAATATTATTGGGGATTTTTAGTAATGTTTAGGAATTTTTAGGTTAAAATTTTTATTTTTGTACTATTTACGGTTTTACGTGTTCGCCTTTTTCGTCGTAGTTTAATTCGTCTTTGTAACCGTCTTTCTCTTCTAATCCCATTTCATTCTCAATCATATAATCACAAACATTAATCAATTCTTAACACAACGCACTTGCCTCCTTGGGAAACGAACTTGGACTTCATTGGGTCATTAGTGCTCGGTTTTCCTAAACCGACACTTAATCCTACCACTATTTGTCATCCTTTTCCTAAAGGGTACAAAAACACTACAATCAATAACACCTAATACTTACTGTAAATTGGTTCCACTATGCCATTTTATCAGTTTATCATTTGGTTACTTACTGTTTTTATACAGCCATCATTTTAAGCAAGATTTTAACATTATTACATATGGTTTTTCATCTTTTTACCCATGTTTATCAAATCTTTCAACACCAAATCCCCACATAATATTTTTAATCATCATTCATCATCATATACATATACATAAATAAAGAAAATACAAGATTACATAACCAAAATAACAAGAAGATAGGAAGAACAATCTCTATACCACCAAATTTGATGAAAATATGGGATTGATGATGAACAAGGCTTGGTTTTGGGTAACAAATCTTATGAGATATCAACACCACTTCTAGGATCACCAAATATGTGTAGACTTCTCCAAAAATCAGCCCTTGATCTTCATGGAAACTCCTTGCTAGTTGTTAAAATCACCTCCAATCAACAAGTCTTCAACTAAGCTTCAACATATGTTGATCATAGCTTAAGTTCATGGTTTTGAGGATGATGGTGATTTATGGTGGGGATGGGATGGCATATAGAGAGAAAGGAGAGAGTTGTGTGTTTTTGAGAGTGGTTTGCATGTTATGAAAGGAAGTTATTGGTTTAACTTGGTGGTTTTGCTAAGTTGTAAGTAGTTAGGACAAGTGTCCTAGCTTACTTAGTAAGCTTTGACACATATGATATGTGGTGTTAGCTAGTTAGCCGTCCCATGTGTGGGGTGAGGCAAAACTTGTTTTGTCTCATCCCACTAATGTACGGGTATTCCTCGATTCTAGTTTCCTCGATTTGCGTGCTCTCGGGTCGTTTTACGAAAAATGTTTTTATAAATTACGAATCAATGGCACAAAACGAATCTAATAAAAGCTGTCTCATCAAACGGAGTTCGAAAACGTAAATACGTAATCCTAAGGTTTCCGGTTTAGTCGTAAAGGACGTTAAATTATAATCGTAAGTCCTAATCTCTTCTCGTAAATTTGTGAGTTTATGAACCAACACAAATTTAAAATTCCAAAATAATATTCACGGATAAATTTATTTCCTGAATTGTCGGACTGTCACCAAAACGGTGTATGTAAACGTAAGCACGTAACGTAGAATCCTCCGGTTTAGACGTAGTCGATGCTACTTCAAGACGTAAATCCAACTTTCTTCCCAAAAATAAGTGAGTTCATAATATAACATTAAAATAATGTTTTTAAATGAATATTGAGAATAAAATATCGACCATACATTGACGGATTGTCACAGCATTTACCCCTAAACAGGATCTTTGTCCTCAAAGATCATCTTATCTTACTACTTGCTTCTTATAGAGTTAAAGCCATGTGGGTATTTCCTCCACATTCGGTATTTTCTCACAAGTGTAATCCATTACAATACGCGAGTTTCATCAAACATAACTACGGGAACAAGATCAGGCTTATTGTTGACTTACTTTCTCTATCCATTATGTTCACGGGTTTTTGATGAATGCAACTTTTCGCCGATCTAAACTTTATCAAGAAGAATTCAGATTTTCACTTGATAGATATTTTATCAAGTTCGATATACTAAACATAATTCACGCAGTCCTTGAAGCCCTAGGGTAGATCCAACTTATATGCCTTTTAAAACCAATTCTTTATATTATCTCAATGGTCCCATACAACGGGGACTTATTTCCCATGATCTTTCAGATCATCAATTTACTTCTCCATGGTTAAATTTTTTGGCATAACTTCGCTACCCATCCGACACTTCAAGATCTACATTTCATATTCACATAACCTCCTGCCCACTACCGGCAGTCATTAATCAAATCCTGATTTTAACAACCATTTCGGGTCTCGCGGGTCGGGTATCTTGTAAGGTTAGGTTTGTCATCATAGTCAACCTTAAACCTAAAAGACATGTCCAACTCACAATGGGTGTATGTTAGGTGTCTTCATCCCAACTCCTGCTTACAGATGCTCTCATATATATCCTCACAAGATTCAATCTCGATCCTAATACGATAATTATCAATGATAATCTCTCCAAAGGAATATGATTATACGGTTTATTACCAAAGGTCAATCATTCAAGCATAAAACAACACTTATAGTATTTTGTATCGTTACTTTACCTCGTCCCTTTGATTGGGGTGGTAAATCTCGAGAAATTCGATGCGAAGCGGCGATCTTGATAGAGATTATCGATACAGGCACACTATGTTTACACAACTCCTTTAAATACAAAAGAGTCAATTTCTTCATCAAGAATCTATCATTAATAGGAATGATATTAGCAGATTTGGTAAGTCTGTCGACGATGACCCAAATCGTATCAAATTCAAATGATGACCTTTGCAATAGTTTAGACGTTTACTAATGTATGAGGCGATGTCTGCCTTCATAATTTGCCATCAGTACAACTTCTTCAGATGAAGAGACGTTAAATCAGAAATGACAGGAATAGAATACTTATACTTACAAGATTCGAACATGACTACATCTCAAAATCTCCATATTTAGGCAACCATAAATGGCCTTTTATACTTTTAACGCCATCGGCTTCTCAATTCTAATGGTTCACATTAGTCGTGAACCCCTTTTTATTATCTATATTATCCTTTTTATAAGCCTCAGCTATATTTTAAATTGCTCGGCTATTTATTTTGCATAGTCATTATTAAGGAATACATCCTAATTGATTCTTTATCCATTTTACATAATATGTCAGTATCTATATTTACCTTTCCTGGTGAAATAATTATCATAACCAAAAATTTACTCAGAATTTATTTCTTCATATTTTCTAAGTTTTAGTTTCGTCTCAACTATAATTTTTATCAGTTTTTCTCAATCCGACGTTTAAAGCGTCGATAATTATACAAGTAATTAAATAATAAATATTTAATTTTATGAAACGTAAACGTAAAAAAAAATTTAAATTTCTTAGTTCGACCAATTATATAAAAATGTTCAAAATAAATTTGAATTTTATTAACAAGATTTTTGTTGATTTATCTAAAATAATTAAAATAATTAATAAGATCCGTAAATGTTCAAAAAATCTTTGTTTGCACTTTGGTCGAAATTTTCTTAGTTGAAAAGCAAAAATTATCGCTTCAAATTTCAAGTCATGGTTTAAATGGTTTCCTCAATCCCTCTTAGGTTATCTTGAGGTATGCACAAACATTTACCCCTAAACAGGAGTTTAGTTAAATGATTTGTGTATAAGGGAATAATCCCTTAAAAATCCTTTGTTAAAACATTTGTCAAAACATATTTCCATTTTATTTTTGGTAAAACACAAAGCCTTAATGGTTCCAATTTTCGAAGAGTCAATATATTCCATTTCCTATTAATCACACGGTCAAATAATGTAAAGTATTAAGTCTTTCATCACATGTTAAATACTCAAGGTACAGGTTTTCATTGTTCGGCCAATTTAGGGCAGTCTATAACTAATTATTAACTCATTCTTATTCTTATAAATAAACAAATGGTCCTTAATGATCGCAAGCATGAATTTATCAAATTACAGCCTACACACGTGATTCACCAAATTTATGAATGCTACATGTGCATTGGTCAATCCAAACGACATCACGTGAAACTCATAATGTTCATTACAAGTTCTGGATGTAGTGACTGGAATAGATAATCTTTTTCGCGGATGCGAAGTTGATGATAACCATACTGTGAATCAAATTTTCGAATATACGCTAGAACCTTGTAAATGATCGAACAAATCTATCATCTTGGGTAGTGGATATAGATTTTGATCATCAATTTATTCAGTTCACGGTAATCAATAAATATAAGTAATGATAACACCATAGCTCTTCATGATGACGAGCTCGGTAGAAAAAAAGCTTTCTCCGACAACTCTCTCAGTTGTACAGTAATTCTTTTAATTCAGATGGTGCTGACGTACAGTGCACAAGCCACAGGTGTAACACCGAGAATATAATCAATACCAATTTCAACTTGCCTTAATGGAAAAAGTCTAGGTAACTCACCAATAAATACCTCCTAAAGTTTCAGATAACAGAAACATCTTTTAATAAATTCATATTAGGTTCTTTCTAGATTATAATATCTATGACTAATTCACAACCATTCACGGTATAATTTCAAGTCTAAATGCAGGATATGGTCATCCATCAAGAATTATTTAGATCACTTTTGATAATCAACATCTTATTATTTAGGGGAATTCTACTCGAGTTCCCATCAATTAAGACAATGTCGTCATGTCATAATAAATCAATCCATTCTACTGGCACTATTAACTTTCCAGTTTCATTGTCGTCGATAAGATGTGAACTTCTCAAAAGACTAATAATAATTCATAATCCTTCACAAATTCAAGGATATCTGGAGACATAAATAACCTTAAAAGAGTAAGTTCAACGCATAATCTACGCGAGAGAATTTCAAATCAGATACAGACGACAACATTTAATGAATATGGATATATCCTATGTTTTCATAATTTGAGTACGCATTGGAAAGCTCCTCGGATCGTTACCCATGTCATTCAAATGAAATCAAATCAAAAGAAATGATAGGAACGTCGATACATCCAGTCGGGTATCAACACTCGGTAATCATATACTTTTCCTAAGAATCTCAATACGGGAGAATTGGACACGAAGGGAATATCAATTTGTCAAATAAGACAATTTCCACAGATGAGTAAATTCGAATCAGAAGAATAAATAGTACGGGCACATATGTAGGTGTCCCTATCAATATGTCCCTATTTTTCACTTCTTGCAAATCTCATAAAATTTAATTTTTCACAATCTTCAAAGAAAATTTAGTGTTTATTAATAATTTCATGGTGACTACTAATCAGCTTTGCATGGTCACTTCCAAATTGTATGTAGGCGCGCAACTATATATAATTCCAAGATTAACGATGCAATACTCAGTTTGTCAAAATTTTATCATCATGTTTATTATAAAAACATTTTCATGCTTAATTCTTAAATAAGAATCAAAAATAAATTTACAAAGATTTACTTTGTTATGAAAACAAATAAGTTTTCCAAGGTATTTCATAATCAACTTTATGTCAATAATGATTATTTATAAGTCTCACTTTAAATAATCCATATAGTGATGAAAATTCAATTTTCTCAAAGGATATTGTTTTATCTTATAAAAACAATGAGTGATCTGCAAAAGAGTGATGAAAAGTTGTTTACCAAGAACTAACCACCATATAATAGGAAATGAGCTTAGCCAATTTATCATGAGGTGCATGACCTCGATGGCACTCAAAAAGAATAATCCACAACGCAACTCAATTCGAGATGAGTACTTGTTCAATGGTTGAATCACTAATGCGAGCATTAGGAAGAAGCAAGAAAAGATAGATATCATCGATACATGTAGGATTTAGCAATCAAAGGTAGTCTTTTTCATTAATCACAAACAAGTCAAAATTGTACCGTAACACATTACGTGTCACTATGTCATACAATTCTCAGAACTCATCCTACCAACTGATGTCTCAGTTAAGTTAGGGATTTTTAAAAGATACCACAATGAATACTAATGTACAAGAGTTATTAGGGGTTCTACCTGTCCCAGAAGATCCATTGGTCCCAATTCAGAAGAAGATTTCTTCAATTCATTTCTTGGACACTGGGCATCCTCGTTAGTGGAAAATGGCCTAGGAACAACACTTAATACGAATCAACAATCATTTAAAACCTTATAATTCAATCACAGAACTTAACGACTTCCTCTTAACAATCTCATATTCCATACGAGTTAAAGTTTTACTTCATTCGTGTTTCAACCAACTTATACTCAATTCGGTATCCTACCTCATTCTCCAATACTTTCAACCTTATTCATAAACCTTAATAGGGCAATAAAAGTTCGATATGAACAACACTTAATTTCCAATCCTATAGCTCCTTCATCAATAGTTATCAAATGAGTCACTAGTATGAAATGACTCACACATTCAATTAGACTTCTCGGAAAGGTACTAGTGGCATGAGGCTTTTGGGTAAAGGCTCCAATAACAGCCTCAAGTGCAACATTCACCCTTTCGATTTCAATTTAAGAATTGGGTGGCAACAAATCAGATGACACCTTTCCAGGTGGTAACGTTTTGTCAAACTCCACTCTATAAAGAAAGATCGTCATGACATCGATATCAGATTTAATCTCGCCAATTCTTCTTTAATATCATAATCAACTACTATCAACATTTCTACGAATATCAACCATTCTGTTGGGATCATAAATATCCATAACTTGGTTTAGATCTGGAATAGCTAGAATTCCTACGGGAATAGCTTCGATTAATTTACTAGGGGATTTAGGGTTCCTTGTGACAATCTACGTCTTATAAATACCTCGTATACGTATTGAAATAATCATCAAACAATCATGTAATCAAATTACAACATATATATATTATCCAAGTTATATATATATATATATTAAAATAACACTTCTCAGTCTGGCCTTGTCGGTAACTCGGGAATTCTTCGACACCATTATAGTCAAAAGATTTTTAGACATTTTTAGAAAAAAATGTTTATAGTTAAAAGATTTTGAAATGTTTTATTCAAAACCTTGGTTTTAAAAATATTTCGTTCTCTATAACGAGAGCTCTGATACCAAACTGTAACACCCCCAAATTTACACAATTCAATACACCGGAAGACTCGTTGGTGTTACGGGATAGCACATTACTCACATCATAGACAACGCATAAAAATCGCGTCGTTTAAAAATAAAATCATTTCCATTCATAAATATCAAATTTACATAGGTCCCAAGTCATTGTATTTCATACAAGTTTTACAAAGCATTTGAATGGAAATTATTATTTAAGTGCGGGCCATGAATTCTTGTTGTCTTCTCGAGAATTACCTTCAAGTACCTGAGATAAAACATGTTAAAAGAAAAGGTCAGCGATAACGCCGAGTGAATTCATTGAGTTTAATAAAATCCATCAATATAATATCAGTATAAAATTATTACCGAAAATCATTTCGTACAAATCTTTGTAATAGGCCATAAAATAGCCAAAGTCATTTTATACAAATCTTTATCAAAATCATAATATAAGCTTTCGCCTTCAAAATCATTATACGAACCATTGTCGTTAAAAACATCATACCATACGTTTTATAACGTTGTATAGATTAAATAAAAACCGTTATACGAATATGGTTATATAAAACCAAAACACGAACATAATATCAATGATAAGACCCTGTATTGCTAGTCAGGCAATATATCGTAATTCAATGCATAAAGCAGTATTTCGTTAATTGGATTATATAAGCCGCATGACATTGTTACCTTACTACAACAAACAACGGGTAGCTAGCCCGAAACTCAATTTTCCCGTCTAAATTAGCGTGTCGTCACAATAATCACGCTTGTGTAAATCTTCTCATACATAAATTCGCTTACCAATCAATGTGGCACGACGGGGATCAACCGTCAAGGCGCGAACTAGGGTGATCGTCCCCAAATAGTACTATTATATGCATAAGCGTCTAACAAATCCAGGTAGTTCACAATTCATGCTAATGGGACTTTTAGTGACATAACCTAACTTTAATAATCCATTTCATTTCATCTATCAGGTCATTTGATCATTCATCGGGTCATACAATCATTCGGGTCTAAATCAATAAACAGACAATCGGGACAAATGGTGTCCTATTTTATCAAAACTAACATGTTATCTCCCTTGCGGGTTTATAAAACATTTCATAAAAACATTTAAAGAGTCCGAGGCTATGAACTCACGTTGATGTGGGAAGGCGGTTATCGGCGATTAGGATGTACGATACGTGCTTCAATCACGGAAACCTAGACAAATAATACTCGTCTTAGACTCTTGTCCAATGACTTTATAAAAATAACAATTATGTATACATATGATGATTTTATAAATATGACGATGATCAAGTGGGATTGTACATTTTTACTCATTCATTATAGTGTTTATGTGTTGGTAACATTCTTATACTAGTTTTACTAGTTTTACTTATTTACATGTTTTAGGCCCAATAAGCCTATTACAAGCCCAATACTTTATATTAGTCCATTTTACACCTTTATTATCAGTATTATACTTTTCATGTTGGGCCCAAGTGGGTTAAGCCCAATAAGTAAATTTATAAGTGTTTAGTCCATTTAGTTGGATTATTAGTCTAGTAATGCTAACTTAGCCCGTTAATGTCCATATGTTATATAGTTCGGGTTTTATCGGTTTTTAGTTGTATTAAGTACTTATATATCAGTATATGACTTTTAAAAAGTTTACATTAGACGTGTCCGATCGTCTATGTTTTAATTGACGAAAAACGTTAATTTTACGGTACTAGCCGAAAAGACGTAAAAATCATGTTTATAGTTTTTATAACTTATAAAACTTACCAAACTACCATTTTTATAAAATTTCCATTTATTTATCCTTATACATATTTATAAATGTAATATATAAGTTAGTGGGTTCTAATTCATATTTTATACTATATTTATTTGAGTACTTATATAATAATATTAAACTTTAATTTCACAAAATCAGTCCTAAATTTTAAGTTCACTAAAATGTCCATATCTAGAGTTCTATAATGAGATAGGACCTCAAATTTTTATCAGAGAAACTAAATGATATGTGCTTCATTTCATTCCTTTTATAGCTACTGATGAATCAACATCTAAATATTTTAATAAATTCGTCCAAAACAGTGTAGGCACATTTGCACTCTAAACTTGTTTTGATCATATCTCACTCATTTTTATGATTCCAATGTATGGCCAACTCTCACATGTGTATAACACCTAATACTTACTGTAAATTCATTCCACTATGCCATTTTATCAGTTTATCATTTGGTTACTTACTGTTTTTATACAACCATTATTTTAAGCAAGATTTTAACATTATTACATATGGTTTTTCATCTTTTTACCCATGTTTATCAAATCTTTCAACAACAAATCCTCACATAATATTTTTAATCATCATTCATCATCATATACATATACATAAATAAAGAAAATACAAGATTACATAATCAAAATAACAAGAAGATAGGAAGAACAATCTCTATACCACCAAATTTGATGAAAATATGGGATTGATGATGAACAAGGCTTGGTTTTGGGTAACCAATCTTATGAGATATCAACACCACTTCTAGGATCACCAAATATTTGTAGACTTCCCCAAAAATCAGCCCTTGATCTTCATGGAAACTCCTTGCTAGTTGTTAAAATCACCTCCAATCAACAAGTCTTCAACTAAGCTTCAACATATGTTGATCATAGCTTAAGTTCATGGTTAAATTTTAAGGATGATGGTGATTTATGGTGGGGATGGGACGGCATATAGAGAGAGAAAGGAGAGAGTTGCGTGTTTTTTAGAGTTGTTTGCGTGTTATTAAAGGAAGTTCTTAGTTTAACTTGGTGGTTTTGCTAAGTTGTAAGTAGCTAGGACAAGTGTCCTAGCTTACTTAGTAAGCTTTGACACATATGATATGTGGTGTTAGCTAGTTAGCCGTCCCATGTGTGGGGTGAGGAAAAACTTGTTTTGTCTCATCTCACTAATTTACGGGTATTCCTCGATTCTAGTTTCCTCGATTTGCGTGCTCTCAGGTCGTTTTACGAAAAACGTTTTTATAAATTATGAATCAATGGCACAAAACGAATCTAATAAAAATTGTCTCATCAAAAACGGAGTTCGAAAACGTAAATACGTAATCCTAAGGTTTTCGGTTTAGTCGTAAAGGACGTTAGAATAAAATCGTAAGTCCTAATCTCTTCTCGTAAATTTGTGAGTTTATGAACCAACACAAATTTAAAATTCCAAAATAATATTCACGGATAATTTTATTTCCTGAAATGTCGGACTGTCACCAAAACGCTGTATGTAAACGTAAGCACGTAACGTAGAATCCTTCGGTTTAGACGTAGTCGATGCTACTTCAAGACGTAAATCCAAATTTCTTCCCAAAAATAAGTGATTTCATAATATAACATTAAGATAATGTTTTTAAATAAATATTGAGAATAAAATATCGACCATAAATTGACGGATTGTCACAGTCTTCCTCGGGCGGTCTTCCTAGTGATACCATTGCAAACCCGAAGGGAGAAATGAAGATAATTACTACTCGTAGTGGTAAAACTTTCAAAGATCCATCTCTCGTCCAAGTACTTCTACCAAGAAGGAAATCGAGAAAGAACCCGAGGTGATGGTCGAAAAGGAACATATTACAAGCCCACGAAGTACCGCTCAAACCATACCTACGGTTGAACCAATGCCAATTATGGAACCTGAGATTCCAAGGCCGTTGCCTACGCTCCAACCTACACCACCCTTACCTTACCCATCATGACGAAACAAGGAAAAGTTACATGAACGTAATAAACAACAAATTGAGCTTTTTATTAAAATGTTTCAACAAGTGCACTTTAATGTGAGTTTAGCCCACGTGTTGTTATACATGCCTCGTTTTGCCTCCACTTTCAAAGGTATGATGAACGATAAGGAAATTCTTTCAAAGCTATCTAATTATTCTTCGGTTTATCTTAACCGAATACCAGAAAAAGTTGGTGACCCCGGGAAGTTTCTTATTCCTTGTGATATTCAAGAAATGGAAGGATGCCTCGCTTTGGCCGATCTTGGCGCGAGCATTAATTTGATGCCTCTTTTCATGTGGAAATCGCTATCACTTCGGCTCTTACTCCTTCGAAAATGTCTATCGAGATGGCCGATCATTCTACGATTCTCGAATGTGGAGTGGCCGAAGACGTTTTTTTTGTGAAAGTGGGGAAGTTCTACTATCCCGTTGATTTTATCGTAGTAGACATTCTCGCGGATCCTCAATTTCATCTTATTTTAGGTCGTCCATTTTTAGATACCTCAAAATCGATCATTGATGTGCATGCTAGAAAAATCATTTTGCGATTCAACGAGGAGGAACTTGTTATAAACGCTACTCAAAATTCTACACCTTCTCATGTTTATGCAATCGCTACCATCAACCACATTGACTTAGTCGATGTAGTTTGTGATGAATTTAGTTCGTCTAGTGGCAATCCCACTATTATGGATTCGATTCTTGCTAATTCTACACCAAATCTCACTCCATTCTAAGGAGACGATTTTATTTTAGATGGAATCGACAATGAAGATGAGGTGATTATTGGTAGGGATAATCTCATTCCACCATTTCTTCTGCTGATGGAAGTTATGAGTGTTGAACAAAAATCGTCAATCGAGGGTCCACCAATCCTTGAATTGAAAGATATTCCACCTCACCTCGAATACGCATTCTTGGAAGGTGATGACAATTTTCCGGTTATTATTGTGAAAGATCTTTACAATGATGAAAAACCACACTTTTGACAATCCTAAAAGCTCACAAAGGGGCAATTGCGAGGAAAATTTACGACATTAAGGGTATTGACCCAAAACTTTGTACTCACAAGATTTTAATGGAGGAGGACTACAAAACCCGCAATTCAATGTCAAAGAAGGGTAAACCCCAAAATTCACGATGTCATTAAAAAAGAGGTCTTAAAAATTCTTGAAGCGAGAATGATTTATCCTATATCTGATAGCCCATGGGTGAGCCCAATCCATTGTGTCCATAAGAAGGGAAGAATGAACGTTGTGCCTAATGAAAACAACGATTTAATCCCCACTCGTGTTGTGACCGGTTGGATGGGTGTGTATTGACTACCGAAAGTTAAATGACGTCACTCGTGAGACCACTTTCCCTTTCCCTTCATAGATTAAATGTTGGAGCGACTCGTGGGAAATGACTTCTATGGATTTTTAGATGGTTTTTACGGTTACTTTCAAATCCCTATCGACCCTCTTGATCAAGAGAAAACTACATTTACGTGTCTATATGGAATGTTTGCTTATCATAGAATGTCATTCGGTCTTTGTAACGCACAGGGAACTTTTCAACGGTGTATGATGGCTATTTTTCACGATATGATCGAGAAGTCGATGGAAGTATTCATGGATGACTTCTTGGTGTTTGGTGATTCGTTCACGTCATGTTTATCCAATCTTGAAAGAATGTTAAAACATTGTGAAGAAACCAACCTTGTGCTTAATTGGTAAAAATTTCATTTTATGTGTAAACAAGGAATCGTCTTAGGGCACAAGGTCTCGAAAGCGGGGATTGAGGTAGATAAAGCAAAGATAAACGTCATCGCCAAATTACCTCATCCCAAAACCGTTAAGGGAGTTAGGAGTTTCCTAGGTCACGCGGGCTTTTATCCTCGATTCATCTAAGACTTTCCGAATATCACTCGACCGATGACACACCTTCTTGAGAAAGATGCTCCTTTAATCTTCAATGAGGATTGTGTTCGAGATTTTGAAACTCTTAAGAGGAAACTTACCGAAGCTCCCATTCTTGTTGCTCCTAATTGGGAATTACCCTTTGAAATCATGTGCGATGAAAATGATTATGCAATTGGGGCCCTTTTAGGGCAACGTCATGAAAAGTACTTCCGACCTATCCATTATGCTAGTAAGACGATGACAGAGGCTCAAATGAAATACACTACAACGGAAAAAGAACTACTTGAAGTGGTGTATGCTTTTGAGAAATTCCGACCTTATCTCGTCTTGACAAAAATCATCGTGTATACGGATCATTCGGCTATCAAGTACCTCTTCTCTAAGCTTGATGCTAAGCCGAGATTGCTCTGTTGGATTCTCCTGCTACAAGAATTTGATGTTGATGTTCGTTTGCAAGTCTTATTTTTTATTCAAGATATTACCACACAAATGACTAGAAACATAAACATGGGCAAGTATACCCTTTCATGTATAGCATAGCTTAATGGTAAGTCCAGTTCGTTCCACGGGATTGTTGTTATCAAAATATAAAACAATTACCTCTAGAGTGTCACAAGTTCTAAAGACATACTTAACAATTGGTATTAAAGGGTGCGTTTGGCTAAGGTCATAACCATACGATAGATAGGTAGCAATGATGAATATAAGCACATAAACAATGTAAGACAACATACAAATTACTAGTCGTGCATGCAACATCTAATTGGTATGACAGCATTAAGAAAGGTTTATGCTTGATTTCGATAACTAAGGTAGTACATGAGATTATGCAAGAGTTGGTATATGTTTTAATCCACTAATCGCGACAAAAGTGATTAACAAGATTCATTTACTAGATGACATGAAACTCATCCATTCACATGAGTACTAGTCAATGATCATGGATGAATCCAACATATAACAATGGTCTTACATAGTAACATGTAATACATGAGCATCCAAATCACACTTATATTCAAGAACACAGGTAAAAAGTGCGCCGCACAAAACTAATTATGCGTCGCACTTTGCCCCAACAAAGCTAATAATCGCATCTTATCATAAGGGTATTAAACCTTAACCAAGTGCACATCACACTACTCCATAGTAAACGAGATCATTTCAACAATATGTAAATCAAAGTAAAAGACAAACATAAATGGAATAAGAATTATACCACAAGGTTATTTCAATAATCGCTCCAAAGGATTTATAAGTTTTTGAACTTATTACAAATGGCTAGCAACACTTTTGAGTTCCTTGTTCCAGCACCAATACCATAAACCAACTAAGGTTTACTAACTCTAGTGACTATGATCAAGGATTTGGAAAAATCCTTGATTATTAGATTCTCCTAAACAATGGAGAAAAGTGAGGAATGATATATTTATGCCTGGCCTATGAGTCTATTTATACTTGCATTTTTGTAGGTTAGAAACCCTGGAAGTATATCAAAGATTCTCCATAATAGCCATGCATAATTGCACTTAATTATGTAACTGCAGCAAAATGTGCGCCGCACTTTTCCAAATGTGCGCCACACTTCTTCAGGTGTAAATGTTCGTCGCACTTTCTAGTTTGTGCGCCGCACTTCTTGTAAATCTCCAAAATCGGGGTACTTTGAATGTGCGCCGCACTTTTCCAATTGTGCGCCGCACTTTGGCTCCATTTCAGCATAATTCCATCTTTCACCCCTTTATTCTTTATTTCTTCATTCTTTTCCTTCATGGTTTCTTCCTTAGCTACAATACAAACAATATCCTTTATTAGTATCAATTCAACACATAATTTATTTACTTACATAGAAAATAAGGACAAATGCATTATTACAAACATGTATAAATGAGTCGTTCACATTCCCCCATACTTAACTTCTTGCTTGTCCTCAAGTAAGGTAAAAATATATTTTTAATAAGTGTCGAAAGAATAGATAAAGCAAACAATCGAAAACAAAGATAACGCCATAAAACACCTCACGAAGTAGATATTTTTATTTCACACACTCTCCTTATTATGGGTAGATTATCGCTCAATAGAACGGTCATGAAAAGTAAATTACCATAGGCTTGTGCAAGGAACTAAACTAAACCAAATTTAGCGTAAGCACCAAGTAAAATATCAAAAGAGGTCTTTTTCAAAGACTTTTATTACCACCGCATGTTTTAAATAGTAATACATCATCTTTTATCATGTTGTTGCTTCGCGAATAACTCAAAACTTCTTAGGCTTCCTTTTGCCTTTCAGTCTTTTTTTTCGACAATCTTTCTTTTGGGAGAACATGCTTTCCCCCATACTTATGATATACTATCATTTCGTAATATGGTTTCCAACAATATATAATCATCTTAAAACATCGGCAAAATTTTCAATCTTTTCTCTTTTCTTTATTTTGCCTCTTTATCAAATAAAATACCTTTTATCATACAAGTATGATCCCACTATGGTCTCGTAAAGATTACCAAGCACAAGTTCTAGAATTAAACTAATCATCAACACACACAATTTGAAATGTAAGAATGCTTACGGAAAAGATCCTCACAATTATGAATAATGTATTGTGTAAATAACGTTATCAATTTCGAGTCAAAATAACTTTATAGTTATAATAATTATCAATCTATCGACAAAAACTCTTTTTTTTAAATTGTACAAAAATTTTAAAATTCACCCAGAAAGTGCGGCACACTTTTTGAAATGTGCGGCATACTTCAAGGTACAGAAAATTCAGAAAACCAAATTTCTTAAAAACAAGCTTTTATTCGATCTTATTCTCATTCAATCACCCCCCCCCCCCAATACTTATAATAAGCATTGTCCCTAATGCTAAATATAAGGAAAAAGTAAAAGTTAGAGGAAAATAAGAATAATACTCCCCTTTTATTCCAAGTCGTGAGCGAAGCCGATATCTTCAATCTTCTCCTAAGTTCGCCTTGACTCGCTTATTTTCTGTAAATTAACACAAATAATAAAAAAAAATATTTCACATACCAAATGAAAAATAAAAATCCACACACAAAGTATTAATTTGTCCTAAATGCCAACAAAGGCATATTACAAAGCCCAAATAAATTGTTTTCAATTTGTTTTCAAATGTGACTAACACAAAAGTTACACACATATGAGGCTTCACATATCCTCTTCAGTTTCATCATTCCTTGGAGCTTGAGATGGGTGAAAATGTGGTGGATAGGTGGTGGTTGTTGGGTATAGTAAAATAGCTCAATGTGATATCCGGGTGGTCCATAAGGTCCACTCATTGGAACATGATATTGTTCTGCCATCCTCTAGAAAACTGGAGCGTATCGATCCATACTATAACAATGGCACTCCATCATAAACCCAAGTTGGTCTTGCCTAACCTCCATCCTTCCCATTCTATCACAAACATCTTAGAGTGAAGCACGAGGAGCTCGCGCCATACCTACACGAGGTGCTCTAACAGGCGTGTCTTCTCGGATCAATCTTCCATCTGCTCTAATCAAATCTCTCAAGGTAATTCGGTCAATGGTATCACAGACAATTGGTGGACTAAGACTATTCACAACTTGATCATTTAAAATCCCCATTCTTCGAGCTAACCTAGTCACAAATTGTCCACACACAATCATACTACCCGCTTGACTCCCATGACCTTTTCTTTTAATGCATTTTGCTATCACCCAAGCCACATTAGCGTATTGCTCACGGTTCTTGTCCCTAAACATGCTCAATAACCACAAATCATTCTTTTGTATTTTATCATTCCCCGTGGTTCTTTGGAAAATGGCATAAGCAATCATCTTTTGAAGCATTCTCAAACGTGGACTAGAATTCTAGTGGCCGAGATCCTAGATAAGCTCAATGGATCCTCATCCGGGCAAATTGATGCCCAAAATTCATTAGCATTAAAATTTCCATGATCACGTTCCCCTCCTTGGAAATATACCTCAAATCATTCGTCCCTTCGCTCATCTCTATTATACAACTCCAAGTACTTAGCAAATTCTTTCAAAGAATGTCCCTTCCCACAAAGTCTAAAATTCAAAATCTTCTTAGTCAACAACTCATCTCCTTAGGCATCCTCATCAATATGAAAAGTAGAGAAAAACTCGAGAACAAGCTCCCCATAGATTTTCTCTATACAAGTAATAGCACGTATCCAAGCATTGGATGCAAATAGGACTTCATTACCTCCAGCCTCTATCACTACTATCTTAAGCATCTCCCTTATTTGAGTTTCACAACAAAGCTCGTTCAAAACTCCAAAATCCACAATGCTAGGTGACAAAATTGGTTTTGGCAATAAAAGACTAAGAGCATTATTGTAGATGCTTTTGGTATCATTAGTGCATCCAGGCCTGTTCAAAAATTGGTGATTCGGTGTTCCCATGAGTGCGGCACTTGCAAATTTGGTAGGCCTTCGCTTCTTTCCTCGGCTTGACGAGCCGGTTTCATAATTTCCAGAACCTGTATTCTGCAAAATTTCATCACATAACAAACATGTATTAACATTAGATAAGCGTAAGGGGTCAACGGTGTCCCTATGATCGTGTTCTGATCATTTTGTTTGTTTTCTAGACGAAAAGTGTGGCGCACAATTTGGAATGTGTGGCGTACTTTCTGTGGAAATTTCATAAAAGTGCGGCGCACAATGTGTAAAGTGCGGCGCACATTCTGGGTATTACACCATATGTCGGGGTAACACTAGTAGCTAACCAAATCCGCGAACCAAATGGTTACAAACTAATAACAATGGCTAGAATCAAACCCTAACCCTTTCCCAATTCGTTCTAATCCACGACATTGCTTCATCTCTAAGGCTTTCAAAAAACCCTCTTTTTTATGTTTTTCAATTTTATCTAATAATAATCTAATCATTTCTTAATCTATTTCTACATTCTTAATTCCTAATTGAATTATAATTCGTTCTTCAATTACTAAGAACCCTAATTGAAAATTAATCAAAAACTAAAAACTAATTTAATTAAACAAATATGAATCAAATATAAGAACATACCCTTGACATGATCTCAAATGTGAAATTGGAGCAAAGACTCAAAAATATTTTTGGTGATGATTAAAAATCGTCAGGTGGTTTTTGTTTTTTTGTGTTTTTTTAGGTTTCTAATGAGAAAACGAGATATATATACAAAAAATCCGCCCAAAAGTGCGGCGCACTTTCTGAAATGTGCGGCGCACATTCTGTGCATCCAGACATGTTCACTGTATTTTTACTTTTTAACTATACAAAACAAAAAATTTAAAAAGAAAACCTCCAATTTCATTCGATAGAAATAAAAAGACACTAGGGAGAACATTCCCTACTTCTAAGACCATCCTAAAACTTCTAGAAATCTTAGATATTACTTCGTTTTATTGATTATCTACATACAAAAAGATAAAAATGCCTAAAAGTAACTAGGAGCCAATGATGCACTCCTCTTTTCTTCCTTTCCTCTTAGTTGTAGAATAAATTTAGAGGTGACATGATATCACTCTCCGTGTAACGTCCCGAGACCTCTCTATTGGTGTCCTTTGTCTCGTACACTTTTTCGTACCTCTTTCCACATGGATCATCAATGACTATGGCAACATGCCATTCACTATCTCCATCTTTAGCAATATTCTCAAATTCTCGCTTGTTCCCCACTTGCCAATCTTTGTATTTCAATGATACGGGAAGTACTCCAAGCATCCCTACAATTTTCTTGTACACACAAATATCAAAGAAAGAGTTATGGTAGCTCCTTTCACTTAGTGAAACATCAAATAGTTCTTCCGGTTCTGTCCATGGTTGCCAATGTGGACCATAAATCGGCATACCGTTTTCATCTCTTTTCACGGTGTAGTACTTATCATCTTCATCATCACCATCATCATGTTTTTTTGCTTTTAGCACATTATATGTTTGATGGACAAACCCATCAAAGCTAGTCATGATAGCTTTTCCAACATCTACCTTTGCACCAACGGTGTGCAAAAATTTCCTTCCAACCACTAGTTGAATGTCTCGATCAATAGGAATATCGAGGAGCATATAATCGGCTGGTATTGTGGTTGTCTCTATTTGGCATAGAACTCCAAGCAAACGCCCAAATCCCACCGCGTAGGAGTGATCAAGCATTTTTGTTCGATCAAACCTTGGTTTGACTCTTCCAACATCTAACATTTTGAATATTCCAAGTGGCATGATATTAACATTCGAACTGGCGTCTACGAAAGCATTGTATGTAGTTTTACCTTCCAACCTTATAGGTAGGACAAAATAACCCGGATCTTCTTTTTCTTTCATTACTTTGTTTTCACGGAGCATTTGGATTGCCACATCCTCATATTCTGAGGTTAATCCATCTTCAATCTTCAACTTTTCAAGCAAGACCCCATCGACAATCATTATATACTTATCACTATATTTTAATGTTTCAATGATTGGTTTGTGACAATCCTTCGATTTATGGTTCGATATTTTATTCTCAAGTATTATTTAAAAACATTATTTTAATGTTATAATATGAACTCACTCATTTTCGGGAAGAAATTTGGGTTTACGTCTTGAAGTAGCATCGACTACGTCTAAACAGGAGGACTCTACGTTACGTGCTAACGTTTACATACACCGTTTTGGTGACAGTCCGACATTTCAGGAAATAAATTTATCCATGAATATTATTTTGGAATTTTAATTTGTGTTGGTTCATAAACTCACAAATTTATGAGAAGAAATTAGAGCTTACGTGAATAATTTAGCGTCCTTTACGACTAAACCAGAAACCCTAGGTTTACGTATTTACGTTTTTGAACTCCGTTTTTGATGAGACAATTTTTATTAGATTTGTTTTGTGCCGTTGATTCATAATTTATAAAAACTTTTTTCGCAAAAAGACTCGAGGGCACGTAAATCGAGGAAACTAGAATCGAGGAGTACCCGTAAATTAGTGGAGATGAGACAAGTTTACACTTTCCTCACCCCCACTATGGGTGGCAAGACTTAGGCAACACACCATATGTGGTGTCAAGTTTATATACACACTAAGGACACATGTCCTTAGTGCTTACACAAATCACCAAACTAACAAAACTAGCTACACCATAAACCATTTCTCATTTCATACATGAAAAACCACTCAAACACTCTCTTATCTCTCTATGAACGTCCATATCCACCCTCATATCACCATTTTCATCAAATTTTAACCATAAACAAAGGTTATAATCAACATATGTTGAAGCCTACTTGAAAAGATGAAGATTGGAGATGATTATAACATGTGAAAAGGAGTTTTCATGGAGGTCTTTGGGATGATTTTCAAGAAGGAGTTTAGGGCTGATTTCATCCATTTGAAGGACTCAAGAAGTTGCCTTGCTAAAGTTGAAGATTTGGTAACAAGGAACCAAGCCTTGTTCATCAAAATCCCATATTTTCATCATCTTGGTGGTATAGAGATTATTTCTCCCTATCATCTTGTTATTTTGAATATGTAATCTTGTATTTGCTTTCCTAATGTATATGTATATGATGATATATGATGATAAGAATATTATGTGGGGATCATGTGTTTATAAACTTGGTTAAAAAGATTGAAAACTACATGTAAAAGTGGTAAAATCTTGCTTAAATAAGTAGGTTGTATAAAATTAGTAAAGAACCTTCTGTTAAACTGTTAAAATGACATGGATGAATTAATATACAGTAATTTATAAGACTTGTATACATGTGAGAGTTGGCCATACAATGGAATCCTTAAAATGAGTGAGATATGATCAAAACAATATTGAAGTACAAATCTGAGTAGTCTGTTTTGGATGGACTATTAGGGACATTTAGAGATAGATTGAGCAGTAGCTAAATCTGAGTTAATTGTAGCACATATTATTTAGTTTATGGTGTCCAAAGATGAGCTTCTATCTCCTTATAGAACTCAAGATACGGTAAAAATGGTGAAAGTGAAAATAATAATCAGATTTGTAAAATAAAAGTATATAGTTTAATATTCGCACTCAAGTTAATATAATATAAAATGTATACCTATAATATAAGAATTTTTGCAAATTCTTTTAAGCAATTAATATTCGTTCCTTGACTCGACTCGAATTGATCTCAAATTTAAACGAAAGACTTATTTGTTTTTGGTAACGATACTGTTTGATATTTTAAACTAAAACTATTTAATTAAAAACTAATTTAAAATTTAAAGAAAACTAAAAATTATTTAATCTAAGAAAAATCTTTGAAACTAATTAAACCAATTAAAAACAAATCTATTTTTAATAAAAATATAAACTAATTAAAAACTTAATTTTATAAAAACTTTAAATAAAAGTTTATTTAAATCTAATTTTTAATAAGACTAAATAAAAAGCTAATTTGTGAAAGTAATAAAAATATTTTTGTTTGCTTTTAAACTTTTAATAAAAATAAATAAAACTTTTTAAATAAACTTAATAAAACTAAAAACTTGTATTAAATGAATTAACTAAATCTGGCAGATCTAAATAACCTATATAAATTAAATGATGCAATAATTAACACAAAAACAAGTCTAGAGGAGTTGGTTATGTTTGTTGGCTGTTGAGCGGAAGGCCAGGGGTTCGAGTCCCCTGACAGACAATTTTTATGTTAATATATTTTTTTAATTTTATGTTTTAGGACCAACAGATATAGTGTATATGTGGCTTATCAGTAATCCCCAACAACAACTTATAAGACCGAACAAAGCTATAACAGGAACCAAATAAGCAGTACCAAAACAAATAAGCAAACGAACCCAATAAGCTTAATAAAACTAAATCAGATAAGCATTTTAAACGAAGAATAAGCTGAAACAAATACCAAATAAACCGAACCAAATTAACCTAAGCAAACAACAGCAATAATCAAATAAGCAAAATACTTAAACAGGCAAATAAACAATAAAGCAGTTAAACAATAAAACTAAATAAGCAAATATCTAAATAAGCAAATATAAAAAAGCTATAAATCCCTACTAAACTAAATCCAAGAGAACAGATATAACCAAAATCTAAGCCAACTTTAACTAAGCAAATTAATCACTACTTAAAAACTTAACCACATAAAACAAAAGCAGATCCAATCATCAATAAGCTAAACAAACAAAATATCAATAAGCCGATTAACAACTAACTTAAACTAAATAAGCAGATTAAATAAATAAACTTAACATAAAATATTAAAAAGAGAGATGAAACCTGATGATGATATCCGTTGCGACGAAGATCGGCGCTGAGTCGTCTTATTAATCTAAACCGAAACAAACACCATCTTTAATCAGTCTGAATCATCACCACCAGTAATCTCCTCGAACCAAACTGATTATACTATTCGAACGGTAACTTTTTAATTTTCCCAGTAGGGGAAAATTATTTCCACTTTCTTTTTATTTTTTTTTTTATATTTTATCAATAATAATAAAACCAACAGTAATAAAAACAAACAGATTGAAGATTATAATGAAGCTTTAACAGAAAATTAAATGAGAGACGAATTAATTAAAAATAAACTTTTCATTAATAAAAAGAAATTTAATATAATACTGGAAAATTAAAAATTACATTAAACCTAAAGAACTAATTTTCAGAAATTAAAATAAAAGAAAAAGTGCTCCCCATAAATTACACATTGAAAGGGGTTTTTATAGGAAAACCCTGGAAAGCCTCTTCATGAAACTTCTTGAGTAAGTATTCAATCCTAGCCGCTCTTCTTCTTTTCTATTTCTTATTCACTTGATCAACGGTGGAAAATGATCCTCGCATCACACGGATCACCAAAGTGGCAGTTTTTGTGCTTCTTGTGTTTGTTTATGGGTGATGTGGAGGATCCTGATTGGAGGATTGGTATTGGTGAGTTGGTTATCCAATCACAAGAGGAGGGAATGCCACGTCAAGAGAGAGAGGACCATCACTGGTAGTGTTCACCCCCGATAAACTTGGGGATTTAATCCCAAATCGTGTGAATCACATAAGTGGATTAAAAGCCCCAATTTTTGTGATGAAATTTATGGATTAGGGTAATTTAGGGTTTGTGAAGGTTGGGTAAAAAAAGAAAAGCTGCGTGTGTTTTTTTGGAGAGAAAGGAAGGTGAAGTGAAAAGGGTGAATGGGTATTTCTTTGGTTATATCGAAAGAAGTAGGTGGGTAAAAAATAAGTTATTAAACAGACGTGTGTGTGGGGTGCTGACCAAGATAAATCATGTGTTATGTTTTGACTGAGGATAAAAAAATGATCCGTTCCATGTATAGATAGCCATTGGGCTTGTGGCCCAATTTGTTTAGTTTTTCTTTCCAAACCGTATAATATCCATTAGGGCTTTAATTGGGCCTTTTGATCCATAAGCAAATACTAATATATCTACTATTGGGCTTTTGGGCCCAATAAGTAAATGTGCGACCCACAAGGCCCATTAAACTCAAATTATATTAAATCCACTAAGAACGAGCTCGATTTCGGCTTTGTTGATCTTTTCTTCAAAGTCGTGTCGGTTTAGCCTGTTTTCGTGAACTTGGGCACACTTTTGGTCTTTGACTTTGTCATCGTCTTTTTCTTCACAGTTGACCGTGAAATCCTGTGTTTTCTTTCCTTTTGATCATTTGTACCTATTTTACACAAAAACACAAAACCACGCGTAATTCTGACTTTTACGATATTAAACACATGATTAGGTCTTGTTTTTCCTTGATTTTAGTGGCAAAAGGATAAGTGTTTACACACTTATTAAATCCCCTACACTTGACCATTGGAATGACCCCATGCAATGCTTAGTTTTAAAGCATAAAGTTACATATTTCTCATAATTAATCCATCTCGGCCTTTATTAAGATATACTATTACTACTACGATGAAAAGATAAAAACTTTAAAGGAAACAAAAGTTATAACAATTTATTAACTTGGAAATTATTTGATGGAAGAAACTTGTAAAGAAATCTAAGACTTTAATTAGGGCTTTGGTGTCATGAATATTAATCACCCTCAAGTTTCACGTTCCCCATACCAAGCTTAAAAACGAAATCATTGTTTACCATAAGTCCTCAAGTTAAAACCACTTATATAAGAAAATTGTGTAATACTCTTTCTCCAATTCCTACATTGTATCTCTAGATTTTATTGATTGTCATTCACCCGTAGGCTCATTTGACTTATTTGATAATTATTAGTCCAAAAATGAAGGCCAAACGATGCAAACCCGACACTCAAAACCTAACCTCGTCCTCCAAAACGTTGTTACTAAAGTAAGCCCACATCAAGGATGATTTAACACGATTTGGGGAATAAATTCCCGGACCCAAAATTTGTCAATAGTACTACTTATTAATTATTCCTCCAAAGTCAAGTTGACTTTATGCGGAGTTTAGCAAGTTCACATCATATACCCTTAGGCTCTTTAAAATGTAAAAATGCTCCCCATCTATTGTCCACACCCTAAGGCTCCTTGAACGATAAACGAGGGAATTGATTTTTGAATCAATTTTCATTCAACACTTACCATGCCATACATCCTAAGGCTCTAATGATAAGGTTCGTGCTACATGCCCCACACCATAAGGCTCCTTGAGGTCATGTTTTAATCTTATTCTTTCTTTATTTATGATATATATAGTAGGCCAAATTCCGCGGTCCCATGGTCTGAATACCTCCTACTTAGTGGTTATGAGCCACCTTAGTCAGAAGTCCACAACGTTGGCACCCTCAATGTGTTCATACTTTAATTACAAGGAGAATAAAGATTTGGCTAAGAGTTAAGATATCGAATCTACACCACAAAAATCCTCATTTATTAAGCAATTAAATATACAAGCGGGAAGAAAGAGCCACAAAAACTCATATAAGCAAGAATTAACCCTTAAACTTATTATCAACTCTATCATCTCTCGTTCTCCACAATTTAAAATCTCAAGGAATGAGACTCTTAGATGCTTAGCCTAATAAACCAATTAAGGTCCATATGGCTAAGGATACTAGCTAGAGTAAACTTGGATAAGTAAACTCGGGTTGAGTCAAAGTATTTACGACGGGCCTAAAATATCAAAGACATCTAAACTTGTTAAAACCATTTTTTTATTTTTTTATTTTTTTATTTTTTTCTTTATTCTTGAAATGGAAAATATAAATAAGATGCGATTGAAAAAAGAAATGAAAATACAACGAGGCCAAAATAGATCAAAAATTTGAAAAACGTTGAAAATTTTTTAAATTTTCCGGTTAAATGAGGTCAAATTCATGGAAAAGTCCACTAAAATTTCGATAGAAATCCCCCCTACACTTAATATAAACATTGTCCTCAATGTTTAAGCATGTGGGAGAATAAACTCCCCTACACTTAGGACATTTAGTACGTTGTTTAAAATCGAGCTAAGGAAGAGACAACTAAAGTGATTACATTTATTTGTCTTATTTATATACATGATTGAATCACAATAGCAAAAACTTATCGAAAGAACAAGGTACACGGAAACACGGGTCGTGTCAAAAGCACCAAAAGTGGATCATTAAGCATATGTCCCTGCACAATCACAACACAAACAACCTATTTGGCTCCCCCCCTACACTTATTGGTGGAAATGGATGAAGGTGAAAAAGGTGGAAAGGATGGAAAAGGTAAAAATCTAACCTAGTTATACGATGCTTGATTTATTTATCACGAGTCTCTAGCTCGACTCGATTTCCCGAATGTCATCATTCAAATGGGAAAATCATGGGAAAAACTGAGATTTCCAAGGGAGGAAAATCTCTCCATGATAAAGGGGTGAAATAAAGTCAAATAAGGAATACCCCATGAAAAACCACCCGGGTCAAACACATAATTTCCATCACAAAAGGATATAAACCCCGGGGTGGTAAAATCACACAAAGCAAAGACAAGTGGGGTATCCTTAGGCAAAAGTCTCTCATAAGGAAGGGTAAGGTGATTTGGAAATTATGGCACTAAAGTCTCTATTCCGGAATCAAACACCGGTTCCTTAACGGGAAAATAGCAAGAGGTAGTGACATTTAAGCTCAAAATATCATCAAAATCCAGAGTGGGAAGGTCGTCCTCTTCCAAACTTGATGTGAAAAAATAAGTATCGTCGGAGTCATAGGAAAACTCTTCCTCATGAGGAAAATAGGTATTTAGAAAGATATCTAAATCCTCCTCAAATGGAATAACCTCTAAACTAGGAATGATCTCTAAGAGTGGAGGATCCTCCTCGAAAGTCATGACTTCTAAAATTGGAGTATAAAAGTCAAAAGGAGTCTCCATGGAAGAATCACTCATAGGGATATGAGGTGCATTAAGATCATGGGGTGGGTCATCAAAGTTAATGAGATCACTTAAAGAAGTGTCATCATCGTAGGTATCAAAGATTGGGGTATCAAAAATGGGTGGGTCAAAAGTGGGTGGGTCAATAGACGAGTCGTCTAAGCCGAAGATAGTGTGATGACTTGAAGAAGTGTCATCACTATAGGTGTCATAAATAGGAGTCTCAAAAATCTGAGGCTCTAAGGGAAGGGATGAAGTTATCACAAAATCATTTTGATTAGACTTTTCAATTCCAAAAGGATTAATAAAAATCTCTTCATTGTCATAATTAAGTACATCAATCATATTGACCGACTCTTTTCCATTTGATTTTGTTGTGATTTTTTCCATTTTAAAAACTTGTTGTTCATCCCGAACCCTAAGAATTAACTCCCCTTCGGCCACATCAACTAAGGCTCTTCCGGATCGTAAGAATGGTCTACCAAGTATTAACGGAATACGAGGATCCATCTCATAGTCGACGACGACAAAGTCCACGGGGAAAGTGAATGTACCAACTCGAACAAAAACGTCTTCGGCAATACCAACGGGGTATGCGAGAGTTGAATTAGCTAACTCGAGAGTCATGCGAGTCGGTACAAGGTCGGGTAATGATGATTGTTTCCAAACCGAAAGTGGCATAAGATTGATGCTAGCGCCGAGATCCGCTAAAGCCATACAATCATCGATTTAAGGAAACGAGCAAGGTAACACGAATCGTTCGGGATCTCCTAGCTTTTCGGGAAGCTCTTTGAGAAGAATTGCGGAACAATTCTCATTTAAACGGGTGTTCACGAGCTCAACCATTTTTTCTTTCTAATTAAGCAAATCTTTAAACATTTTCACAAATTTTGGCATCTAAGCAAGTGCTTCAATAAGGCTTATGTTAACATTGACGTTGGAAATCATTTTCAAAAAGTTGGAGACATGAACGTTATCTTTGGTGAGCACTTTAGCCTTGTCTAACCTAGATGGATAAGGAATATTAGGCTTAGATTTTGAAGGTTGAGAAGGAGAAGGACTCGATTCTTGAACAACCGTAGGGATAGCCTCTTTCGGCAATGGAGCACTAGTACTAGGAGTGGTAGTGGGAGGAATCACCGAAGGGGGAGTAGGATTACTCATTAAGACCTTCGGGCTTTGTCTCTCCTTTATGGGTGAAGAGATGGAAGGTCCCACTAAAGTGGCTCCACTTCGATTATTGATAGCACTCACATTAGCACGAGGGTTAATCTCGGTATTAGAAGGTAAGGCTCCTTGGGGTCTAAGGGCTTGAATCATTGTCAAAAATCTCTTATCAGTCGATTTTTGCATCTCTCTCATAATTCGCTCATGGTCGGTCAATTTTTGTAGAACCAAGTCCATTTGAGGATTATGCATATTCATTTGATTATACCCTTGATTAGGAAAACCTTGGTTTTGATATTGAGGTTGAAAACCGTTGTTATTATGAAAACCTTTGTTGTTATTTTGAAACCCTTGATTTTGACCATTAAAATTCCCTTGATTTGTATTCCCTTGAAAATTACCCATTTGAGGACCTTGGTTCCTATTTTGGTTTTGGGTATTTTGGGCGGGTGGGGCTGGTCTTTGTGGAGCTACAAAACCCAGGGGAGCCAAATAATTAGTACTCTTATAAGACAAATGGTTAACATCAACATTTGGTTTAAATTGAACCTTCTCATTAGCATTAAAAGCACAAACTTGTTGTTGTTGATTGTAAACCTTGTCACAATTGAAATACGAATGAGGTCCACCACAAGTCTCACACGTTTCACTAGTCTCTTTTAAGGCATTAACTTGACCATTGAGGGCTTCGGTTTGTAAAGCAATTGTTTCAACAAGCGAAGTGAGTTTATCGATTCTCTTGTCACTCTCACTAGAACTAGCACTTGCCATAGTGGCCCTAACACTCTTGGTTTGTACTTTAGCCTTGTTTTCAATTATGGCCCAAGCCTCGTTCATTGATTTCACAAGAATATTGCCCCCCGCGGCACTATTAAGTGAGTCTTGGTCATTTAGAGTTAAACCATTGTTAAACGTATTTATTTGATGCACTTTAGTGAAACCGTGTTGTGGACATTTTCTTAAAAGCTCTTTAAATCGATCCCAAGACTCACTAAACGTTTCCCTATATTGTTGTTCAAAAGTGATGATTTCATTCCTTAAAGAGGTGGTCCGTGATGGTGGGAAAAAGTAGTTAATGAACTTGGTCTCTAAATCAATCCATGTTGTAATACTTTGGGGTGGTTCCTTATCAAGCCAAATCCGGTCTTATCCCTCGAGGGAAAAAGGAAAGAGTTGTAAACGAATGGCCTCTTATGGCACCCCATTGTATTTCACCGTACTAGTCAAATGGATAAATCTCTTGATATGATCATGGGGGTCATCTTGGGAACGGCCCAAAAATGGTGTAGCGGAAACCATTTTAGTTAAATCCGGTTTGAGTTCAAAATTATTTGCTCCAATTGCGGGGACAACGATAGCGTCATCGTTTCCCTCAACGTGTGATTGCAAAATCTCGAGCATAGGTCAGTTATCCGTATCCATTGTATTGTCGAAAGCACGATTCTCGGGATCGGCTTGAATGACGGTCTTTTTGTTTTTCTTCTTCTTCTTCTTTTTGGAAGAATTGGAAGAATTTGGTACACCAATCGGTATGTATGTACGCGCGCGAGTGCGCATACAATTAAAACTTGGAATGAGGTAGGTGACCTCGGTCAACTTTGAGAGGAAAAGGATTTTCCCTCTCGAGGTGCAATAGTAAAAAGCTACAAAAATATATACTTAACACTAATTGAGTTGGCAAACCAATAATTGGTCGTCCCTCTCAATATACGCACAAGCAAGCGGAGAAACGAGGTGGCACAAAGCACTTAAAAACCTTTTTGCTTAGACGGACTTTTATAGCGCGTCGCCTTATACCCACCTTATAGTTTGTATATGTCGAGTTCAAACGTCTTACTAGTATTTATCTATTTTTCCTTTTTATTTCGTTATGGATGCGAATACAATAGTTAGATGATGAAATCCCAACTAAGGCTTACTTGAAAAGTAGGTAAATTAATGTTCTACGTAATATAATATAGTAAAGGAAAAATCTTTTTGTATTTTTTTAGAAAAAAATATATATTCACAATAAAAACGAAAGAAATCGAACTAATAAAAATAACACTAAAATGTAATATTTTTGGCGTAATACTTTTAGGAAAAAGTATTACTTTTTGATTTTTTGATTTTTTGATTTTTTTGTTGCAAATCTTAGGAAAGAATTTGCTTTTGTGATTTTTTTTTGTATTTTTGTATTTTTTTTGTATTTTTAAGTTTTTGATTTTGTCGAAAGAAAATTAACTTCAAAATGAACGGATCCCAAAATCCAAACTTCTCACGAAATCGTCAATCGTCAAGAGCGAAGCGGCAGCGGCGCTATTTCAATATAAGAATTTTTGCAAATTCTTTTAAGCAATTAATATTCGTTCCTCGACTCGACTCGAATTGATCTCAAATTTAAACGAAAGACTTATTTGTTTTTGGTAACGATACTTTTTGATATTTTAAACTAAAACTATTTAATTAAAAACTAATTTAAAATTTAAAGAAAACTAAAAATTATTTAATCTAAGAAAAATCTTTGAAACTAACTAAACCAATTAAAAACAAATCTATTTTAATAAAAATATAAACTAATTAAAAACTTAACTTTATAAAAACTTTAAATAAAAAATTATTTAAATCTAATTTTTAATAAGACTAAATAAAAAGCTAATTTGTGAAAGTAATAAAAATATTTTTGTTTGTTTTTAAACTTTTAATAAAAATAAATAAAACTTTTTAAATAAACTTAATAAAACTAAAAACTTGTATTAAATGAATTAACTAAATCTGGCAGATCTAAATAACCTATATAAATTAAATGATGCAATAATTAACACAAAAACAAGTCTAGAGGAGTTAGTTATGTTTGTTGGCTGTTAAGCGGAAGGTTAGGGGTTCGAGTCCCCTGACAGACAATTTTTATGCTAATATATTTTTTTAATTTTATGTTTTAGGACCAACAGATAAAGTGTATCTGTGGCTTATCAGTAATCCCCAACAGCAACTTATAAGACCGAAAAAAGCTATAACAGGAACCAAATAAGCAGTACCAAAACATATAAGCAAACGAACCCAATAAGCTTAATAAAACTGAATCAGATAAGCATTTTAAACGAAGAATAAGCTGAAAAAAATACCAATTAAACCGAAACAAATTAACCTATAAGCACACAACAGCAATAATCAAATAAGAAAACTGAAACTAAATAAGCTCAAGCGGTTAAACAAAATACTTAAACAGGCAAATAAACAATAAAGCAGTTAAACAATAAAACTAAATAAGCAAATATCTAAATAAGCAAATCTAAAAAAGCTACAAATCCTTACTAAACGAAATCCAAGAGAACAGATATAACCAAAATCTAAGCCAACTGTAACTAAGCATATTAATCACTACTTAAAAACTTAACCACATAAAACAAATGCAGATCCAATCATCATTAAGCTAAACAAACAAAATATGAGTAAGCAGATTAAAAACTAACTTAAACTAAATAAGAAGATTAAATAAATAAACTTAACAATAAATATTAAAAAGAGAGATGAAACCTGATGATGATATCCGTTGCGACGAAGATCCGCGCTGCGCCATCTTATTAATCTAAACTGAAACAAACACCATCTTTAATCAATCCGAATCATCACCACCAGTAATCTCCTCGAACCAAACTGATTATACTATTCGAACAGTAACTTTTTAATTTTCCCAGTAGGGGAAAATTATTTCCACTTTCTTTTTTTTCTTTTTTTTTAATATTTTATCAATAATAATAAAACCAGCAGTAATAAAAACAAACAGATTGAAGATTATAATGAAGCTTTAACAGAAAATTAAATGAGAGACGAATTAATTAAAAATAAACTTTTAAAAAGAAATTTAATACAATACTAGAAAACTAAAAATTACATTAAACCTAAAGAACTAATTTTCAGAAATTAAAATAAAAGAAAAAGTGCTCCCCATAAATTACACATTGAAAGGGGTTTTTATAGGCAAACCCTGGAAACCCTATTCATGAAACTTCTTGAGTAAGTATTCAATCCTAGCCGCTCTTCTTCTTTTCTCTTTCTTCTTCACTTGATCAACGGTAGAAAATGATCCTCGCATCACACGAATCACCAAAGTGGCAGTTTTTGTGCTTCTTGTGTTTGTTTATGGGTGATGTGGAGGATCTTGATTAGAGGATTGGTATTGGTGAGTTGGTTAATCCAATCACAAGAGGATGGAATGCCACGTCAGGAGAGAGAGGACCATCACTGGTAGTGTTCACCCCCGATAAAATAGGGGATTTAATCCCAAATCGTGTGAATCACACGAGTGGATTAAAAGCCCCAATTTTTGTAATGAAATTTATGGATAAGGTAATTTAGGGTTTGTGAAGGTTGGGTAAAAAAAAGAAAAGCTGCGTGTGTTTTTGTTTGGATAAAGGAAGGTGAAGTGAAAAGGGTGAGTGTGTATTTCTTTTGTTATATCGAAAGAAGTAGGTGGGTAAAAAATAAGTTATTAAACAGACGTGTGTGTGTGGGGTGTTGACCAAGATAAATCATGTGTTAAGTTTTGACTGAGGATAAAAAATGATCAGTTCCATGTATAGATAGCCATTGGGCTTGTGGCCCAATTTGTTTAATTTTTCTTTCCAAACCGTATAATATCCATTAGGGCTTTAATTGGGCCTTTTGATCCATAAGCAAATACTAATATATCTACTATTGGGCTTTTGGGCCCAATAAGTAAATGTGGGACCCACAAGGCCCATTAAACTCAAATGATATTAAATCCACTAAGAACGAGCTCGATTTCGGCTTTGTTGATCTTTTCTTCAAAGTCGTGTCGGTTTAGCCGGTTTTCGTGAACTTTTGCACACTTTTGGTCTTTGACTTTGTCTTCGTCTTTTTCTTCACATTTGACCGTGAAATCCCGTGTTTTCTTTCCTTTTGATCATTTGTACCTATTTTACACAAAAACACAAAACCACGCGTAATTCCGACTTTTACGATATTAAACACATGATTAAGTCTTGTTTTTCCTTGATTTTAGTGGCAAAAGGATAAGTGTTTACACACTTATTAACCTAAAACCCACTAACTTATATATTACATATAAAAAAAGTATGTACTTTAATAAATAAAAGGGAAAGTTTATAAAAATGGTAATTTGATAAGTTTCATAAGTTATAAAACTAAAAACATAAGTTTTACGTCTTTTCGGCTAAAACCGATAAATTAACGTTTTCGTCAATTAAAACTTTGACGGTCGGACCCGTCTAATGTAAACTTATTATAACTTATCTATTGATGTATAAGTACATTTGACAAGTAAAAGCCGATAAAACCCGAGCTTTATAACTTATGGACATTAACGGGCCAAAGTAGCCTTATTAGACTATTAACCCGACAAGTTTGGCTAAACACTAATGGACTTACTCATTGGGCTTAACCCACTTGGGCACAACATATGAGTAAAGCCTTGGTATTAAAACTATAAATGGACTAATATAACTTATTGGGCTTTTAATGGGCTCATTGGGCCTCAATATGGAATTGGATTGAAACTAGTGTAACTACTCAAAAATTTGACTAACACATAACACTATAATGTTGAATGAATATATAGAAACCCACTTGATCATCATCATACTTATGATTTCATCATATATATACATAGCCATTGTTTTTATAAAGTCATTGGACAAGAGTCTAAGACAAGTATTATTTGTCAAGGTTTCTGTGATTGAAGGTACCGTACATCCAAATCGCCAATAACCCGCCTTTCCCAATCAACGTGAGTTCATAGGCTCGCACTCTTTTAAATGTTTTATGAAATGTTTTATAAACCCGTGAGGGATATAACATGTTAGTTTTAATAAAATAGGACACCAGTTGTCCCGACTGTTTGCTTATTGATTTGGACCCGAATGATTGTATGACCCGATGAATGATTATATGACCCGATGAATGAAATGAGATGGATTATTGATAAGTGTGAAAACACCCATCTTTTCTACCACTTAATTACAATAATAACCGGACCAAAACGTGTATTTTATGTCTTTTATGTCGGAATTATGCGTGGTTTGTGTTTTTGTTGTGATTTAGGACGAAAAGGTGAAAAGTAGAGAAAACACGGGCATTCACGGGCATTTACGGACTTTTATTGAAGAAAAAGATGAAAAGACGAAGTCAAGAAGTCAAGAGTGCAAAAAGAACGGAAGTCCCAGACCAATTCTGAAGATTTATCGAAGAAAAAGTCAAAAGACGGAAGTTTATCAAACGCCGAGGAACTCAAGTCTATTTTGTTGAAGAATTAAAAGACGAGTTCAAGAGAAATCCCAAGCCACAAGTCATCAAAGTCCAAGATTAACAAAAAGATTAAGAAGGAAGGACTTAATGGCGCAATTAGGAAGAAATGAAGGAGGGGAGGAAGCTTCCTAATCCTCCCCTATATATAGTCATTAGCTAGTCATTTTTACACTTGTTGACTAATCGTGACAATCAGTTCTTCCACCTTTACTTTTATGCACATTTAATTACTTGCACCTTTAATTACATGTCTTGCACTTTATTTACCATTTAATTTCAAGTAAGTTTTTATTTTAATTCTCGCTCCTTTACTTTATCTTGTTGATCTCATTCTACCTTTCTTTAATCTTTGATTTATATGATTTTCGTCTTGTTTATTTGTTTAAAGATTACATTTTTATGCTTTTGATTGTTTTAAATCTTTTATTTTCATAGCTTATTTTGTTTATTTTCAAGTTTTTAAAGTTTTTACAAAAGTTATTTTCGTATAAAAGTTTGTTTTTCGTAAAGCTTATACTTTTCGTGTTTTAAAAGTTGTTAAATTTCAGTTTATTAGCTTATTTTCATACGGTTTACCTTAGGATTTTCGTCTTGTGCTTATTTGAGTTTAGCTTACTTTTCTAGCTTATTTTTGTGTACTTTCCTTTGTATACCGATCTGACAAATCGGAAAAGGGAATTACATTCTGATTGGAGTGATCGGATAAGGGTTTTAACATTCCGATTTTGAGGGTTTGTATATTCCGATTGGTGGATTAGTTGGTATTCCAATCAGGGCAAGGTAAGTGGGTATTCCGATTTGGTCTAGTGACAGTTATTCCGATCGGTGCTTCACTCCTCATTCCGATCGAGGTGCGTGTTTGGTATTCCGATTGGGACTAGTGACAGTATTCCGATCAAAGGGTCCGAGCAGCATTCCGACCAGCATCTAAGCCATATTCCGATCAGGTAAGTTTATATTCCGATTGAGGTTTGTCTGGATATTCCGATCTGGGGTAAGTGACATATTCCGATTGGTTTTCTGATCAATATTCCGATTTGGGTGTAAGCTAACATTCTGATCAAGGTCTGATCGGAATATATTCCGATCTGGGTTTATTTTCTTTATACTTTGTCTTGTTTAATTTTTACATTCTCATTTATTTACTTTGTCCATTTTCAATTCTCGTCACACTTTAATTTCTAGTCATTTTAATTAATTTACTTTCCGTCACGTTTTTAAATATTGCACATCTTTCTTTTAATTAGACTTAGATTTAATTTCATGCCACTTTACTTTAACGACATTTACTTTTAAGTCTTTGCACATTTAAATTTAAAACCAGCCAAAAATATTTGTTTCACCAAAGAACAATAGAGTCACATAGAGAACCTAGATCAATTCGATTAGACCAACACAACGAACTTTAATTTTTAACCTGAGTAAAATCGTGTTATCAAATGGCGCCGCTGCCGGCTCTTTTCGTAAAGATTAACGGTTTTCTGTGAGAGACGCGTTGCTTTTTGGGATCCGTTCACTTGTGAGTTTTACTTTTCTTGCATAAAATTTTCAAAAAACCATAAAAAGTTAAAAATTGATAAAAATCCATAAAAATTAAAATTTTCAAAAATCCAAAAAGATTTTATTGTGTATATATATTGTCTTTGTGTTTGGTTTCTTTTTCTTTTGCATTTTCAGGTGTATGCGTACTAGATCTTCCAATTATCAAGAGCCCGAGACTCAAGAAGATTTAGCTATGTCAGGTGTTAACAACAATAATCCACCGCACCTCAATAATAACAACAATGTTCTTCCACAGCCCGATCTTCGGACGATGGAGGAACTTTGTCAACCTACCATGTTTGGACGAGGAGGACCAATTGCGCCGATGCAAATCCACGCTCCTGAGTTTTCGTTGAAGCACCACATGATTCAACAAGTGCAAAAAAATCCATTTAGAGGAATGCCTGATGATGATGCCAACAAACACCTCGACAAGTTCATTACAATCACCCAAAGCATGAAGTTGGCTGGTGCCACGATGGATGAACTTCGCCTACAACTCTTTCCACACACTTTATTACATCATGCCGAGAAATGGTTTGATCGTCTCCGAAGAATTCTATTCACACTTGGGATGACATGACTCAACGCTTTTTGTCGCGCTACTTTCCACCATCCATGGTTACGAGCCTTCGCAATCAAATCAGCGGTTTCATGCAAGATCCCGATGAATCTCTTTTTGATGCTTGGGAGAGATATAATGTCTTGATCGATAGATGTCCAAACCACAACATGCTCCCTGTGACCTTAATAGATACTTTCTACAACGGTTTAAATTTTCAAGATCGTGATACGATTAATGCAGCCGCCGGTGGCACATTCATGAAAAGGAGACCCGAGGAGTGTAGAGAGCTTATTGAGAACATGACTACTCACCACAAAAACTGGGATTCCTCCGCTTCTTCAAGGAACAACCCGAGAGTCAATGTTTCTTCCACCTCAGCAAACCCTAATATGACCGAACTCACCCGTGTGCTGACTGAAATGAGCAGAAGTATGCAACTCTTGGCTTCAAACCAACAACAAAAACAACAAGTTAAAGCTGTTGCTACTCCTTGTGAAACATGCGACGGTCCACACCCATACACCGATTGTCCTTCTACACAAGGAAATCCGGAAAATGTGTATGCAGCTTATGGTAATTATTCACCGGAAAATTACCAAGCTCGACAACAAGGGGATAGAAATTTGCGGAGTTACCGGTCCAACAACTACCTTTCACCCGGTTTTTCTCCTCAAAACCAAAACTCCGCCAACAACTACACTAGAAGCAACCAAATCCCACCAAGAGCTTCTAATCCTTATCACCCACCCGCTCAACAACTCCCACCCATTAACCCTGATGTTGACACCATCATGAGAACCCACGGTGAGCAAATCAAGAACCTGCAGAGCCAAATTATCAATCTGAAAGGAGATATTACCAAGCAAGGAAATGAGATTAGATCCGAACTTCGAGATAATCTTCAATCCTCCATCAGCACTCAAACGAATGATATAAAGAATATGCTGGCTAGTTTCTTGTCGCCTGCTCAACCTTCTACTTCAAGTTCTCTACCTTCAAACACCGTCACTAATCCGCGAGCCAATGTGAGTGCTATTACTACCCATAGTGGAGTCACCATCGTAGATCCACCAATCCCACCCCCATCATCTACACCTCCTCCACCACCATTTATCCCTACTCCTCCTACACCTAGTATTAGTGCACCATTACCATCTCCGCCTCGTCATGACGATGTTTCCAGGAAGGACCCTTCAACATCCCAACCGTTACCTGATACACCTGTACCTTCACCACCCAAACCCAATATCCCTTATCCTTCTCGTTTAGGCAAGTCCAAAATGCTAACCAAGGAGGACTCCGAAGTGACACGCTATGTGAAGATGATCTCTCAGATGAACTTCAACATTAGCTTTCTTGAAGCACTTGTCCACATGCCGAAATTTGTTAAAGCATTTAAGGAATTGCTTAACAAGAAGAAGAAGCTGATTGAACTCGCCAACACACGCTTAAATGAAAACTGCTCTGTAGTTATTCTTAAAAAACTTCCGGAAAAGCTTGGAGATCCCGGTCCTTTTGTGTTGCCTTGCGCGTTCAACAAAACTGAAGAATTTACTGCCCTTGCTGATCTCGGGGCCAGTATTAATTTGATGCCATTGAGTGTTTGGAAAACACTATCATTGCCCGACCTCACTCCAACAAAGATGACTCTTGAACTTGAAAATCGCACTCTCGCTTACCCTGTTGGTATAGCCGAAGACGTGTTTATTAAATTTGGCACATTTACTTTCCCGGTTGACTATGTGGTTGTTGATTATGAAATGGACCCTCGTATTCCTTTAATACTTGGTCGGCCATTTTTGAGAACCGGACGAGCTTTAGTGGATGTGGCCGAAGGTGAGTTAATCTTACGAGTCGGGGATGATTCACAAATTTTTAAAATGGGGAAGCTTATAGGAAAATCCTTTGGAGGCCGAGAATCAGTGAATATGATTAATGTGCTTGATGACTTTGTTGTCTACAACAATCCTCTATTCGAGTCTTGCACTGATAATCCACTTTTTCATGATGATGTGGATGATTCTCTCCCTACTTTGAAAGCTTCTCCCATTTATGATTCTCCACCGGTCTTTGATGCTTATGATGATGATTCTAGCTCAGACTCGGATGATTATGATGACCTTACTTCTGAGTATCCCGAGCTGCCCACATATGATGATTTTGATGAGGCTGATACTCTTTCGAGTGATTCTTCACATGATGAAGATCCTCCGCCATCACTCGATCCTACTTTGGACGATTACTCATTTGAGGAAGACTTCTCTGCATTTCTTAACACTTATTTCCCTCGTGAGAGTGATGCTCCTCCTTTGGACTTTGAAGATTATCGTCTTAATCCTACTTTGGATTTGAAGCACATTCTTTCAAAGGAGAAGAAACCGGTCGACACCGATATCCGCTGCACGTATGAGTTAACACCTCTTTGTCCCCCTTCTGAGGACGAGGTTGTGCTTCTTCGCGGATCTTCTTCCCACTCTGCTGAGTCTGGGTTCTATTTTCCCCTAAAGGAAAAGGTGTTCGACACTGGTATTGACATTCTGCAGCCATCTCAGTATCCACCTGATGAAATAAAAGGAAATATCTTTGGAACTTATGGAAATCTGCTTGCACCATTTCAACCTTGCTTCCACCGTGCTCCATCACTGCTTAAGGGAACCTTGCCTACTCTTCTTTGGCTTGCCTTGTTCGCCTTAAGCTTGTGCTATTTGATGGACGAAAACTATGTCTTTGATCCTGGTGGATATGTTTCATGCTTCTTCCTATGATGATCAAGGTCGAGTCAGGCTCACGACTCGGTAATCAAAAACCATGCGCTTCTTGGGAGGCAACCCATGCATCTATCTTTTCACTTTCTTTATCATAAGTGTAGGGGGAGACCCATTGGTTTGCTTTCCTCTCCTCTCCTCCTTAATAAGGGATTTGAGCTTCAATGATCCACTCTTGATGATTCTTGACGACCCGTGATTCCGTGTCCACTTCTTCCCGGTTCTATCCTAGACTCTTTTCGATTCACTATTTTATATTTTCTCAATATTAAAATAGGAATCTCTTTAGTAGTCTCTTCCTTAGCGAGATTTAAACAAAGTGCACAATGTCCTAAGTGTAGGGGAGTTTACTCCCACATGCTTAAACATTGAGGACAATGTTTATCTTAAGTGTAGGGGGACTTCTATCGAAGTTAAGTGGCCGTTTCCTTGTATTTGTCCTTATTTTAACCGGAAAATCAATTTTTCGATATTTTTCAAAATTTTTGATCTATTTTGGCCTAATAGTTTTTCCTTTTATATAGTTATTTTCTTTTCTTGTTAGAATAAAATTTTAATAAAGTGGTTTTAATTTTCAAACGTTGTGAATATTTTGACTCAACCCGAGTTTACTTATCTAAGTTACTCTAGCTAGTATCCTTAACATGTTTAAGTCGAGTTTTGCTAGGCTATTATATAGGGAGCTATAAAACGCGAAAGTCTTAACTCTCACGGATTAAGAACAAGAACTTTTCGCAAGTTCCTATAATTGATCCTAGAGAGTCATTTATCAAGGGAACTTCAAAATGTGAATTCTAAACTTGAAAAAGTCTAAGAGTTTGCAAGATCCTATAGGCGACTCGAAAACCCAAAACTTTGATTTAATAGGCTAAGCTTCCACGAGTCTCAGTCCTTGAGATTTTAAACTGTGGAGAATGAGAGATGATAGAGTCAATTATAAGTTTGGTATTCTTTCGTGAATTTATGTGAGTTAATTATAAGCCTATTCTCCCATCGCTTGCTAATAAATTTATCTGCTAATAAATAAGGTTGTACGATTTGAAAAGTTACTTAGCTTCTAGCCCAAGATCGTTTAAAAGTTGCTCGGTATGGATTAGAGTTCATAGCCAAGGCATAACTTATTGAAGCGGGATGCGAAGATTGGCGAGTCCAAAAAGGCCCTAACAAGGCATGAGGGCTATATTTTGTTGCTAAAGATCCAAAGTGATGTGAAGAATCATTTATCGAAAATCAATATGAAGGATCGAGAAACACGACGAAAAGCAAATACTCCCCAAAAGTCATGGAGAAGTGCATCCGAAAAGACCCTAGCAAGGTATGAGGATAAATAGATCCAAGTCATAAAAGGAGGCGGGTCGTTGTCTATCAAAGTCCAAAATAAAGATTGGAGAAAAATGAAGAAGTCGTGGTCCAAGTATGAATCTCTCAAAACTTCAAGTGAAGAAATTCCTATATAAAGAGAAGACCATAATTTCATGAACGTCTCTCAAGGTTTGAAGTATGAAGTCGCTGCCAAATATCGGTCCGAGAAAGGTCTCAAATCGCGAAGCGAGTTATGCCAAGATATGAACTTTATGAGGTCCCGAGAACCAGTTTTAAAAGATTTTGTCCTTTAGCTAACTATTGATTAAATCGTTCACTTTATTTTCGGACTAAATAACTATCGAAATAAGTCAACAATGCATCCTCGTGATCATTCAAGACAAACAATAAAATATAAGAGAAGGAATAAGGGAGTCTAAGTGAATAATTGGCCCACATGAGTTCGTGTTAGTCTACTAACTTATAATAACAATGATCTCGTTTTTAAGCTTGGTTTGGAGAAAGTGAAAACTTGAGGATGATGATCATTCGCAACATTTCCAAAACCCAAGGTATGTTTTTGATTTCTTTACTTTGAACGTTTATAGTTTCTATCTCTTTAATAAAGGCCAACGTGGATTAATTATGATAAAAAAATGTAAACGTGCTTTGTAACTAATGCATTGCATGACGACATTGCAATGGTCAGGTGTAGGGGATTTTATAGGTGTGAAAACACCCATCTTTTCTACCACTTAATTACAATAATAACCGGACCAAAACGTGTCTTTTATGTTAGAATTATGCGTGGTTTGTGTTTTTGTTGTGATTTAGGACGAAAAGGTGAAAAGTGGAGAAAACACGGGCATTCACGGGCATTTACGGACTTTTATTGAAGAAAAAGATGAAAAGACGAAGTCAGGAAGTCAAGAGTGCAAAAAGAACGGAAGTCCCAGACCAATTCTGAAGATTTATCGAAGAAAAAGTCAAAAGACGGAAGTTTATCAAAAGCCGAGGAACTCAAGTCTATTTTGTTGAAGAATTAAAAGACGAGTTCAAGAGAAATCCCGAGCCACAAGTCATCAAAGTCCAAGATTAACAAAAAGATTAAGAAGGAAGGACTTAATGTCGCAATTAAGAAGAAATGAAGGAGGGGAGGAAGCTTCCTAATCCTCCCCTATATATAGTCATTAGCTAGTCATTTTTACACTTGTTGACTAATCGTGACAATTAGTTCTTCCACCTTTACTCTTATGCACCTTTAATTACTTGCACCTTTAATTACATGTCTTGCACTTTATTTACCATTTAATTTCAAGTAAGTTTTTCTTTTAATTCTCGCTCCTTTACTTTATCTTGTTGATCTCATTCTACCTTTCTTTAATCTTTGATTTATATGCTTTTCGTCTTGTTTATTTGTTTAAAGATTACATTTTTATGCTTTTGATTGTTTTAAATCTTTTATTTTCATAGCTTATTTTGTTTATTTTCAAGTTTTTAAAGTTTTTACAAAAGTTATTTTCGTATAAAAGTTTGTTTTTCGTAAAGCTTATCCTTTTCGTGTTTTAAAAGTTGTTAAATTTCAGTTTATTAGCTTATTTTCATACGGTTTACCTTAGGATTTTCGTCTTGTGCTTATTTGAGTTTAGCTTATTTTTCTAGCTTATTTTTGTGTACTTTCCTTTGTATTCCGATCTGACAAATCGGAAAAGGGAATTACATTCCGATTGGAGTGATCGGATAAGGGTTTTAACATTCCGATTTAAGGGTTTGTATATTCCGATTGGTGGATTAGTTGGTATTCCAATCAGGGCAAGGTAAGTGGGTATTCCGATTTGGTCTAGTGACAGTTATTCCGATCGGTGCTTCACTCCTCATTCCGATCGAGGTGCGTGTTTGGTATTCCGATTGGGACTAGTGACAATATTCCGATCAAAGGATCCGAGCAGCATTCCGACCAGCATCTAAGCCATATTCCGATCAGGTAAGTTTATATTCCGATTGAGGTTTGTCTGGATATTCTGATCTGGGGTAAGTGACATATTCCGATTGGTTTTCTGATCAATATTCCGATTTGGGTGTAAGCTAACATTCCGATCAAGGTCTGATCGGAATATATTCCGATCTTGGTTTATTTTCTTTATACTTTTTCTTGTTTAATTTTTACATTCTCATTTATTTACTTTGTCCATTTTCAATTCTCGTCACACTTTAATTTCTAGTCATTTTAATTAATTTACTTTCCGTCACGTTTTTAAATATTGCACATCTTTCTTTTAATTAGACTTAGATTTAATTTCACGCCACTTTACCTTAACGACATTTACTTTTAAGTCTTTGCACATTTAAATTTAAAACCAACCAAAAATATTTGTTTCACCAAAGAACAATAGAGTCACATAGAGAACCTAGATCAATTCGATTAGACCAACACAACGAACTTTAATTTTTAACCTGAGTAAAATCGAGTTATCAAATATTATTAGTTAGGTTATGTCACTAAAAGTCCCATTAGCATGAATTGTGATCTACCGAGATTTGGTAGACGCTTATGCATATAATAGTACTATTTGGGGATGATCACCCCAGTTCGCGCCTTGACGGTTGATCCCTGTCGTGCCACATTGATTGGTAAGCGAATTTATGTATGAGAAGATTTATATAAGCGTGATTATTGTGATGACACGCTGTTTTAGATGGGCAAATGAGTTATGGGTTAGCTACCCGTTGTTTGTTATAGTAAGGTATCAATGTCATGGCTTATAATAATCCAATAACGAAAATATTGCTATACGCATTGAATTACAATATATTGCCTGACTAGAAATACGGGGTCTTATTATTGATATTATGTTCGTGTTTTGGTTTTACATAACCATATTCATATAACGGTTTTTATTTAACTCTATACAACGTTATAAGACGTATTGTATGCTATTTTTGTGACATTGGTTCGTATAATGGTTTTGAAGGCAAAAGCCTATAGTATGATTTACAACAAGATTTGTATAAAATGTTTTTGGCTTATTTTATGGCCTACGACAAAGAATTGTACAAAATGATTTTCGGTAATAAGTTTATACCGATGATATATTAACGGATTTCATTAAACTCTATGAATTCACTCGGCGTTTTCGCTGACCTTTTCTTTTAACATGTTTTATCTCAGTAAATTTGATATTCATGAATGGAAAATGCTTTATTATTAAACGACGCGATTTTAAGCGTTGTCTATGATTTGAGTAATGTGCTATCCCGTAACACCAACGACTCTTCCGCTGAACTAAAGTATGAATATTTGGGGGTGTTATATTTTGGTACCAGAGCTCTCGTGATAGAGAACAAAAGATTTTTAAAACCAAGGTTTTGAATAAAACATTTCAAAATCTTTTAACCATAAACATTTTTCTTAAAATGTCTAAAAATATTTTGACTATAACGGTGCCGAAGAATTCCTGAGTTACCGACAACGCCAGACTGAGAAGTGTTATATTAATATATATATATATAACTTGGATTATAGATATATATATATATATATATATATATATATATATATATATATATATATATATATATATATATATATATATATATATATATATATATATATATATATATATATATATATATATATATATATATATATATATATATATATATATATATATATATATATATATATATATATATATATATATATATATATATATATATATATATATATATATGTATGTATATATATTGTGATATGATCACAGGATTGTTTGATGATTATTATAATATTTGTACGAGGTATTTATGCGACGTAGATTGTCACAAGAAACCCTAACTCCCCTAGCAAATTAATCGAAGCTATTTCCGTAGGAATTCTAGCTATTCTAGATCTAAACCAAGTTGTGGATATTTATGATCGCAACAAAATGGTTGATATTCATAGAAATGTTGATATTAGTTGATTGAAATCTTGAAGAAGAATTGGCGAGAATAAATCTGATATCGATGTCATGACGATCTTTCCTTATAGAGTGGAGTTTGACAAAACCTTACCACCTGGAAAGGTGTCATCTGATTCGTTGTCACCCAATTCTTAAATTGAAATCAAAAGAGTGAATGTTGCACTTGAGGCTGTCATTAGAACCATTACCCAAAAGCCTCATGCCACTAGTACCTTTCCGAGAAGTCTAAATGGATGTGTGAGTCATTTCATACTAGTGACTCATTTGATAACTATTGATGAAGGAGCTATAGTATTGGAAATTGAGTGTTGTTCATATCGAACTTTTATTGCCTTTTTAAGGTTTAAAATAAAGTTGAAAGTATTTGAGAATGAGGTAGGATATCAAATTGAGTATAAGTTGATTGAAACTTGAATGAAGTAAAATTATGGAATAAGAAATTGTTAAGAGGAAGTCATTAAGTCCTGTGATTCAATTATAAGGTTTTAAATTCGTGTTAAGGGTTGTTCCTAGGCCATTGTCCAATGACGAGGATGCCCAGTGTCCAAGAAATAAATTGAAGAAAACTTCTTCTGAATAGGGACCGATGGATCTTCCGGGACAGGTGGAACACCTAGTGACTATTGTAGATTAGTATTCATTGTGGTATCTTTTAAAAATCCCTAACTTAACTGAGATATCAGTTGGTAGGATGAGTTCTTGGAATTGTATGACATAGTGACACGTAATGTGTTACGGTACAATTTTGACTTGTTTGTGATTAATGAAAAGACTACCTTTGATTGCTAAATCCTACATGTATCGATGTTATCTATCTTTTCTTGCTTGTTCCTAATGTTCGCTGTGACAATCCGTCAATTTACGATTGATATTTTATTCTCAAATATTATTTGAAAATATTATTTTAATGTTACAATATGAACTCACTTATTTTTGGGAAGAAATTTGGATTTATGTCTTGGAGTAGCATCGACTACGTCTAAACCGGAGGATTCAACGTTACGTGCTTACGTTTACATACACCGTCCTTGGTGACAGTCCGACATTTCAGAAAATAAATTTATCCATGAATATTATTTTGGAGTTTTAAATTTGTGTTGGTTCATAAACTCACAAATATACGAGAAGAGATTAGGACTTACGATTTTATTTTAACGTCCTTTACGACTAAACCGGAAACCCTAGGATTACGTATTTACGTTTTCGAACTCCGTTTTTGATGAGACAATTTTTATTGGATTCGTTTTGTGACGTCGATTCATAATTTATAAAAACGTTTTTCGTAAAACGACCCGAGGGCACGCAAATCGAGGAAACTAGAATCGAGGAGTACCCGTAAATAATTGGGGATGAGACAAGTGGGACACTTGTCCCACCCCCACTATAACCGGCCATGTTAAGATACTAGCACCATGAGGTGTCAAAACCTCATAAACAATCACAACACATGTTAACTTATGCTTACTTTGTAAGCTAAGCTTACCACAAAACAAGCAAACCTCAAACCACTCTTCATTTCCTACATGCAAATCCACCCAATCTCTCTCTCTTGGCTCTCATCTTGCCGTCCCATATAGCCTTCAAAACACCACCATCATATGATTTTTAACCACAAAATCCTATGTTATTTACACCTAAGTTGAAGACCTTTTGAAGCTCTATAGATTGGTGCAACTTATAACATCCATAGAGGAGTTTTCATGGTGTCATGGGGCTGATTTTCCACAAAGAGTTGATGAAGATTGGAGGTCTTGAAGATGGTCTTGGCTATGCACAAGTTTCTCCATCAAAATCCATGTTTTGATCACAACCTACATCATCATGGTGGTATAAAGATTGTCCTCCTTATCTTCTTGTTATTTTGATTATGTAAACATGTATTTTATTTCCTATTGTATATATTTATGATGATTATATGATGATAAAAATGTTATGTGGGGATTTGTTGTTGATAATCATGGATAAAAAGATGAAAAACTATAAGTAAAAATGGGTAAATCTTGTTTAAATGATAGGCTGTATAAAAACAGTAAAGAACCACATGTTAGACTGATGAAATGATGAAATAGAATCTATTTACAGTAAGCTAAATGTCTTGTACACATGTGAGAGTTGGCCATGCAATGGAATCAAAATAATGAGTGAGATATGATCAAAACAAGTTTATGGTATAAATCTGAAGTTACTGTTTTGGACGATTTTTAGAAAATACTTAAAGGATGATTCAACAGTAGCTATAGAAGAGTTAAATGTAGCACATATCATGTAGTTTATGTGATAAACATTTGAGCTTCTATCTCCATACAGAACTCAAGATATGGCAGTTTTGGTGAAGATGAAGTTAAAAATCAGATTTTTGGAAATTAAAGAATAATACTATTATATAAGCACTAACATTTTAATATATAAAATGTAAAATAAAAACCCACTAACTTATAAAACTTATTTATATAAATATATATAAAAGGTTAATCAAATGGATAAATTATATAAATGGAGGTGAAATAATGTTTATAAATAATAAAAACTATAAACATGATTTTTACGACTTTTTCGGCTATTGTCGTAAAATTAACGTTTTTGTTAAATAAAACTTAGATGGTTGGACCCGTCTAATGAAAACTTTATAAAACTTATATACTGATATATAGACATGTATAACAAGTAAAAACCGATAAAACCCGAACTATAGGGCATACGGACATTAACAAGTTAAATAAACATATTGGACTAATAAATGGACTAAATAGGATGAAAACTTGTAAAAAAAAGAATCTATTGGGCTTAACCCATTTGGGCCCAACTTGAAAGTGTATGTACTGATAATATAAGTACAAAATGGACTAAAATAAGTTAAATAACTTATAATAAGCTTATTGGACTTAAGACACGTAAATGGGTAAAACTAGTAAAGTAGTATAAAAGCTATCGACATATAACACTAAAATGAGTAAACGAGAATATGTAAACCCACTTGATCATCATATATATATAATCATCATATGTATACATAATTGATATTTTTATAAAGTCATTGGACAAACGTCTAAGACCGATTATTATTTGTCTAGGTTTCCGTGATTGAAGCACGTACCGTACGTCCGAATTGCCGACAACCCGCTTTCCCACATCAACGTGAGTTCGTAGCCTCGCACTCTTTTAAATGTTTTTATAAATGTTTTATGAACCCGCGAGGGAGATAACATGTTAGTTTTATAAAATAGGACACTATTTGTCCCGATTGTTTGTTTATTGATTTTGGACCCGAATGATTGAATGACCCGATTGTATGACCCGATAAATGATTAATGGACCCGATAGATGAAATAAAATGGATTATTAAAGTTAGGTTATGTCACTAAAAGTCCCATTAGCATGAATTGTGAACTACCGGGAGTTGGTAGACGCTTATGCATTTAATAGTACTATTTGGGGACGATCACCCCAGTTCGCGCCTTGACGGTTGATCCCCGTCGTGCCACATTGATTGGTAAGTGAATTAATGTATGAGAAGATTTCAATAGCGTGACCTTTGTGACGACACGCTACTTTAGATGGGCAAAATTGGTATCGGGTTAGCTACCCGTTTTGGTTTTAGTAAGGTAACAATGTCATGCGGCTTATAATAATCCAATCACCAAAATATTACTAGACGCTCCGAATTACGATGTATTGCCTGACTAGCAATACTGGGTCATACTATTGATATTATGTTCGTGTTTTGGTTTTCATAACCATATTCATATAACGATTTTTATTTGCATACAACGTTATAAGACGTATTGTATGATGTTTTTACGACATTGGTTCGTATAATGATTTTTAAGGCAAATGCCTATATTACGATTTTCGATAAAGATTTGTATAAAATGATTTTGGCTATTTTATGGCCTATTAAAATGATTTGTACAAGATGATTTTCAATAACAATTTTATACTGATATTATATTGATGGATTTTATTAAACTCTATGAATTCACTCGGCGTTATCGCTGACCTTTTCTTTTAACGTGTTTTATCTCAGGTACTTGAAGGTAATTCTCGGGAAGACGACAAGAATTCATGGCCCGCACTTAAACAATATTTTTCCATTCAAATACTTTGTAAAACTTTGTATGAAATATAATGACTTGGGACCGATGTAACTTTGATGTTTATGAATGGAAATGCTTTTATTATAAAACGACGCGATTCTTATGCGTTGTCTATGATGTGAGTAATGTGCTATCCCATAACACCAACTAGTCTTCCGCTGTACTAAATTGTATAAATTTGGGGGTGTTACAGTTTGGTATCAGAGCTCTCGTTATAGAGAACGAAAGATTTTTAAAACTAAGGTTTTGAATAAAACTTTTCAAAATCTTTTAACTATAAACATTTTTCTAAAAATGTCTAAAAATCTTTTGACTATAACGGTGCCGAAGAATTCCCGAGTTACCGACAAGGCCAAGACTGAGAAGTGTTATTTTAATATATATATAACTTGGATTATATATATATATATATATATGATGTAATTTTATTACATGATTGTTTGATGATTATTTTGATTTTTATACGAGGTATTTATACGACGCAGATTGTCACAAGTAACCCTAAATCCCCTAGTAAATTAATCGAAGCTATTCTCGTAGGAATTCTAGCTATCCTAGATCTAAACCAAGTTGTGGATATTTATGATCCCAACAAATGGTTGATATTCGTAGAAATGTAGATATTAGTTGATTGTGATATTGAAAAAGAATTGGAGAGATTAAATCTGATATCGATGTCATGACGATCTTTTCTTATAGAGTGGAGTTTGACAAAACGTTACCACCTAGAAAGATGTCATCTGATTCGTTGTCATCCAATTCTTAAATTTGAAATCGAAAGGGTGAATGTTGCACTTGAGGCTGTTATTGGAACCATTACCCAAAAGCCTCATGCCACTAATACCTTTCCGAGAAATCTAGTTGAATGATCAAGTTATTTCATACTAGTGACTCATTTGATAATTGTTGTTGTAAAAGATATAGGATTGGAAATTAAGTGTTGATCACATCGAGCTTTTATTTCCCTTTTAAGGTTTATAAATAAGATTGAAAGTATTGGAAAAATGAGGTAGGATATCGAATTGAGTATAAAATTGGTTGAAACTTGAATAAAGTAAAATTTAACCCATATGGAATATGAGATTGTTAAGAGAAAGTCGTTAAGTTCTGTGATTGAATTATAAGGTTTTAATTGATTGTTAGTTTGTGATAAGTGTTGTTCCTAGGCCATTGTCCACTAATGAGGATGCCCAGTGTCCAAGAAATAAATTGAAGAAATCTTCTTCTGAATTGAGACAGATGGATCTTCTGGGACATGTGGAACACCTGATGACTCTTGTAGATTAGTATTCATTGTGGTATCTTTTAATAATAATCCCTAACTTAACTGAGACAACAGTTGGTAGGATGAGTTCTGAGAATTGTATGATATAGTGACACGTAATGTGTTACGGTACAATTTTGACTTGTTTGTGATTAATGAAAAGACTACCTTTGATCGCTAAATTCTACATGTATCGATGTTATCTATCTCTTATTGCTTCATACTAGTGTTCGCATTAGTGATGCAACCATTGAACAAGTACTCATCTTGATTTGAGTTACGTTGTGAATCATTCTTTTAGAGTGCCATCGATATCATGAACCTCATGATTATTTGGCTAAGCTCATTTCCTATCGTATCGTAGTTAATTCTTGGTGAACAAGCTTTCATCACTCTTTTGCAGATCACACATTGTTTTTATAATGTTAAAACGGTATCCTTTGAGAAAATTTGATTCTCATCACTATAAGGATTATTCAAAGTGAGATTTATAAGTGATTGTTATCAAAATGAAGTTGTTTATAAAACACGTTGGGAAAACTTAATTGTTCTCATAACAAAGAAAATCTTTGTAAATTTATTTTTGATTCTTATTTAAGAATTAAACATGAAAATGTTTTTATTATAAACATGATGATAAAATTTTGACGAACTGAGTATTGCATCGTTAATCTTGAAATTGTATATAGTTGCGCGCCTACATACAATTTGGAATGGACCATGCAAGGCTGATTAGTAGTCACCATAAAACTAATGAATAAACACTACATTTTCTTTGAAGATTGTGAAAGATTAAAATTTTATGAGATCTGCAAGAAGTGTAAAATAAGGCCATAATGTTAGGGACACCTACATATGTGCCTGTAGCATCTATTCTTCCGAGTCGAATTTACTCATCTGTGGAAATTGTCTTATTTGACAATTGATATTCCGTTCTTGTCCAATTCTCCCGTAGTGAGATTCTTAGGAAAAGTATTTGATTGCCGAGTGTTGATACCCGACTGGATGTATCGACGTTCCTATCATTTCTTTTGATTTGGTTTCATTTGAATGACCTGGGTAACGATCTGAGGAGCTTTCGAATGCGTACTCAACCTATGAAAACATGGGATATATTCATATTCGTTAAATGTTTTCGACTGTACCTGATTTGAAATTATCTCGCGTAGATTTTGCGTTGACCTTACTCTTTTAATAGTAGTTGTGTCTCCAGATATCCCTGAAATTGTGAAGGATTATGAGTTATTATTAGACTTTTGAGAAGTTCACATCTTATCGACGGCAATAAAACTGGAAAGTTGGTAATGCCAGTAGAATGGATTGATTGATTATGACATGACGACATTGTCTTAATTGATGGGGACCCGAGTAGAATGCCCCTAAATGATAAGATGTTGATTATCAAAAGTGATCTAAATAATTCTTGATGGATGACCATATCCTGCTTTTAGACTTGAAATTATACCGTGAACGGTTGTGAACTAGTTATAGATATTGTAATATAGAAGAACCTAACATGAATGTATTAAAAAAATGTTTATGTTATCTAAACTTTAGGAGGTATTTGTTAATAAACTACCTAGACTTTCGCCATTAAGGAAAGTTGAATTTGGTATTTGATTATATTCTCAGTGCTGCACTTGTGGCTTGTGCACTGTACGTCAGCACCATCTAAATTAAAGGAATTACCGTACAACTAAGAAAGTTGTCAGAGAATGATTTTATTCTACCAAGCCTGTCATCATGAAGAGCTATGGTGTTATCATTCCTTATATTTATAGATTACTCTAAACTGAGTAAATTGACAATCGAAAACGATATCCATAACTCGAAATGGAAGATTTGTTCGATCATTTACAAGGTTTTAGCGTATGTTTTAAAGGTTTGATTCACGGCATGGTTATCATCAACTTCGCATCTGCGAAAAAGATTATCTATTCCAATCACTACATCCGGTACTTGTAATGAACATTATGAGTTCCACGTGATGTCGTTTGGATTGACCAATGCACATGTAGCATTCATAAATTTGCTGAATCACATGTGAAGGCTGTAAATTGATAAATTCATGCTTGAGATCATTAAGGACTATATGTTTGTATATAAGAATAAGAATGAGTTAGTAATTAATTATAGATTGCCCTGAATTGGCCGAACAATTAAAAATGGTGCCTTGAATATTTAACATAAGACTTGAGATTTAATTCTTTACATGATTTAACCATGTGATTAATAGATAATGGAAGCTATATTGACTTTTCAAAGATTAGAACCATTAACGCTTAGGGATTAAAAACTGAATCCTTTACATAAAATGACCGTTGGATTAATAATGGTAAGATGTATGCATATTGACTCTTCAAAAATTAAGAGCCCTTTTAAGACTTTGAGTTATACTAAAAAGAAAATGGAAATATGTTTTGACAAATGTCTTAACCAAGGATTTTAAAGGGATTATTCCCTTATACACAAACCATTTAACTAAACCTCTGTTTAGGGGTAAATGTTTGTGTATACCTCAAGATAACTTAAAAAGGATTGAGGAAACCCATTTAAACCATAACTTGAAATTTGAAACGATAATTTTTACTTTTCAAACTAAGAAAACTTTGACCAAAGTATAAACAAAGGTTTTTCGAACATTTACGAAATCTTATTAAATATTTTCGATAATTCAACAAAAATCTTGTTAATTAAATTCAAATTATTTTTGAACATTTTAAATAATTGGTCGAACTAAGAAATTTAAAACTTTTACGTTTACGCTTCATAAAAATTAACTAATAATTATTTAATTAATTATAATAATTATCGACGCTTTAGACGCCGGATTGAGAAAAACTGATAAAAATGATAGTTGAGACGAAACTGAAACATAAAGAATATGAAGAAAGAATTTTGAATAAATAAAGTTATGATATTTATTTCATCAGGAGAAAGTGAACGTAATTATTGACGCTTAATATAGAAAGAATATCTGAGTGAATTGTGGACATGACAATTATATCATCATGAGAGGTGAATATAGATACCGACGCATTATGTAGAAAGAATAAAGAATCAATTAAGATGTATTCCTTGATAATGAAGGAGCAAAATAAATTGCCGAACAATTTAAAATATGAGCGATATTTGTAAAAAGGATAATATAGATTATAAAGGAGGTTCGCGGCTAATGTGAACCATTAAAAATTATGAAGCCGATAGCGTTGAATATTTTAAAGACCACTTGTGATTGTCTAAATATGGAGATTGTGAGATATAGTTATATTGGAAATTTGTAAGTATAAGTATTATATTTATGTCATTTATGACTAGAAGTATCTTTGTCTAAAGAAGATGTACTAATGGCAATTATGAAGGTAGACATCGCCTCATACATTAGTAAACGTCTAGCTATTGCAAAGGTCATCATCTGAATTTGATTCGATTTGGATCATCGTCGACAGACTGACCAAATCTGCTAATATCATTCCCGTTAATGATAAATGCAAAAGAGTTATGTAAACATAGTGTGCCTGTATCGAACATCTTTATCAAGATCCTCGCTTCGCATCGAATTTCTAGAGATTTGCTCAGAAATCATTGAGAACGAACCTTGATGAGAGTACTATGTACCACCCCAATCGAAGGGACGAGGTAAAGTAACGATACAAAGTAATATAAGTGCTATTTTATGTTTGAATGATTGACCTTTGGTAATAGACCGTATAATCGTTTTCCTTTGGGAGGATTATCATTGATAATTATCTTATTAGGATCGAGATCGAATCTTGTTAAGATTTAGAAATTAGAGCATCTGTAAGCAGGAGTTGAGATGAAGACTTCTGACATACATCCATTGTGAGTTGGACATGTCTTTTAGGTTTAAGGTTTCCTATGATGGCGAACCTAACCTTACAGAATACCCGACCCGCGAGATCTGAAATGATTGTTGAAATTAGGATCTGATTATTGACTGCCGGTAGTAGGCAAGAGGATATGTGAATATGAAAAGTAGATCCTGAAGTGCCAAATGGGTAGCAAAGTTATGCCACAATTTTTAACCTTGGAAAAATGAATTCATGATCTGACAAATCATGGGATATAAGTCCCCGTTGTATGGGACCATTGAGATGATGTAAAAGTTGGGATTGAAAGGCATATAAGATGGATCTACCCTAGGACTTCAAGGACTGCGTGAATTTTGTTTCGTAAATCGAACTTGATGGAATATCTATCAAGCGAGAATCTGATTATTCTTAGTAGAGCTTAGATCGGCGAAAAGTTGCATTCATCAAAAACCCGTGAACATCATGGATAGAGAAAGTAAGTCAACATTAAGCCTGATCTTATTCCCGTAGTTATGTTTGATGAAACTCGCATATTATAATGGATTACACTTGTGAGAAAAGACTGAGTGTGGAGGAAATACCCACATGGCTTTAACTCTATAAGAAGTGAGTAGTAAGGTAAGATGATCTTTGAGGACAAAGATCCTGTTTAGGGGTAAATGCTGTGACAATCCGTCAATTTACGATTGATATTTTATTCTCAAATATTATTTGAAAATATTATTTTAATGTTACAATATGAACTCACTTATTTTTGGGAAGAAATTTGGATTTACGTCTTGGAGTAGCATCGACTACGTCTAAACCGGAGGATTCAACGTTACGTGCTTACGTTTACATACACCGTCCTTGGTGACAGTCCGACATTTCAGAAAATAAATTTATCCATGAATATTATTTTGGAGTTTTAAATTTGTGTTGGTTCATTGTTAGACACGTAATTATTCAAGTTTTTAGTGTTAATATCCCTTCATTTTTGGTATAATAAATAGCAAAACGGGTATTTTTAGTGCATTTATCGTTTATATGTGTTATTTATTATTGTAGGTACGAATATTAAAGAAAAGGAGAAAAACGAAGAAAAAGACCAAAAACGAGCACGAGAAATGGAAACAGCACGGGAATTCGAGTCCAACGGTGCCTTCGTCTTTTATTGGGCCGACCCGACATTATTTTATTGGGCCGAACCGACCCATCAATAGCTAATGGACTATACTATCAGCGGCCCATTGACAAAGTACTCCAGCCCGTCATTTAGGCCCAGTTTGTAAAAAAAAATTGAAATGAAGAGAAGATATGAAGGCCCGACTAGGTGAAAAGCCCAAGTACACATCTTATAATATCTACATTTTTATATATAGATAAGAAAGAGAGATGAGGGCTGGATCTCATTCCTTCGTTTTTTTATGAGGATAGAAAAAAATACACATTCTATTTTTTGCATTTCATGTTCCTGACTTTCTATCTTTGAGTTTTATTTTTTTGAGATTAGAGATAGTTTAGTTTTTTTACTTTCTGCTTTCATTTGTTTTTTTTTTATCATTAATAAAAAAACAATCACTACCTTTTTCATTTTTTTTTACTTTCGGTTCTTTCATTGTTCCAGTTCTCGATTATAAAGTGATTTGATGTTGGGATGTTTATGATGCGGGTTCGTTGATTTATGTTCGGTTACTGTTAATTATATTGTTTTGAATCTGGGTTTGATTTTCGTTGGATTAATGATGATGTTGAAGGCATATTTTCAATTGATGTTTGAGCTTTTGATTTGGTTATGGTAACTGTGATATGGAAAAATTTTAGTCAAAGATGAGATGATGTTCAAAATCTGATTTTTTCTATTATAAGTATTAGTATTAGTTAATTTTTATATAAAAATTGTTTACAATTTCATAAATCCGTTTTATTTTATTAGTTTTAGAAAAGAACTTAATAGTTTTTAAATATAGTTTTTAATTCAGTTTAGATAAATAAAAATAGTTTTTAATAATTAGTTTATAATGTCGTTCATCTTAATTGTCGTTAACGTTTTATGTTTTATGTTAGCCCGGCGTATCCGGTTCGTCATACGGGTTCGTTTCTTTTATCTTAGTTTCATTAGCTTAAGTATGATTCGTGTTGTTGCCTTGTGTTGCTTAGCTTTAATGTCGTTATTAGAGTAGTTTTAAATATGTTGTTTAGTTTAGCATCTTTATTGTCATTATTTTTTATTTTAGATATCTCTCGCTTTATAATTGTAGTTTAATTTTCATCCCTTTATATATTTTAATATTTAGTCGTTAAAATTAGTAGTTTTAAATATCAAAATCAAAACCTTTTTATTCGAGCATCAAACTTGAGACATAAACGCGGATTTCCATTCACGCTTCGCCGGAACTACGATAACCTTCGGGTGTACGAAAATGACTGTATCAAATGGCGCCGCTGCCGGCTTTGTGTGTAGCGATGTTTGCGTTGTGTTTTTAGTTAGTGACTTGAAGATCCTTTCGATTTGAAAGTTTATTTTCGTATTTTTATATATATATAATAAAAAATTTTAAAAAATCCAAAAAAAAATATATAAAATTTATAAAAACCAAAATTTTTTTTTTATTTTATCTTATTATCTTTATTAATATATATATCCCTAAAAAAAAAAAAAAATTTCTTCTTTATCCTCTTTTGTGTTCAATTCTTTTCTCAACCCCTCTTATTTATAATTCTTCATGGATTCGTCTTGCGTTCGGTGTGGGAGACCATGGCATGGTTTTCAAACATGTCAATGGTGTATTTGTGAGCGGTGTGGTTTTGATATCGACAATACACAATTTGGATTTTGTCCATTTTGCAATTTAACGAATTCGTACTTCTCCTCTTACAATACTTTCTCCCCCCCCTCCCGTCTATGACCATCCCTATCCGCAACATGAACCGGGTTTTTCTCAATACCCGTGTTGCAATCATTGTGGGGGCCCTCACGATACTTCGTATTGTCAGCCAATGAATTATTATGAGCCAAATCCGTGTCCTTATTTTTCTTCACCGATGGATTATTATGAACCAAATCCGTGTTCTAATTCTTCTCAACCGATGACTTCCTATGAGCCACATCCGTGCTATAATTCTGGTTTTCAAAATTTTGAGCCCCCACATCCTACTCTCAATCATCAATCCTCTCAGAGAATTCAACAACTCAATGCTTTGAAAGACGAAACACACGCCATTGTTTTGCAACTTCAAGAAGCCGTTGTTCTTCTAAAAGAAGCAAAGGAGGAGGAAGAGCGACAACGACAACGACAAGAGCAAGTATCTAATCTTAGTGATTATACTCCTCCTCTTGTGCGTTCTTACTATTATGATGATGATGACGATGAGAATACTATTTCTTGGAATGATCTTTGTGCTTAATGTCCTAGTGCAATTGTAATTCCTTCTCTCGACTTGCCGGCTCTCGAGCCTAAGGATTCATCCACTCCTATTCTCGATTCTTCTACTACGGAGACCGATGCCTCTCTCATCATGGGGGATGAGGGTCTTATCACTATTCCTTGTGACGAGACTCTTATTCCAATCCAAAGTGAGCCTACGGTTGCTTCTGATAGTGACGATGAGTGTGAATCTCTTTCTAGTGATGACTCATTACCTCCCACCGACATCTTGGGAAACGATTCTTTGGCTTTCTCTAATCCTATTTTTGATCTCGATGATGATTTTACTTCTAGTGATGACGAGTCACTATCCGATGAAGACGTTCAGAAGGAAAATTTCAAGATTTATTCGAACCCTTTATTTGATTTTGATGACGCCTACATCTCTAGTGAGGTGAATCCTCTCTTTGAAGAGGGGATTGAGGACATTGATAGCTCCGACTCTCTTGCTATTGATGAGCATTCGTTGTTAGCCATGCCACCTCCCATCGTAGAGGAGGTGGAGAGATTTGATCCTACCTTCCGTTTGATTCGGTCTGGAGAGGTGACGCGGGTGGTAGATATGTCTTCTGATATTTCTCATACTATGTTGCCACCCCGTCCTACCGCGTGCACACCCAAGCAGGTGATGTATCGCTTTTACTCTCCTCATTTCATACCGGGAAATGAGGATGAGTGTTTTGATCCCGGAGGAGACGTTGATGTTGCTATTTCTTGTGATGTTTTACCGGTTATCCCATCAACTCTTGCTTTGAGTTTCTATCAAGTGTCCTCGGGTGACACTTTGATATCTTTTTCTCCCACCCTCCCGCCCTTGGCGAAGACGAGTATTCTTAAGGATCGCCTTTATACCTATTTCTCGTATGTTATAAGAATCCTTCTGCTTTTCTTCACTTATACTGTGGATTCTTCTTCTTTATTCTCATCCGGTAATGAGGATAAGATCTTTGAACCTGGCATATCTGTTTTGAGCCAGTGGTGATTCTCTTGCTCCCCGATGGACCATTTAATTCGGGGTCGAGTCAGGCTCGTGACTCGGTTAACAAAAACAAGCGCTTCTCGGGAGGCAACCCGATGATCTATCCTTTTTATTTATTTTCTAACATAAGTGTAGGGGCGTGTGCTTCTCTCCATGTGTGCTTGTTGGTATTTGTTTTTGTGTGCAGGGTTCCCTTGGATCGAGAAGACTTTCAGAAGGTCGATGTTGCTGTTTTCCATCATCTTCTTCATTCAGTCTCCGATCGATCTTCATGTCTATATCAGGGGAGTACTCAGTTCTCATCCTTATCCATACATATCTGATTGTGTTCTCCTTCTTACACTTGGAATTCTAGCATTAGCCTTTTCTGTTCTTAAGTGTAGGGGTAGCACCTTATCACTTTTGAACATTGAGGCCAATGTTCGGTTCTAAGTGTAGGGGGGTTTATATCATATGGATCATATTCATGCCTACTTGTTTGCCCTCTTGCATCCTATTTTGATCAAATGTCTGTTTGTTTTTATTTTATTTTATAAAAAAAAATAAAAAATAATAATAATAATAATAATAAAACCTTTTTGACCGTGCGTGATTGACTTGTCCTGTAGGATAGAACAAAGGGGATCCCGACTTTGCCTGAGTGTTGATCTGGCTGCTCCCTTTACTTTAAGACTAGGCTTTTAGGAATTGTGCAAATGAAAATGCTAAACGTGGAGTAGTTGGTTCTCTTTAGAGCTTATATGAATAACCTGTGGCTTTTCCTCCTAGATTATAATTAGACTAAATAAGTGTGTTTTTTTTTCAAGCCTTTGAACGTTAAAAATTGTGTTGTTATGCAAAAATATATTCTTATGCAATTTTGATATAGAGTCCTAGTTCAACTTTTTATTTAAATTTGAGTGAAAGCATACTTTCTTAAATTTGAAATAATGTTGCGTGAATAAATATGCTGAAAAAAAAATATAATAAAAAAAAATAATAAATAGAAAAAAAAAATTGAAAAAAAAAGAAAAAAGAAAAAAAAAGCAAGAAAAAAAAAGAGAAAAAAAAGAATAAAAAAAAATATATATGAATAAGAGTTTTATGTTTTTGTTGCTTCAATTATAATTGTGAGAAACTTGCTTTTTCATAAATTTAAATCCGAAGTTGAACTAGAATTCGTCAATTTTGTATAAGGGTTTAGACGGTAATTGAGAATGTAGAAGTCAAAGGTCCCGTGAGCTCCGATACTATTCTCGAGGGTGTAAAAACCTAGCCTCCTAAACTTTGCTAAAGGACAAGCTGAGAAGAAAGTCGCTACATGGAGTGATCTCTCCTTTGAATCTTCATTCTCTAATTACCGTCGTTGTTTTTCATCTAAGTGTGTTTTATTAGCTTAGCGGTGATTTCAAGATCTTTGATTTCAAAATCCCGCCGATCCCGGTACTATTCTCTGTGGGGTGTCAAAAGCCCGGGCGCTTAACCGATGAGGTTGGGACGTCCCGAGAAGAAAGCCGCTACATGGGAAAGGCCATTTTTGAATCTTAAATCTCGTTATTTTCGGTGAGTCTAATATTCCACTTAGATGATTAGGCAACCATAACAAATGTCGATTTGAACGATTAAAAATTTGAAAATGAACACACTTGCCTAGTTGTTATAATTATAGGAGTGAAAAGTTATATTTACATAGGTTATTAGTATAAGTAGTGTTAGCATTTTGCCAAAACGTTTGCACAAGGAATCTTAGCTTAGTTGGGAGTAATAAAAAGAGGATGACGATATTTATTCCCTGGAGACACCCAGTTTGCGTGTTTCCCGTTCTATGATCCTTATACCTTGAATAAAAAGTCGAGCATGGCGGGTCACTTTGAATTTTTATTCTATTAGAAAAGCGATTTTGAATAAGGTAGTTTTAATTTGTTTTTAGACTTAGCATTTGCGATAGTAGTTGCTTGGGGGCAAGCAACGTCTTAAGTGTAGGGGTGTGTTAGACACGTAATTATTCAAGTTTTTAGTGTTAATATCCCTTCATTTTTGGTATAATAAATAGCAAAACGGGTATTTTTAGTGCATTTATCATTTATATGTGTTATTTATTATTGTAGGTACGAATATTAAAGAAAAGGAGAAAAACGAAGAAAAAGACCAAAAACGAGCACGAGAAATGGAAACAGCACGGGAATTCGAGTCCAACGGTGCCTTCGCCTTTTATTGGGCCGACCCGACATTATTTTATTGGGCCGAACCGACCCATCAATAGCTAATGGACTATACTATCAGCGGCCCATTGACAAAGTACTCCAGCCCGTCATTTAGGCCCAGTTTGTAAAAAAAATTGAAATGAAGAGAAGATATGAAGGCCCGACTAGGTGAAAAGCCCAAGTACACATCTTATAATATCTACATTTTTATATATAGATAAGAAAGAGAGATGAGGGCTGGATCTCATTCCTTCGTTTTTTTTATGAGGATAGAAAAAAATACACATTCTATTTTTTGCATTTCATGTTCCTGACTTTCTATCTTTGAGTTTTATTTTTTTGAGATTAGAGATAGTTTAGTTTTTTTACTTTCTGCTTTCATTTGTTTTTTTTTATCATTAATAAAAAAACAATCACTACCTTTTTCATTTTTTTTACTTTCGGTTCTTTCATTGTTCCAGTTCTCGATTATAAAGTGATTTGATGTTGGGATGTTTATGATGCGGGTTCGTTGATTTATGTTCGGTTACTGTTAATTATATTGTTTTGAATCTGGGTTTGATTTTCGTTGGATTAATGATGATGTTGAAGGCATATTTTCAATTGATGTTTGAGCTTTTGATTTGGTTATGGTAACTGTGATATGGAAAAATTTTAGTCAAAGATGAGATGATGTTCAAAATCTGATTTTTTCTATTATAAGTATTAGTATTAGTTAATTTTTATATAAAAATTGTTTACAATTTCATAAATCCGTTTTATTTTATTAGTTTTAGAAAAGAACTTAATAGTTTTTAAATATAGTTTTTAATTCAGTTTAGATAAATAAAAATAGTTTTTAATAATTAGTTTATAATGTCGTTCATCTTAATTGTCGTTAACGTTTTATGTTTTATGTTAGCCCGGCGTATCCGGTTCGTCATACGGGTTCGTTTCTTTTATCTTAGTTTCATTAGCTTAAGTATGATTCGTGTTGTTGCCTTGTGTTGCTTAGCTTTAATGTCGTTATTAGAGTAGTTTTAAATATGTTGTTTAGTTTAGCATCTTTATTGTCATTATTTTTTATTTTAGATATCTCTCGCTTTATAATTGTAGTTTAATTTTCATCCCTTTATATATTTTAATATTTAGTCGTTAAAATTAGTAGTTTTATATATCAAAATCAAAACCTTTTTATTCGAGCATCAAACTTGAGACATAAACGCGGATTTCCATTCACGCTTCGCCGGAACTACGATAACCTTCGGGTGTACGAAAATGACTGTATCATTCATAAACTCACAAATATACGAGAAGAGATTAGGACTTACGATTTTATTTTAACGTCCTTTACGACTAAACTGGAAACCCTAGGATTACGTATTTACGTTTTCGAACTCCGTTTTTGATGAGACAATTTTTATTGGATTCGTTTTGTGACGTCGATTCATAATTTATAAAAACGTTTTTCGTAAAACGACCCGAGGGCACGCAAATCGAGGAAACTAGAATCGAGGAGTACCCGTAAATAATTGGGGATGAGACAAGTGGGACACTTGTCCCACCCCCACTATAACCGGCCATGTTAAGATACTAGCACCATGAGGTGTCAAAACCTCATAAACAATCACAACACATGTTAACTTATGCTTACTTTGTAAGCTAAGCTTACCACAAAACAAGCAAACCTCAAACCACTCTTCATTTCCTACATGCAAATCCACCCAATCTCTCTCTCTTGGCTCTCATCTTGCCGTCCCATATAGCCTTCAAAACACCACCATCATATGATTTTTAACCACAAAATCCTATGTTATTTACACCTAAGTTGAAGACCTTTTGAAGCTCTATAGATTGGTGCAACTTATAACATCCATAGAGGAGTTTTCATGGTGTCATAGGGCTGATTTTCCACAAAGAGTTGATGAAGATTGGAGGTCTTGAAGATGGTCTTGGTTATGCACAAGTTTCTCCATCAAAATCCATGTTTTGATCACAACCTACATCATCATGGTGGTATAAAGATTGTCCTCCTCATCTTCTTGTTATTTTGATTATGTAAACATGTATTTTATTTCCTATTGTATATATTTATGATGATTATATGATGATAAAAATGTTATGTGGGGATTTGTTGTTGATAATCATGGATAAAAAGATGAAAAACTATAAGTAAAAATGGGTAAATCTTGTTTAAATGATAGGCTGTATAAAAACAGTAAAGAACCACATGTTAGACTGATTAAATGATGAAACAGAATCCATTTACAGTAAGCTAAATGTCTTGTACACATATGAGAGTTGGCCATGCAATGGAATCAAAATAATGAGTGAGATATGATCAAAACAAGTTTAGGGTATAAATCTGAAGTTACTGTTTTGAACGATTTTTAGAAAATACTTAAAGGATGATTCAACAGTAGTTATAGAAGAGTTAAATGAAGCACATATCATGTAGTTTATGTGATAAAAATTTGAGCTTCTATCTCCATATAGAACTCAAGATATGACAGTTTTGGTGAAGATGAAGTTAAAAATCAGATTTTTGGAAATTAAAGAATAATACTATTATATAAGCACTCACATTTTAATATATAAAATGTAAAATAAAAACCCACTAACTTATAAAACTTATTTATATAAATATATATAAAAGGTTAATCAAATGGATAAATTATATAAATGGTGGTGAAATAATGTTTATAAATAATAAAAACTATAAACATGATTTTTACGACTTTTTCGGCTATTGCCGTAAAATTAACGTTTTTGTTAAATAAAACTTAGATTGTTGGACCCGTCTAATGAAAACTTTATAAAACTTATATACTGATATATAGACATGTATAACAAGTAAAAACCGATAAAACCCGAACTATAGGGCATACGGACATTAACAAGTTAAATAAACATATTGGACTAATAAATGGACTAAATAGGATGAAAACTTGTAAAAAAAAGAATCTATTGTGCTTAACCCATTTGGGCCCAACTTGAAAGTGTATGTACTGATAATATAAGTACAAAATAGACTAAAATAAGTTAAATAACTTATAATAAGCTTATTGGACTTAAGACACGTAAATGGGTAAAACTAGTAAACTAGTATAAAAGCTATCGACATATAACACTAAAATGAGTAAACGAGAATATGTAAACCCACTTGATCATCATATATATATAATCATCATATGTATACATAATTGATATTTTTATAAAGTCATTGGACAAACGTCTAAGACCGATTATTATTTGTCTAGGTTTCCGTGATTGAAGCACGTACCGTACGTCCGAATTGCCGACAACCCGCTTTCCCACATCAACGTGAGTTCATAGCCTCGCACTCTTTTAAATGTTTTTATAAATGTTTTATGAACCCGCGAGGGAGATAACATGTTAGTTTTATAAAATAGGACACTATTTGTCCCGATTGTTTGTTTATTGATTTTGGACCCGAATGATTGAATGACCCGATTGTATGACCCGATAAATGATTAATGGACCCGATAGATGAAATAAAATGGATTATTAAAGTTAGGTTATGTCACTAAAAGTCCCATTAGCATGAATTGTGAACTACCGGGAGTTGGTAGACGCTTATGAATTTAATAGTACTATTTGGGGACGATCACCCCAGTTCGCGCCTTGACGGTTGATCCCCGTCGTGCCACATTGATTGGTAAGCGAATTAATGTATGAGAAGATTTCAATAGCGTGACCTTTGTGACGACACGCTACTTTAGATGGGCAAAATTGGTATCGGGTTAGCTACCCGTTTTGGTTTTAGTAAGGTAACAATGTCATGCGGCTTATAATAATCCAATCACCAAAATATTACTAGACGCTCCGAATTACGATGTATTGCCTGACTAGCAATACTGGGTCATACTATTGATATTATGTTCGTGTTTTGGTTTTCATAACCATATTCATATAACGATTTTTATTTGCATACAACGTTATAAGACGTATTGTATGATGTTTTTACGACATTGGTTCGTATAATGATTTTTAAGGCAAATGCCTATATTACGATTTTCGATAAAGATTTGTATAAAATGATTTTGGCTATTTTATGGCCTAATAATTTTATACTGATATTATATTGATGGATTTATTAAACTCTATGAATTCACTCGGCGTTATCGCTGACCTTTTCTTTTAACGTGTTTTATCTCAGGTACTTGAAGGTAATTCTCGGGAAGACGACAAGAATTCATGGCCCGCACTTAAACAATATTTTTCCATTCAAATACTTTGTAAAACTTTGTATGAAATATAATGACTTGGGACCGATGTAACTTTGATGTTTATGAATGGAAATGCTTTTATTATAAAACGACGCGATTCTTATGCGTTGTCTATGATGTGAGTAATGTGTTATCCCGTAACACCAACTAGTCTTCCGCTGTACTAAGTTGTATAAATTTGGGGGTGTTACATTCGCACTAGTGATGCAACCATTGAACAAGTACTCATCTCGATTTGAGTTACGTTGTGGATTATTCTTTTTGAGTGCCATCGAGGTCATGAACCTCATGATTATTTGGCTAAGCTCATCTCCTATCATATTGTAGTTAGTTCTTGGTGAACAAGTTTTCATCACTCTTTTGCAGATCACTCGTTGTTTTATAAGCTAAAACAGTATCCCTTGAGAAAAATTAATTGTTTTCACAACAAAGAACATCTCTGTAAGTTCATTTTGATTCCTGTTCCAGAATTAAGCATGAAAATATTTTTATTTTAAACATGATGACAAAGTTTTGACGAAATGAGTATTGCATCGTTAATACTAAAATTGTATATAGTTGCGCGCCTACATACAATTTGGAAGGGACCATGCAAGGCTGATTAGTAGTCACCATGAAACTATTAATAAACACAAAATTTTCCTTGAAGATTGTGAAATAGGTACATATGCAAAATAGGTACATATTGTTAGAGACATCTACCTATGTGCCCATACCATTTATTTTTCGGAGTCGAATTTACTCATCTGTGGATATTGTCTTTGATGTAGTGTTTTTACTACTCTTTAGGAAAAGAGCGTAAAAGTGGAAAGTATTAAGTGTCGGTTTAGGAAAACCAAAGCACTTATGACCCAAAAGTGGGGATCGTTCTCAAGGAGGCAAGTGCGTTGTGTTAAGAGTTGATTAATGGTTTGTGATTATATTGATGAGAAATGAAAAGAAGAAAAGAGATTAGAAGATAATGACGGTTTCGATTATGAATTAAACTAAGACGGATAGTCGTGCACGTAAAACCGTAAAAAGTGTCAAAATTAAAAATTTACCCTAATAATTCCTAGAAAATTGCAATAAATCCTAAAAATGTAATTAGAGTTTAAAAAAAATTAAAAATCACTCAAACCTTTTATTTAATTAAATAATAATTTTTAATGCTAATTAAAGCGCAAAAAATCAATTTAATTAACAAAAAGCCCAAAATGAGATTTTTTCACTTGTAAACCTCTAAAATACCTTAATAATAAGTGTGTAAACACTTATCCTTTTGCCACTAAAATCAAGGAAAAACAAGACCTAATCATGTGTATAATATCGTAAAAGTCGGAATTACGCGTGGTTTTGTGTTTTTGTGTGAAATAGGTACAAATGATCAAAAGGAAAGAAAACACGGGATTTCACGGTCAAGTGTTGAAGAAAAGTCCAAGAAAGAAACGAAGATAAAGTCAAAAGACCAAAAGTGTGCCTAAGATCACGAAAACTGACAAATTCGACACGGTTTTGAAGAAAAGATCAAAGAAGCCAAATCAAGTCCGTTTTTAGTGTATTTTAACTTATGAAGATTAAATGGGCTTTGTGGGTCCCACTCTTGGTTATTGGGCTCAAAAGCCCAATAAAGGGTTCAATCTATGCAACTTAATGATTTATAGCCCATAAAGGCCTAACAAAAGCCCATTACAAACAAGGGATGGATGAATACTTTTTTGTTGGATCCATAACCCATTTATTTTAGACGGAAGGAGTGTGATTATTTGGGGCACAAGCCCATTTGTCTTTTAAACTTGACGGAAGAAACAAGAAGGAGTCAAAACTCCCAGTCAAACTCCCAGTCAACACTCACACGTATTATTCCTTTCACCCTCACACGTTTATAATAAATTACCCCCACTCGCTTTAAACCATTCGATAAAACAATGAAACCCATTCACCCACTTCTTTCTCTCTCTCAATGAAAAATACGCAGCCACCATAGTTTACCCCAAACCCTAATTTACCATCACAAAAATTACTCACCCAAAATTAGGGCTTTTCCCTTAAGTGTGTGATTCACACGCATCTTAAATAAATCCCCCATAAAATCGGAGAAGAACACTATTTTGGTGGTCCTCTTCTCAATATACGTGCATCCTGTCCTTGATCCTAATTGGTGCTCACACCTCACCACAACCCCTCTATCCAATCAAGGCTTGCCACCTCAGCCACCAACTAACACAACAAACACAAAACCACCACGAGGGCGATCCGTGTAATGATTGGGTGTTTTCATCCATTTGATCAAGCAAAGGGAGGAAAGAGAAGAAAAATAACCTGTTTAGCGGCTGGGATTTAATACTTACTCAAGAAGCTTCATGAAGAGGGTTTTCAGGGTTTGCCTATAAAAACCCCTTTCAATGTGTAATTTTAGGGTGCCTTTTCTTTTATTTTTAATTTTATTTTTATGCAAAAAGTAGATTTAGGTTTATTGTAATTTCCTTTAAAAGTATTGTAATCTGAATTTTTAGTAATTAATAAAATTTTATTTCAATTATATCTCGCTCTTTTAATTTCTGTCAAGTTGATTATAATCTTTAAACTGTTTTTTTTAATATTATCGATTGTTTTTATTATAATTGATAAAAAATAAATAAAAGAAAGTGGTGAATTAAATATTTCCCCTTACTGGGAAAGTATTAAAAAATCTGTTCGGATACTGTTTACTGTTCATGGTTCGGGTGTATGATGATGATTAATGGTGGTGCTCGATTCGGATTAAAGGAGGCTTAGCACCCATCCTTCGTCGCAACGGTATCATCACCAGGTTTTAAGTCTCTTTTGATTTTATGTTCTTATTAAGTAGCTTATTTATAGTTATCTGCTTATGATTTTGATTTGTGGTGTTTATGTTTATTTGAGTTAAGTTTGGATCTGCTTATTTTGGCTTCCTCTTTATTTAGTAATCTGCTTACTTTATCTGCTTATTTGGTATTTTGTCTGTTTGGATTTTTATTTGATTGGGTCTGCTTTTAATTATATGATTCGACTGTTAAAACTGCTTAGTATGATTCAGATTTGTTTAGTTTTTTATATTTAGGATTTGGTTGGATCTGCTTAAGTCTGCCTGTTGGATTAAGTAGTGATTGATTTGCTTAATTACGGTTGGCTTAGATTTTGGTTATATCTGTTCTTTTGGATTTCGTAAAGTAGGGATTATTGCTTTATTGATTGCGTTATCTGTTTTGCTGAGTGTGTGATTTAGTAAGTGTTTAGCTGTTGGCTTATTCTATTTAGCTTATCTGTTTCTTGGGTTTTGCTTGTTAAGATTTCAGTCAGCCTATTTGGTTTGTTTTCTATTTGCTTATTTTGGTTTTTAGTTTTAATTATTTAGAATTAAGTTTGTTAGGATATGATTTGCTTATTTAGAATCTGCTTATTGCTTATTTTCATATTTGGTTTATTGGCTATTTCCTATTTTTAGTTGTTAGGCTTATTTAGGCTTATTTTCTATCTGCTCAGATCTGCTTAGCTGTTATAGCTTATTTTGGTTTTGCTGATTGATGTGTTAAAGTAACAGATCCACTTGATCTGATTATTCCAAATTCCAAAAAAGTCATAAAATAATTAATAGCAAAAAATTGTCCCACACGGGATTCGAACCTGCGACTTTTCGCTCAGCAGCCTACGTCCTTAACCATGTGTTGTAGTCTTTCATTTGTGTTCTATTTCAAATCATTTAATTAATATAGTTCTTTTATTAGCTGGCAGTTTTTATTAATAAGTTTAATTAAATGTTTTAGTTTTATAAATTTAAATTTAAAAAGTTTTATATAAATTTTCTTTTATTATGTTTAAATAAAAAAGTTAAAAAGATAAAAAAGTAATTTATTTTAATTACTTTTATAATTTTAAATTAGAGTTCAATTTAGTTTTATTTTAAAAAAAATAGATTTCATTAAAAAGTTTTAGTTTAATAATTAATTAGTTAATTAGAGTAAAGTTTTAATTAAATTTAAAATAGTTTTCTCACATTTGTTTAAAAAGTTTTAAAATAGTTAAATTAGTTTTAATCAAGTATTATTTTTTTTAATTAGATTAATTAGTCTTAATTAATATTAAATAGTTTTTAGTTTTAAAAATACCCAAAAATACGTTTCACCAAGAACAAATCAATCCACGTTAATTTGAGATCAATTCGAGTGAGTCGAGGAAAACGAACTTTTATTGCAATATACATAAAAAATCCCTATATTAAATTGGCGCCGCTGCCACTTCGCTCGTTACGATTGACGATTTCGTCAGACGTTTGGATTTTGGGATCCGTTCATTTTGAACGTTAATTTTCTTGCACAAAAATAAAAAATACAAAAAAATCAAAAAGTTAAAAATACAGAAAATTAAAAAATCACAAAAGCAAATTCTTTCCTATGATTTGCAACAAAAAAAATAAAAAAATAAAAAATTCAAAAAGTAATAATTTTTCCTAAAATTATTACACCAAAAATATTACGTATTTGTGTTATTTTTCTTAGTTCGATTTCTTTCGTTTTTATTGTGAATATATATTTTTCTAAAAAAAATACAAAAAGATTTTTTTTACTATATTATATTAGGTAGCACAATTAATTTACCTACTTTTCAAATAAGGCCTTAGTTCGGATTTCATCACCTAACTATTGTATTCGCACTCCTAAACGAAATAAAAAGGCAAAAGAGATAAATACTAGTAAGACGTTTGAACTCGATATATACAAACTATAAGGTGGGTATAAGGCGACGCGCTATAAAAGGCCGTCTAAGGAAAAAGGTTTTTAAGTGCATTGTGCCACCTCGTTTCCTCGCTTGCTTGTGCGTATATTGAGAGGGACGACGGATTATTGGTTTGCCAACTCAATTATATTAAGTATATATTTTTGTAGTTTTTTAATATTTCACCTCGAGAGGGAAAATCCTTTTCCTCTCAAAGTCGACCGAGGTCACCTACCTCATTCCAAGTTTTAATTGTATGCGCACTAGTGCGCATACATACATACCGATTGGTGTACCAAATTCTTCCAATTCTTCCAAAAAGAAGAAGAAAAAGAAAAACAAAAAGACCGTCATTAAAGCCGATCCCGAGAATCGAGCTTTGAACAACACGATGGCAACAGATAATCGACCAATGATTGAGATCCTACAATCTCACGTTGAAGGAAACGATGACGCGATTGTGGTGCCGGATATTGGAGCTAATCATTTTGAACTTAAAACGGGTTTTATTCAAATGGTTTCCGCTACACCATTTTTAGGCCGTACTAATAATGACCCACACGCTCATATCAAACGTTTCATAGAATTGGCCAACACCGTCAAATACAATGGGGTACCACAAGAGGCCATTCGTTTACAACTCTTTCCTTATTCACTCGAGGGACAAGCCCGGATTTGGCTTGATAAGGAACCACCCCAAAGTATTACAACATGGATTGATTTAGAGACCAAGTTCATTAACTACTTTTTCCCACCATCACGGACCACCTCTTTAAGGAATGAAATCATTACTTTTGAACAAAAATATGGGGAAACGTTTAGTGAGTATTGGGATCGATTTAAAGAGATTTTAAGAAAATGTCCACAACACGGTTTCACTAAAGTGCATCAAATTAATACATTTTACAATGGTTTAACACTTAATGACCAAGACTCACTTAATAGTGCCGCGGGGGGTAATATTCTTGTGAAAACCATGAACGAGGCTTGGTCCATAATTGAAAACAAGGCTAAAGTGCAAACCAAGAGTGTTAGGGCTACTATGGCAAGTGCTAGTTCTAGTGAGAACGACAAAAGAATTGATAAGCTTACTTCGCTTGTTGAATCAATTGCTCTAAAAACCCAAGCCCTCAATGGTCAAGTTAATGCCTTGAAAGAGACTAGTGAAACGTGTGAGACTTGTGGTGTAACACATTCATATTTCAATTGTGACAAGGTTTACAATAATCAACAACAACAAGTTCCATTTAAACTAAATGTTGATGTTAACCATTTGTCTTATAAAAGTACTAATTATTTGGCTCCCCCGGGTTTTGTAGCACCACAAAGACCACCCCCACCCACCCAAAATACCCAATACCAAAATAGGAACCAAGGTCCTCAAAAGGGTCATTTTCAAGAGAATGAAAATCAAGGAAATTTAAATGGTCAAAATCAAAGTTTTCAAAATAATAACCAAAGTTTTCATAATAACAAAGGTTTTCAACCTCAATATCAAAACCAAGGTTTTCCTAATCAATGTCAAGGGTATAATCAAATGAACATGCATAATCCTCAAATGGACTTGGTTCTACAAAAATTGACTGACCATGAGCGAATTATGAGAGAGATGCAAGAATCGACCGATAAGAAATTTTTGACAATGATTCAAGCCCTTAGACCTCAAGCAGCCTTACCTTCAAATACCGAGATTAACCCTCGTGCTAATGTGAGTGTTATCAATAATCGAAGTGGATCCACTTTAGTGGGACCTTCCATCTCCTCGCCCATAAAGGAGAGACAATGCCCGAAGGTCATAATGAGTAATCCTACTCCTCCTCCGGTGATTCCTCCCACTACCACTCCTAGTACTAGTCCTCCATTGCCCAAAGATCCCAACCAAAAGGTTGTTCAAGAAGCGAGTCCTTCTCCTTCTCAACCTTCACCATCTAAACCCAATATCCCTTATCCCTCTAGATTGAACAAGGCTAAAGTGCTCACCAAAGATGACGTTCATGTTTCCAAATTTTTGAAAATGATTTCCAACGTCAATGTTAACATTAGCCTTATTGAAGCACTTGCTCAAATGCCTAAATTTGTGAAGATGTTCAAAGATTTGCTTAATAAGAAAGAAAAAATGGTTGAGCTCGTGAATACTCGTTTAAATGAGAATTGTTCCACGATTCTTCTCAAAGAGCTTCCCGAAAAGCTAGGAGATCCCGGACGATTCGTGTTACCTTGCTCGTTTCCCCAAATTGATGATTGTATGACTTTAGCGGATCTCGGCGCTAGCATCAATCTTATGCCACTCTCGGTATGGAAACGATTATCATTACCCGACCTTGTACCGACTCGCATGACTCTCGAATTAGCTAATAGAACTCTCGCATACCCCATGGTATTGCTGAAGACGTTTTTGTTCGAGTTGGTACATTCACTTTTCCCGTAGACTTTGTTGTAGTCGACTATGAGATGGACCCTCGTATTCCGTTAATACTTGGTAGACCGTTCTTAAGAACCCGAAAAGTTTTAGTTGATGTAGCCGAAGGGGATTAATTATTAGGGTTGGGAATGATCAACAAGTGTTTAAAATGGGGAAAATGGTAAATAAATCAAATGAAAAAGAATCGGTCAATATGATTGATGTGCTTAATTTTGATAATGAAGAAAGTTTTATTAATCCTTTTGAAACTAAAAAGTTTAACATTAATGATTTTGTGGTACACTCAAATCCACTTTTTGAAAATTCAAATGATAGTCCACTTTTTGAAGAAAATGAGGAAGCTAATGATGTCTTTTCTTTAAGTGATCATTCCACTTTGGATTTTGAGGATACCCCACTCTATGACAGCTATAGTGATGACACTTCTTCAAGTGCTCACTTTTCTTTCGATCTTAGGGAGACACATTTAGAGCCTCCAATCTTTGATACCCCAATTTACGATAACTATGATGATGACACTTCTTTAAGTGATCTCATTTCTTTGGTTTTTGACGAGACACCTAGAGAGCCTAATGATCCTATCATCTCTATGTGTGATTCTCCCATTCTTGAGTCTCCCTTTGACTCTTATATTCCTAAATTGGGGGTTATGACTTTTGAGGAGGATCCTCCACCTTTAGAGGTTGCCCCTATTTTAGAGTATATTCCATTTGAGGAAGATTTAGATAACTTTCTAAACTCCTATTTTCCTCATGAGGATGAGTTTTCCTATGACTCCGATGATACTTATGTTTTCACATCGAGTTTGGAAGAGGAGGACTCCCCCACTTTGGATCAAAATGACATTTTGAGCTTTAATGTCAATACCTCTTGCTATTTCCCCGTTAAGGAACCGGTGTTTGATCCCGGAATAGAGACTTTTGTGCTTTCTTTTCCTATTCACCTTACCCTTCCTTATGAGAGACTTTTCCTAAGGATACCCCACCCTTCTTTGACTTGCGTGATTTTACCACCTCGAGGTTTATTTCCTTTTGTGATGGAAATTATGTGTTTGACCCGGGTGGATTTTCATGGGGTATTCCTTACATGACTTTGTTTCACCCCTTTATCATGGAGATATTTTCCTCCCTTGGAAATCTCAGTTTTTCCCATGATTTTCCCATTTGAATGAAGACATTCGGGAAATCGAGTCGAGCTAGAGACTCGTGATAAATAAATAAAGCATCGTTTAACTAGGTTAGATTTTTACCTTTTCCATCTTTTTCACCCATTTTCACCAATAAGTGTAGGGGTAGCCAAGTAGGTTGTTTGTGTTGAGATGTTTTGTGCAGGGACATGTGCTTTGATGGTCCACTTTTGGTGCTTTTGCTGCGACCCGTGTTCCCGTGTTTCCCGTATACCCGGTTCCTTCGATAAGTTTTTGCTATTGTGATTCAATATTGTATATAAATAAGACGAATAAATGTAATCACTTTAGTTGTCTCTTCCTTAGCTTGATTTTAAACAACGTACTCAATGTCCTAAGTGTAGGGGAGTTTATTCTCCCACATGCTTAAACATTGAGGACAATGTTTATATTAAGTGTAGGGGGGATTTCTATCGAAATTTTAGTGGGCTTTTCCATGAATTTGACCCCATTTAACCGGAAAATTTTAAAAAAATTTCAACGTTTTTCAAATTTTTGATCTATTTTGTCCTAGTAGTATTTTTATCGCATCGTATTTCCATTTCAAAAATAAAGTCAAATAATAAATAAATAAATAAAATGGTATTAACAAGTTTAGATGTCTTTGATATATTAGGCCCGTCGTGAATATTTTGACTCAACCCGAGTTTACTTATCCCAGTTTACTCTAGCTAGTATCCTTAACCATATGGACCTTAATTTGTTTATTAGGCTAAACATCCACGAGTCTCATTCCTTGAGATTTTAAATTGTGGAGAATGAGAGATGATAGATTTGATAATAATTTTAAGGGTTAATTCTTGCTTATATGAGTTTTTGTGGCTCTTTCTTCCCGTTTGTATATTTAATTGCTTAATAAATGAGGATTTTTGCGGTGTAGATTCGATATCTTAACTCTTATCCAAATCTTTTATCTCCTTGTAATTAAAGCATGAACACATTGAGGGTGCCAGCGTTGTGGACTTCCGACTAAGGTGGCTCATAACCACTAAGTAGGAGGTATTCAGACCATGGGACCGCAGAATTTGGCCTACTATATATATCATAAATAAGAAAGAATAAGATTAAAACATGACCTCAAGGAGCCTTAGGGTGTGGGGCATGTAGCACGAACCTTCTCATTAGAGCCTTAGGGTGTATGACATGGTAAGTGTTGAATAAAAATTGATCAAAAATCAATTCCCTCGTTTATTGTTCAAGGAGCCTTAGGGTCTGGACAATAGATGAGGAGCATTTTTACATCTTAAAGAGCCTAAGGGTATATTATGTGAACTTGCTAAACTCCACATAAAGTCTACATGACTTTGGAGAAATAATTAATAAGTAGTACTATTAGCCAAATTTTGGGTCCGGGAATTTATTCCCTAAATCGTGTTAAATCATCCTTGATGTGGGCTTACTTTAGTGACAACGTTTTTGAGGACGAGCTTAGGTTTTGAGTGTCGGGTTTGCACCGTATTGCCTTCATTTTTGGACTAATAATTATCAAATAAGTCAAATGAGCCTACGAGTGAATGACAATCAATAATATCTAGAGATACAACATAGGAATTGGAGAAAGAGTATTACACAATTGTCTTATATAAGTGGTTTTAACTTAAGGACTTATGGTAAACAATGATCTCGTTTTTAAGCTTGGCATGGGGAACGTGAAACTTGAGGGTGATTAATATTCATGACACCAAAGCCCTAATTTAAGTCTTAGATTTCTTTACGAGTTTCTCCCATAAAATAATTTCCAAGTTAATAAATTTAACTTTTGTCTCCTTTTAAGTTTTTATCTTTTCGTCGTAGTAGTAATAGTAATAAAGGCCAAGATGGATTAATTATGAGAAAATGTAACTTTATGCTTTAAAATAATGCATTGCATGGGGTCATTGCAATGGTCAAGTGTAGGGGATTTAATAAGTGTGTAAACACTTATCCTTTTGCCACTTAAATCAAAGAAAAACAAGACCTAATCATGTGTTTAATATCGTAAAAGTCGGAATTACGCGTGGCTTTGTGTTTTTGTGTGAAATAGGTACAAATGATCAAAAGGTAAGAAAACACAGGATTTCACGGTGAAATGTTGTAGAAAAGTCCAAGAAAGAAACGAAGACAAAGTCAAAAGACTAAAAGTGTGCCTAAGATCACGAAAACCGACAAATTTGACGCGGTTTTGAAGAAAAGATCAAAGAAGCCAAATCAAGTCCGTTTTTAGTGGATTTTAACTAATGAAGATTAAATGGGATTTGTGGGCCCCACTCTTGATTATTGGGCTCAAAAGCCCAATAGGGTTCAATCTATTCAACTTAATGATTTATAGCCTATAAAGGCCCAACAAAAGCCCATTACAAACAAGGGATGGATGAATACTTTTTTGTTGGATCCATAGCCCATTTATTTTAGACGGAAGGAGTGTTATTATTTGGGCCACAACCCCATTTGTCTTTTAAAATATGTTTTTAATAAATTACCCCCACTCACTTTAAACCATTCGATAAAAACAATGAAACCCATTCACCCACTTCTTACTCTCTCTCAATGAAAAATACAACCACCATAGTTTACCCCAAACCCTAATTTACCATCACAAAAATTACTCACCCAAAATTGGGGCTTTACCCTTAAGTGTGTGATTCACTCGCATCTTAAATAAATCCCCCATAAAATCGGAGAAGAACACTATTTTGGTGGTCCTCTTCTCAATATATGTGGCATCCTGCCCTTGATCCTAATTGGTGCTCACACCTCACCACAACCCCTCTATCCAATCAAGGCTTGCCACCTCAGCCACCAACTAACACAACAAACAAAAAACCGCCACGAGGGCGATCCGTGTGATGATTGGGTGTTTTCAGCCGTTTGATCAAGCAAAGGGAGGAAAGAGAAGAAAAATAACGTGTTTAGCGGCTGGGATTTAATACTTACTCAAGAAGCTTCATGAAGAGGGTTTCCAGGGTTTGCCTATAAAAACCCCTTTCAATGTGTAATTTTAGGGTGCCTTTTCTTTTATTTTTAATTTTATTTTTATGCAAAAAGTAGATTTAGGTTTATTGTAATTTCCTTTAAAAGTATTGTAATCTGAATTTTTAGTTATTAATAAAATTTTATTTCAATTATATCTCGTCTCTTTTTTATTTTTGTCAAGTTGATTATAATCTTTAAACTGTTTTTTAATATTATTGATTGTTTTTATTATAATTGATAAATAAATAAATAAAAGAAAGTGGTGAATTAAATATTTTCCCCTACTGGAAAAGTATTAAAAAATCTGTTCGGATACTGTTTACTGTTCATGGTTCGGGTATATGATGATGATGAATGGTGGTGTTCGATTCGGATTAAAGGAGGCTCAGCGCCCATCCTTCGTCGCAACGATATCATCACCAGGTTTTAAGTCTCTTTTGATTTTATGTTCTTATTAAGTAGCTTATTTATAGTTATCTGCTTATGATTTTGATTTGTGGTGTTTATGTTTATTTGAGTTAAGTTTGGATCTGCTTATTTTGGCTTCCTGTTTATTTAGTAATCTGCTTACTTTATCTGCTTATTTGGTATTTAGTCTGTTTGGATTTTTATTTGATTGGGTCTGTTTTTAATTATATGATTCGACTGTTAAAACTGCTTAGTATGATTCAGATTTATTTAGTTTTTTATATTTTGGATTTGGTTGGATCTGCTTAAGTCTGCCTGTTGGATTAAGTAGTGATGGATTTGCTTAATTACGGTTGGCTTAGATTTTGGTTATATCTGTTCTTTTGGATTTCGTAAAGTAGGGAGCTTTATTCATTCGTTATCTGTTTTGCTGAATGTGTGATTTAGTAAGTGTTTAGCTGTTGGCTTATTCTATTTAGCTTATATGTTTCTTGGGTTTTGCTTGTTAAGATTTCAGTCAGCCTATTTGGTTTGTTTTCTATTTGCTTATTTTGGTTTTAAGTTTTGCTTATTTAGAATTAAGTTTGCTAGGATTTGATTTGCTTATTTAGAATCTGCTTATTGCTTATTTTCAGATTTGGTTTATTGGCTATTTCCTATTTTTAGTTGTTAGGCTTATTTAGGCTTATTTAGGCTTATTTTCTATCTGCTCAGATCTGCTTAGCTGTTATAGCTTATTTTGGTTTCGCTGATTGATATGTTAAAGTAACAGATCCACTTGATCTGATTATTCCAAATTCTAAAAAAGTCATAAAATAAATAATAGCAAAAAATTGTCCCTCACGGGATTCGAACCTGCGACTTTTCGCTCAGCAGCCTACGTCCTTGACCATGTGTTCTAGTCTTTCATTTGTGTTCTATTTCAAATAATTTAATTAATACAGTTCTTTTATTAGCTGGCAGTTTTTATTAATAAGTTTAATTCAATGTTTTAGTTTTATAAATTTAAATTTAAAAAGTTTTATATAAATTTTCTTTTATTAAGTTTAAATAAAAAAATTAAAAAGATAAAAAAATATTTTATTTTAATTACTTTTATAATTTTAAATTAGAGTTCAATTTAGTTTTATTTTTAAAAAAATAGATTTCATTAAAAAGTTTTAGTTTAATAATTAATTAGTTAATTAGAGTAAAGTTTTAATTAAATTTAAAATAGTTTTCTCACATTTGTTTAAAAAGTTTTAGAATAGTTAAATTAGTTTTAATCAAGTATTATTTTTTTTAATTAGATTAATTAGTCTTAATTAATATTAAATAGTTTTTAGTTTTAAAAATACCCAAAAATACGTTTCACCAAGAACAAATCAATCCACGTTAATTTGAGATCAATTCGAGTGAGTCGAGGAAAACGAACTTTTATTGCAATATACATAAAAAAATCCCTACATTACTTAACTAAATTTAAAACTATTTTTGAAAATTTTAAAATTAATAAAAACTATTTAAAAACAATTAAAAACTATAAAAACTTAGAATAAATCTAAAAATTAATCTAATGACAATAAAAATATTCTAAAAATTGTAAAATTCCTAACTTAATGTGTTTGATCTAAGAAAAATGAAAAACTTTGAAAAATCTAAATTTTATTTTTTAACAAAACTGTAGATATAACAAGCACATCCTCACAGATTACGAAAGTAATATAAAATAACTCAGTACACTCAGGCTCTTGTCTCCTTGTCTTCCTCAGCACATTGTAGTGCAATTTTAACAAAATTTCACATTGTGCTCTCATCATATTCAGTGCTTATTGAGGGAACTACTATCTTATCAACCCAAGACTTTGCTCGGCTTTCATCAAACTCATGAATCCTCTCTCACCCAATTAATTAGCCTATGCTCAGTCTTAGAAGTTTCTGTAAATTTTTATGGCAACTATATATAGTATCTAACATAATCTATGGTGACTCGGCACTGATAGAACATGCACGTATAAAATCATACATAAAGATATGAAAGTTCGAACTTTTGCGGGGAATATTTCATGCTACGCTATGCCTATGAACTTGATACTGTATTATGAAGATCTAATAACTCCACAAAGATATGATTCAGTGATATATACCATAATTGATCGTTACCCTAATTTCTAATCCATTAACAAATTATGCAACATCATCAGTCAATATCAAAAAGTAAAAAAAGAAACATTATACTTAACTTGAATCCAAGTCAGATTATAATATGTATATCACAAAATAAACTCATAAAAGCAATAGCTCCCTAAGATCTAATCATTTGACCCACACAAAAACGTAATCATGATCATGTGTCATCTAAAGATCCTCTAAGGTTTTTCTAACTTTTTTAAAACCGATCAATATTGTGATGCCACGGCTAAATGACTAATACCGAATACAAAAACTATTCTCATTTCGTAAGTTATACTGAATAAAAAATACTATTCTTTCTAAGAGAGAGAATTCCATGTCGTCGTCACACTCCCGTTTCTCTTCCTTTTTCGGAACTTATACTGAAGTAGATGTTGATACAGTGTTCATGCTGCTGCTAAGAGAGCTACTCAGCGTATCCAAAGGTTAACCAATGAGACAGTTCGAGTATCTTTCGATAGGCTCAACAACTCAAATATCAGCACCATCGTCAATGCAACAATCTGTCCAGAATCTGAAGGCATATGTGGTTTTCACGCACAACAAACGGTGGATGCACCACCACTGATATGGGCACAAGGGTATGAAGGTTTATATTTACCATAACAATTAAGTAAAACCCTAATATGGATCAAAGAACACACATCGGAAGCAAATTAATAAGATCTTTAATTAACACGATTATAATTAATCAAGGCTAGGGTTACATACCTTTATCCTAGCAAGATCTACAAGTTGACGGAACGGTCACCGTTAGAGATAGATCACGAACACCGCCAGGATGTAATCTAAAGCAAAATTACACCACGATCTTGTACACACGTGATACGGCGAGTTAACCGTGAGTCTAGCACGAACAAACCGAGCTTCCAAGTCTATGGAAGATCTACCCAACAACCCTAGAGAGGGGCTAGGGCTAGATCTAGAATAGCTTAATAAAAATTAAAGAAGAACCCTAATAGGGTGTTTGTTTGGCCGGTTTTTTAGAGCAAGAGAAAGAGAGATATGAGGTGAAAATTATGAGGCTTTTGGTTTGTTTATATACACCTTGGAAAACTTCTCTTCCAAGGTTAAACAAAATAAAGCCACAAAATCTTTTCCCCTTTTCTTTTGTCTCCCCTTTAGGCCGGATATATATCACCTCCAAAAGAGGTTTTCGGAACTTTTCCGACTCCTTCTTTTAGCTTTCTTTAACATTCTATAACGGTCGTTTAATACTTAACTTTTAATTACTTAATGATCGTTAGCTACGGTTTGATTTAATAAATATAATAAATATATTTAATAAACAAATTAACCCTTCACGTAATATGTGTAATCCCGTGATCTCGAGTTCGATCCTATCACACGACAATCGATTTTTAAGTCCATAAACTTTCAGCTCCCACTTGGATAAAATTCGAATATCGTGATCACATTGATTAGCGTCTAGTTACACTAACAATGTCACTAGTACAACTCGAGTAAGGTTTCCTGGACAAAACCTTTTAATGATATACAATCATTATTATTATCCTTTTATTTCAAATACATCGTTAATAAGGATATGGATCTCAGTCATTCCTTTCATTAACTATTCTGTTTCTCGTTCACGGATATAGCAAGATTACCAAAACACATTTGGGTGTGGCCACACAAACATCTTACTACTCCCCCGAGGGGCCCAGCTGTATTTATACTTTAAAAACAATTTGAAGGAAACAAATCCCTTTTTGACTACAAGCAAAACACATGAACTTTGCAACACTTCTGAAAATAACCCTTATAACTACCAGTTACGTTTAGCGTTAGGTTGTCTCACAGAAATGCACTACATTCAATGCAGTTTTCTGGTATCTCAGGTATAAGGATAACTATTTATGATTTACTTAATGACAAAGATCCAAAAAGTAAAATCATATAGTTGGGATAAGTCCAATATTTGATCCATCAAATATCATAAAAAATTGACCAATATACTTTCAAGTATACTCTGTCACTATTTTGATTTGTCTTAGTTTAATAATACTCCCATATTATTAATCGACAATGGACAATTAGAAACATCTTAATGCTCATGGATTAAAACATGTAAAATAGGATACAAAATCAAATAACAGAAAAATAAACGAAATCCAATATTTATTTCATCAATTCAATAATGTCTTACATCCTTTATCCAAATACTAATCAACGGATTTATTGCATGAATTCGCTAGCTAGTGGCAGCCCAATTGCCTTGGCATGCTTAACTACCTTTGGCCTAGATAAAGCCTTAGTAAAAGGATCAACTACGTTATCATCCGTGTGAACTTTTATTAATTTTATTTCTCGAGCTTCCACTTTTTCTCGAACGTAGTGATATCTACGTTTAAAGTGTCTGGCGCCTTTCATAACTCCAGGGTCATTGGCGAATATTATTGCAGCAGGATTGTCGCGATATATATCAATAGGTTCTTTAATTGAAGGCATCACTCCAAGATCTCCAATAAACTTCCTAATCCAAACAGCTTCCATTGCAGCTTTTGAAGCGGCCATGTACTCGGATTGAGTCGCATGCATAGCAATGGTTTTCTGCTTACTGCTCTTCCAGTCAACTGCTCCTCCATTGATGACAAATACATAACCCGTCTGAGACTTCGTATCGTCTTTATCACATTGCTAGGACGCATCATAGAATCTTGTTACATTCAATTCTGTGTCTAGTTTACCCCCGAATACCAAAAACATATCTTTCGTACTTCTCAAATACTTTAGAGTATGCTTAACAGCAGTCCAGTGGAACTTTCTTAGATTCTGTTGGTATCTACTAACCAAGTTCTGAGCAAATGCCACATCAGGCCTTGTGCATCTTACAGCATACATAATAGATCCTACAGCCGAAGCATAAGGCACCTTCTGCATGTAAGCCACCTCTTCAGGTGTTGATGCATCTTTCTCATGACTTAACTCATGCTTAACCTCCATCGGTTGAAAACCTTTCTTAGAGTTATGCATGTTATGCTTCTTAAATATCTTATCAATATAAGCATCCTGACTAAGACCAATTAACCGTCTACTCCTATCTCGATAGATTTTAATTCTCAGAATATATGCAGCATCTCCCAAATCCTTCATAGAAAAAAATTTACCAAGATAATCCTTAACTTCCTTAATTCTTGGAATGTTACTTCCGATGATTAATATGTCATCGACATATAAAATTAGGAATACTACATTACTCCCACTAGCTTTGCGATATACACATGGCTCATCACGATTTTGAATAAATCCGAACTTTTTGATTTCTTCATCAAATCGCTTATTCCATTGACGTGATGCTTGCTTCAAACCATAAATAGATCTTTGAAGTTTGCACACGCGCTTTGGATATTTAGTATCAACGTACCCTTCCGGTTGTTGCATATAGATGTCTTCATCTAAGCGACTGTTCAAGAAGGAAGTTTTAACATCCATTTGCCATATCTCATAGTTATAGTCTGCTGCTATAGCTATGTGAATCCTAATAGCTCGTAAGTCTGCTACAGGAGAAAATGTCTCCTCGTAGTCTACGCCAAAAGTTTGAGTAAAACCTTTAGCTACTAAACGTGCTTTATAGGATTGTATTTCACCATCCATGTCGGTTTTCTTCTTGTAGATCCACCTATTTTTCACTACTTTAGCATTTTTAGGTGCATCCACAAAAATCCAAACATAGTTGATTTCCATGGATTTCATTTCCTCATTCATCGCAACTATCGATTTTGACTTTTCTGGATCAGACATTGCGGATCGATAGTTAGCAGGTTCACCAAGATCCCCTACTTCCTCCTCATCATCCTCAATGTAAAGACATAGTTTGTCTGGCGCACGTATGGTCCTTTAAGACCTACGTGGAGGAATTAATTCCGGTGGAACTCCCAGACTTTCTACTTCTACAGGAATTCCTTCGCTAGTATTTTCAGAAGGCAATGTATCTTCTTGAATTTCTTCAAGATCATAATTTTTCCCATTGAATTCTTGATTTACAAGATCATTTTCAAGGAAGTCTCCATACCGGGCCACAAATATTTTGTTCTCAGCCGGATAATAAAAGTAGTAACCCATAGTTTCCTTAGGGTAACCTACAAAGAAACATTTTACTGAGCGTCGTTAGAGTTTATCTCCAGAGTCACGTTTCACATACGCCTCACAACCCCAGATTTTCAAATAATACAAATATGGCTTATTGCCATGCCATAGTTCATATGGTGTCTTATAAACCTTCTTTGTGGAAACCATATTCAGAATACGAACAGCAGATTCAAGAGCATAATCCCAAAAAGATAATGGTAAAGTTGTAAGATTAAACATAGATCGCACCATATCTAATAATGTACGATTTCTCCTTTCAGATACACCATTTTGTTGTGGAGTATATGGAGAAATAAGTTTCTGAACAATTCCATTCTCACTTAAATAATCTTTAAACTCTTGACTTAAATATTCACCACCTCGATCAGAACGAGGAGCTTTAATCTTCTTTCCGAGTTGTAACTCTACTTCTGCTTTAAACTTTTTGAATGTTTCAAACACCTCAAGTTTATGCTTAAGTAAATAAACATAACCATAACGGCTATAATCATCCGTAAACGTCAAGAAGTAGCTAGCACCTTTCCTTGACACATGTCTAAGTGGTCCACACAAATCAGTATGTATCAAACCAAGTAGTTCAGTAGCCCTTTCAATATTGCTATTAAAAGGTTTCTTGGTCATCTTTCCAGAGATACAAGATTCGCATTTATCAGATGATTCATCATTGATATTTTCCAAAGGACCATCACGTTGAAGCTTTTGTATGCGAGTCTTCCTAATATGGGCAAGTCTACAATGCCAAAGATAAGAAGAGTTCTTGTCTAACTTCCTCTTCTTATTCATGATAAAAACATAATTATTTTTCCTCTTGGAATTATTATCATGCATGTTAATTTCAAAAACACAATTCACAGAAATTGCATCAAAATAGAATAAACCATCTGTTAAAACAGAAATTCTATTATTATCAATTGTTATGATTAAATCCAAGATCTAACATACAAGAAAAGGAAATGACACCCCTAACAACTGAAGGTGCATAATGACAATTATTTAAAAATAGTACTAAACCCGAAGGTAAAACTAATTTAAATATTCCTATAGCTTCAACTGCTGCTTGTGCGCCATTGCCCACTTGCAGAAATTGTTCCCCATAGGAAAGCTTCCTCTTCAACTCAAATCCCTACAGGGTATTACAAATGTTAATACCACATCCCGTATCATATACCCAGGAGTTTGATTTGTATGAAAGATTAAATAACTCTATCATAAATAAGTTACCTGAAGATGCTTCAGCAGCTAGCTCAGCCTTCTTCTTATGTTCTTGCTTTTCATAGAGATAGAGAGAGCAATTTCTCTTCAAGTGTCCAGTCATCTTGCAGTGGTGACAAGTCTCATCTTTCTGAGATTGACCTTTCTTGACAAAGTTCTGCTTTGGTTTTGATGGAGTCGCCACTTGTTTGCTCTTATCAACCTTGCCTTTGCCTTTCTGCTTCTTATTCACTTGCGGTTTTGGTTTCGTCACTCTACCCTTTTGCACATAAAGTACTTGAGGAGTAGCAGTGGATGCCTTATCTTTCAACCCCTTTTCAAAGTCAATGAGCATTGCATACAAATCATAAACCGTCTTCCCCGTGCAATGCATATTATAGTTACGAACGAAATCATTGAAGTCCTTATTAAGGGACCTATTGATCAAGTTAATAGCCATATTATGATCAAAGGGTTGTCCTAGTGCAATGAGTTGTTCCATATAGCCCCTCATCTCCATATAATGAGCACTTACGGACTTTCAGGAGCTTGCTTGCAACTATGTAGAGCATCAACCAAATCATAGATCTCTACAGCTTGCGGCGTTTCATACACAGCCTTGAGTTCATCAAGCATTTGCTGAGGTGGAAATAGCTCATACTTCCTTTGAAGTGATGGAGCCATTCTCCCTACATTACAGCATCCACCTCATGGTGCTTCTTAACGTTAGCAGTGTGTTGAAGCCTTTCCGCATCAGATGCTCCTTCAGCAAGATCCTCTGGAAAAGGAGTTTCCAAGATATTGATAGTACCCGCTGCTCTCAGAACAATTCTTAGTGAGCGATACCAATCATTGAAATTAGGGCCAGTAAGTTCAGGCCGTTCAAAGAAAGCTTTGAACGCCGAGCTTATTGTCAGATTGCTTTCGGGTTGAGCCATTTCTACAGAAATAAGTTCAAACATTAGTATTTTTGATATTACAATTCAAGAAAATAAAATTACCCCGGTAATCAAACCATAGTATTTCCTTGAAAAACTAGAATCCATATTGACATAGATTTATCACATCAGTTGATCTGCTAGTGACAAATGTATTCAACACAGTAACTTGTCGAACAATAATTGACAAACAAATTTGCAATTTCTAGATATGTTAGGGATTTACATTGCAAAAATCATTTGCATTATAAACATGTTTTATCCCTACTTTATGCCTTAAGTTTCCAGTTCTTACTGAGTAACTCAATTAAGTCGACTAATCTAAAGAACGTAAAACCTTCATGTGCAATCTTATTCAGTCATGAAGTTTTCTCTCCATTACAACATCGTCCGATATCTTATATGACGACAATTGTAACTTCAAGTGTTCGTCAATTAGAGGGCATATGACTTAAATTTTAGGGTATAGATTTTGGTGTCAAAATCATGTATGGAGAAGCATGCATACATCTCCATAACATAAGTTTAATAAAAACATTTAGTAAACTCTTTGTTGAGACTAAAAGTTCATCATATATTTGAAAGTTGAGGTATTGGTTAAACCAATTAAAGATTTTACACACAACTAAATTCACACCGTACTTTTTCTAGAACGAAGCTAAAGCACAAAACAATAACCTTATTCATTGTGTTTCGGATGTGAATTAATGTAGTTAAATAAACCTTAAAGAATTAAACAAATAACAACCGTAGTTAATTCCAATTTTGACGCATAGGCGAGCCGGGAATTTGGTCAGCGCTGAAGCATAACACCTCCTTCCTTAACCGGGTACTTGACCAGCGGTGCGTTAAACCCACTTTATAGTTTGTCAAAATTGAGTAGGCCGTTAAGTTGCTATTGTAATTCTAATCAACACAAATTATATGTAATTTAGATCTCAAAACAATTCATTAATTTTGATAAGATTTAGTCCATATTATTTTTCTTAAAAAAAATTACCCTTGTTTACAACATACAATGTAAAAAACGCATGAAAACAAGTAGTACAAAAAAAACTAAATCAAATAGCCACATGCAAAACAATTTATTCAAAGAACATTAAATCTAGGGTTTTTATGAACATAAAAAGTCTTCCCTAATTTTAAAACTTTGAATCAAATAAAGCAAATATCAATCAAAGTTATATGATCCGTAAGAAACATGCATGTTTATTACGGATCTCCCACATTCTCTTAACAATTAAAAAACAACTACGGATCGTAACCACGCATGACATAACAATTAATTCATGCAAAATATCTAAAGTTTAATTACCATGTAATTTTAGGGTTTACTAAAAAAAATTACTTTTTTTATAAAATTCGGCAGATCCGAATTTAAAAAACAAAAACAAAAAAACCTAATTTTTTATAAAACCTAAAAACAAACATGTAATTATTAACACCAATCAATATTAGTTAAAAAACTTTAGATCTTGATAATTAAAATCATGTTAAAACGGCTCTTGATGCCACTGAAGGTTTATAATTACCATAACAATTAAGTAAAACCCTAATATGGATCAAAGAACACACAGCGGAAGCAAATTAACAAGATCTTTAATTAACACGATTATAATTAATCAATGCTAGGGTTACATACCTTTATCCTAGTGATGAGACTGCTTTTATACATAGTCTCATCGTCCAAATCGGGCTTAAAATGCATTAAATATCATCAAAATACCCAAATATATGCTTGTGTTTGTTGCTTGTGTATTTTAGGTACGGATATTGAGAAAATGACAAAAGTTCACAAGAATCAGTCAAAAACGAACACGGGAAACGAAGCCGCACGATGAAACAAGCCCTAATCAAGAATTTTTCAAAGAAAACCCTTGAAGATTTGAAGAATTATGAAGAAGGGTCCTCCAATATGGAAGAATTGACACTTTATACCCTTGTATCTTCATAATTACAAGTTTGGTCCCTAAAGTTTGTCAAAATTACAAAAAGGAACCTTAACTTTGAAGAATTAACAAATTTAGTCCCTCAACAAAACTAAATTGTCAATATTGGTCCTCCAAGAAGTCAACAAACAAGTCAAACCTTGAAGAATGAAGAAAATGCCAAAATCAGTCCTTCAAATATCATCAATGTGCATGTTTAGTCCTTGAAACAAGTTTAAAAACTTGTTGTGCCAAAAGTGTCAAACTGCCAAAGTTATTTATAAAGGGAATTCAAGTTTATGGCTGTTTTTACAAGTTGAACAAAACAAAGGAGTTCAGGGGCCATTTCAGTCAACCATCCCAACTCACCCCAACCAATCATTTTGCCACATCACTCCACTCCACCACTCACACCTTCACACCTCACCATCCACACCACGTCAGATCCCACCATCCTTAATCTTTTTATTTAAATAAATCAGTTTTAAACTGATTTTATATTAATTAAAATGGGGGGAAACGTCTACTATTCACCCTCCATCCCTAATCACCCCCTAATCTTCACACATAAACCCTAATCCCCATTTACACAAACCAAAGGGTTTTGGTCCCATTCTTTCCAGATCATTAATCAACCCGACCCTAAATCAAACCCACAACCCAGAAAACCCTCACCATCATCCAAGACCCCACCCCCATGTGGCCTGTAGCAAGCAAACAAAAGGAGGACAACACATCAACGCCTGATGGCAATTTCGTGTTCCCCAATGGTTTGTTGGACGCCTAGGATCGTTTTTTACATCACTTTCATGCCACAACAAGCCAAATATCCTCACATGGCACTCTTGACAAATTTAAAAACAAGAATCTTCCTGGCATCAAAAAGATTCGACAAGGGCAATAGAGGAAGTTCACAGCATTAGGGTTTAATGTTTTTTCTGCTTTCTAGAACCTTGTAAGCCTCTATATAAAGGCATTTAGGATTTTCATTGTAAGTTGTTCTTTTTTCCTTCTCCTTGGTCATAGCCTTGTAAATCCAGTTTTGTTTAATGAAATGAAATGGTATTGAGTTATTGACGAGAAACAAAAGATCCACATTTACTTTCCATTGCATTTTTAAAATTTTCAAGTTAAAACTTCATATTAAGTTTCTGATTGGTGACTTAAGCTATTAAGTTTTTAAGTATTGGGTCCAAGTGTTTTAAGCTGATAACATAGGCCTGATAATCTTGTTGATTATCAAGCTTAAGTGAGGGTTAAAGCTCTTGTTGATTTAGTAGTTATTAAAATTTTAAGAAAATCAAAAATCAGTTTTTTTATTTTCAGTCAAATAAGCCATAGGCAGCTTAGCTGATAAGCTGGCTTATAGCTTATTTGCCTTGTGACAAGCTCACTCTACTTGTTCTCTTTCCTTTTTTGTTGTTGTTCAGGAACGAAGAAGAACCCAACATCAAATTTTATCCATTTTCTTTGTCTTGTCAAAAATCTCAGCAAAGTTCAGCACAAGCCACCAGCTTGTGGGAGGTGACTTTTCAGTCACTGTTGGGCCTGGATGTAGGCCCAACAAGGTAGCATCCTTGTTCCCTTTTTCAGTTTTTAAAAAGTTTTCAGTTTTATGTGATTTTGCTTGAAATTTGTGAGAAACTGTTAAGTGTTTGTTTGAGTGTTGGATATTGCTTAAATTAGGGTTGTATGCATGTTAGAAGTAAGTAGAATCAGTTTGGATTGGATTGGACTTGATTTGATTTGAAAAAAGTGAAATCTGAATTTTAAAGGGGTGTTTGGATTAAGGGATTAAGTGTTGATTAATATAGTTTAAATCTGGCTTAAAACTTGTTTTATCCACTCACTAGGTTGCTAGTATTATATATGTTAGCTTGTATTTCTATTTGGTAGAGTTTAAAACCAAGTTGCATGCTAAAAAATGGAGAATAGCTCATAAATCAGTAAGTTCTCATTACTGCTTGATTTTTGTAGAAATTTGGCCATTAATCTTGATAAGCTGCTAGATATTAGGTCACCTTAGGATTGTGTAGTGCTTATTTGTCATTTGGGTGACTTGTTTGCAAGAATTGAGCCATTGAATCTCACTTGTGTGCATATAAAATCAGCAAAACTCTCTCAGACCACCCATAGGCTTAATCAGAAACTTCATTTGGCTTTTGTGCTTGATTTGAGTGAAGACTTGTTTGTTTTTTGTGTTGTTACTGACTCCCCACAACCCAATTGGTGTGGGGGGGCCCATTTGTCCATCAAAATACCAACAAAAATCAAGAACTTGCTCCTCTTGTTCTATTCTTCACAAGTGAAGATATCACCTTTGTGTTCATCAGTCAACATTGATACCTGGGTACTTGTTTTGATTTCATAGGCTTGATTTTAGTTTGTTGTTGATTAAAGTTGTGTTTCAGAGTAGTTTAAGTTACTAACTTTGAGTTTTTAAAGTAAAAAAAAAAAGGTTTTACAAAAAGGACGTGGCCAGGACTCGAACCTGCGCCACTCCTCTCACACTCCAACGTGATAACTAGTTGCCCTATGGTCTTTGACTGGTTATCACTTGGAATATTTGATACTTAAGCAGTGTTAGTTTGTAGCTTATTTAACATAGCAGCTTATTTATAAGCTAATTCCAGCTTATTCTTTTAGGGTTTTTGCTGATTAGCATTTTTCTTGTGTTCTCATTAGGGTTTAAGACTTTTTGGTTTAAAAAGATTATTTTTCACGTGCTTAATTAATTTTCTAGGATTATTTTAAATTTAAATTTTGAAAAGTAATTTAAAAATAGGAAAAGGTATTTTTAAAATCTGAAAAAATAGCTCTTAGGTTTTTAATTATATTTTTGAGGTTTACAGCCATTTAAGTTTTCAAAAAGTCTTATTTTTGATTTTATAGGATTTTAGGGTTTTTAACCAACTTTAAAATTTAATATAAAATTATTAAATAGGTTTAGAAACTTTTAATTGCATTTTTGTCTTAATTACATTATTCTAGATTTTTGGTAATTTTTTAGAATTTTTTTATAAACTTTGATTTTTTTTGAATATTTTAATATTATTTTATTATTAAAAATTAAAAGTTTGATTTTTTAAGTTTTTACATTTTTCCTAGATTGAAGACACTTAATTAGGAGTTTTGTAACTTTCCAAATATTTTTGGGGCTTTTCAATTATTTTCTAGAATTAATTTAAGTTTTAATTGATTTTAATAGTTTTTAAGTGTTTAAAAATAGTTTTATTTGGTTTTAAAATTTTAAAAAATACTTTTTAGCTTAATTAGGTTATTTTTGAGGTTTACAAACTTTAAAATCTTGTTTAGTGCTTTGTAATAATTAATTGTGATTTTTAGGGCTTTAATTAGCATTAAAAAGTCATTATCTAATTAATTAAAAGGTTTTAGCAAGTTTGGATTTTTTGTAAACTCTTAGAATATTATTGTGGATTTTTAGTAATTTTTAGGTTAAATTTTTTATTTTTGCACTATTTACGGTTTTACGTGATCGCCTTTTTCGTCTTAGTTTAATCCGTCTTCGTAACCGTCTTTCTCTTCTAATCTCATTTCTTTCTTTCTTTCTCAATCATATAATCACAAATCAAAATCATCTCTTAACACAACGCACTAGCCTCCTTGAGAACGAACTCACTTTTAGGGTCATTCACACACGGTTTTCCTAAATCGTCGTGCATACTTACACTATTTGTTGCTCTTTTCCTAAAGAGTAGCAAAAACTCTAACATCATTTTGGCGCCGCTGCCGGGGAGGCGTGTTGTGTTTTGATTTGAACATTGTTGTTTTTATATATAGCCATAATAGCTATTTGTATTAGTAGCACTCTACTAATACGTATTATCGGTTTTTCGTTTTTTGTGAATACTATTACTATATTGTATACGTAGAACAATAAATTTAAAAGTACTCCAAATACGTGAGAAATCACAACCTTGACTTGGGAGGTCATTACCCAATCATTGTATTCAAATCTCAAACCAAAGAAAAAAAGGCAAAAATAGATAAATACTTTCGTGATGCTCGATTTTGAAAAATACAAACTATAAGGTGGGTATAAGGCGGTTGTATTTCACGACCTAAAAGAAAAAGGCTCTTAAGTGCTTCGCGCCGCCTCGTTTCCTCCGCTTGCTTGTGCGTATTTTGAGATTGAAAGCTAATCGAGGGTTTTGCCGCCCAAAGTATTACTTAAGTATCATATATATTTTCTTGGTTTCATTTGATTAAACCCTCTTGAACGATTTGGTGTTCCACCATCGTTCTAAAGTCATCGAAGGCGTTCACTTCACGTGATCGTTTTCATTCCTTGAGGCTTCTTTAAATCGAGAGATTTGATTAAGGAGGAGATTTGTAGATTATTGTCTACCTAATACATTCCAAAAAATCCAAAAAAAGTAAAAACAATCAAAAACCACAAAAAAATTGAAAAAGTAAAAACACCCAAAAAGAATCTTCTTTGCTCACCCTCTCGTTGTACGTGACGTTTATGCAAACTCGCTCCAAAGCAAGACGTGCTCGTAAACGAAGAAACAAATCAACCACTCCTTCTAGTGAGGAGTCTCCTATTGACGAACCCATTATAGTGAAAGAAGCACCCATGGCTAATCGAACTATGATGGAGTTGCTTCAAGCACCCACCGAGGGTTATGGAGAAGCGATTGTGATTCCCGCTATCCTTGCGGAGAATTTTGAGGTTAAGACGGGTTTGTTGTCCATGATTCAAAACAACAAGTTTCAAGGTGACGAAAAGGACAACCCTCATAACCACATTCGCTAATTTAATCGTCTCACCGCAACTTACAAGTTTAAGGACGTCTCTAACGACTCGATTAAGATGATGCTTTTTCCGTATTCCTTAGCGGGGCCTGCAAAAATTTGGTTAGATAAAGAGCCACCCAATTCTATATTGACGTGGAAGGATCTCGTTTCAAAATTCGTGAACCAATTTTTTCCGCCCTCTAAGACTACGCATTTGAAAAACGAGATTTCAAAGTTTTCACAAGAGTATAATGAGAGTTTTTCAACGGCTTGGAATAGGTTTAAGGAAATGTTGCACGAATGTCCTCATCATGGTTTTTCCTACTTGCATCAAATTGACACATTTTACAATGGCTTGAACGATCATGAGCGTGATTATCTTAATGCCGCCGCGGGTGGTAATTTTTTGTGTAAGACGGTCGAGGAAGCATTGTTAATCATTGAGAATAGGTCTAAGGTCTATAGTCCTCGTAGCACGTCGAGTGTTCGTAAGACTTCGTCTTCGCCTTCGCCTTCATTGTCACACACCGTTGATGCTTGCCAAATCGAGGCTAATTTGGAGAACAAGATTTTTGATAAGCTTAAGGGATTGTTAATTGAGCTTAAAGTTGGTGAACAACCCACTCCCGCTACGGCTAAAGCGGTTGAGGTTTCTTGTATGTATTGTGGTGGAGCTCATGATTATTCCGAGTGCATTACCAACGGTGGTAACACTTCGAGTGCCTTCACGGCCGCGGGAACTTATAACCAAAATGGTCAAGTTCCCAGCACTAATCAATTGACTCCACCGGGTTTTCCACCAATCAAAATGCTAACAATTATCGAACAATCAAGTTGGTTACCAAAACAATCAAAGGAACAATTACAAGGGTAATAACAACTATGGGAATCAAGGAAGTAGTAGCCAATTGCAAAATCAAAACCAAAACCGTAATTTTCAAAACACGAGTCAAGGTCTTCAAAATGTTTACACTAAAGAACTTCCAATGGACTTTTTGAATTACGCTACGGCAAATGATAAGATTTTGGAAAACATTCAAGAGCAATTGGCTAGTCAAGCTAGGGACACGGCTAAACACCAAGGAGTTAGCTAATTTTGTGAAGGAAAATCTTAACATGAGAAATGAGTTGAAAAATGATTTTGCTAATCAAATTAGAGGTCAAAACAATAAAATTGAACAAAGTCATGCTAGGCTTGAACAAAGAATTGACCAAAAAGCCGCTAGTCAAGATGTTAAGTTTAATAGTCAAGATGCTAAGCTTAATGCCATTTTAGAAGCCGTCATGGGGAACAAAGTGATTACCACACGAAGTAACACCGTTTCAAACCCGAAGGGAGAGATGAAAGTGATTACCACACGAAGTGGTAAGGCACTTAAAGAACCGACTCCTCAACCAATTACTCCAACGGTGGAGGAAATTGAGGAAGAACCCGAGGTGGTGGTCGAAAAGGAGCATATCTCAAGCCCACAAAGTACCGCTCATGCCACACCTACGGTTGACCCTTTACCAACATTGGAACCCGAGATTCCAAAGGCTATGCCTATGCCCCAACCCACACCACCCTTGCCTTACCCACCGAGACTTAGAAAGGAGAAACGACAAGAGCGTGACAACTATCAATTTGAGCTTTTTATGAAAATGTTTCGTGAGTTGCACCTTAATGTGAGTTTCACCGATGCTTTGGTCATGATGCCTCGATTTGCCGCTAACTTTAAGAGTATGTTGAACAACAAGGAGAAGTTGCATCAATTGTCTAGTTGTTCGTCGGTTTATCTTAATCGCATACCTCAAAAAGTCGGTGATCCCGGTAAATTTTTTATCCCTTGTGCAATTCAAGATATGGAAGAATGCTATGCCTTGGCCGATCTTGGTGCTAGCATTAATTTGATGCCACTTGCAATCTTCAAGTCGCTCAATCTTCCTAATCTTACTCCTTCGCAATGTCTATCGAGATGGCCGACCATTCCACGATTCGTGATTGTGGTTTGGCGGAAGAGGTTTTTGTGAAAGTGGGGAAGTTCTACTATCCCGTAGACTTTATCGTCGTTGATATCCCCACGGATCCTCAAGTTCCTCTTATTTTAGGTCGTTCGTTTTTAGATACGTCTATGGCTTTAATTGATGTGCATGCTAGAAAGATCACCTTACGTTTAAACGACGAGGAACTTGTTATAAACGCAACTCAAAATTCTCAACTTTCTCATGTTTATTCCGTTTCTACCATAAACCTCGTTGATATGATCGACGTGGTTTGCGAGGAATTTTCACAAGAAGTTTTAGGGTTTGGTGATGAAAAAACTAGTGGCAATCCCACTATGTTAGATCCAATTCTTGATAATTTGACACCAACCTTCACTCCTTTCGAAGGTGGTGGTTTTACGTTGGCAGAATGCAATGTTCCACGTACTTGTGACGAAGACCTCGACAACGATGAGGATTTCTCGATTATCAAGGATTTTCTTAACGATTTCCCATTTCCTCCACCCGAGGAGGTTATGAGTATCGAGCCCAAATCTTCACTTGAGGAACCACCGATCCTTGAGTTGAAAGATTTACCTCCTCACCTCGAACATGTCTATTTGGAGGAGGGCGACAAGTTGCCGGTTATTATTGCGAAGGAACTTTCGAATGATGAAAAAACCGCACTTGTCGACGTTCTAAAGGACCACAAAGGGGCGATTGCGTGGAAGTTATCCGACATTAAGGGAATCGATCCCAAGTTTTGTACCCACAAAATCTTAATGGAGGAAGATTTCAAGCCCACAATCCAAAGTCAAAGGAGGGTGAACCCCAAAATTCACGACGTCATCAAAAAGGAGGTCCTTAAACTCCTTGACGCGGGAATGATTTACCCTATTTCCGATAGCCCTTGGGTGAGTCCTATTCATTGTGTCCCTAAAAAGGGAGGGATGACCGTTGTGCCAAACGATGCCAACGAGTTGATTCCCACTAGACTCGTGACCGGATGGAGAGTGTGCATTGACTATCGAAAGTTGAATGAAGCCACTCGAAAAGACCATTTTCCCTTGCCCTTCATGGACCAAATGTTGGAGCGTCTTGCGGGAAACGATTTCTATTGCTTTTTAGATGGTTTTTCCGGTTACTTCCAAATTCCCATCGATCCTCGTGATCAAGAAAAAACTACGTTTACGTGTCCATATGGAACGTTTGCCTATTGTAGAATGCCATTCGGACTTTGCAATGCACCGGGCACCTTTCAAAGGTGCATGATGGCTATTTTTCATGATATGATCGAGAAGACGATGGAAGTCTTCATGGATGACTTTTCCGTGTTTGGTAATTCGTTCACTTCGTGTTTGTCGAACCTAGAGAGAATGTTAAAACGTTGTGAGGAAACCAACCTTGTGCTCAATTGGGAAAAGTGTCATTTTATGGTTAAGAGTGGAATCGTCTTAGGGCACAAGGTCTCGAAAGCGGGGATTGAGGTAGATCAAGCTAAGGTAGACGTCATCGCCAAATTACCTCATCCCAAAACCGTTAAGGGAGTTAGGAGTTTCCTAGGCCACGCGGGCTTTTATCGTCGATTCATCAAGGATTTTTCATAGATCTCTCGACCCATTACACATCTTCTTGAAAAAGAGGCACGTTTTGTCTTTGACGAAGATTGTGTACGAGCCTTTGAAATCCTTAAGAGGAAACTTACCGAAGCTCCCATTCTTGTTGCTCCAAATTGGAACCTCCCCTTTGAGCTTATGTGTGATGCTAGTGATTACGCTATTGGGGCCGTTTTGGGGAAACGTCATGATAAGCACTTCTTGCCTATTCACTATGCTAGCAAGACGATGACCGAGGCTCAACTAAAATACACTACAACGGAAAAGGAGTTCCTTGTCGTGGTGTATGCATTTGAGAAGTTCCGACCTTACCTCGTCTTGACGAAATGCATAGTGTATACGGACCATTCGGCTATTAAGTATCTCATGGCAAAGCAAGATGCTAAGCCTAGATTACTTCGTTGGATTCTCCTCCTTCAAGAATTTGATCACACCATCGTTGACAAAAAAGGAGCCGAGAATCTAGCGGCCGATCATCTCTCTCGTTCGGAAGATCCTCACCAAAGTGTTTTCGAGCCCAAGGAAATCACCGAAACATTTCCGCTCGAGACACTTGGTGTAGTGAATTCTAAGCTTGATTCTTGTACCCCATGGTTTGCGGATTTTTCAAATTACCATGCGGGTAACTTCATCATTAAGGGTATGACGACTCAAGAAAAACAAAAATTCTTTCGTGACGTCAAGTTCTACTTTTGGAACGACCCTTACTTGTTTCGAACTTGTGCGGATCAAATCATCCGACGTTGTGTATTTGGCACCGAAGCTTCTAACATCCTTAGAGCTTGCCATGAGGGACCCACGGGTGGTCACCACGGTGCAAATCTCACGGATAAGAAGGTGTTTGATGCCGGCTTCTTTTGGCCTACTATTTACCGAGATGCACAAGATCTTGTGAAGTCTTGTGATGCATGCCAACGACAAGGAAAAGCCTCACAAAAAGATGAGATGCCAAAAAATATCATCTAAGTGTGTGAGATCTTTGACGTTTGGGGTATAGACTTTATGGGGCCGTTCCCATCATCTCGTGGTAATAAGTACATCCTTGTTGCGGTTGACTACCTTTATAAGTGGGTGGAGGCCAAGGCCTTGCCCACCAATGATGCTCGTGTGGTAGTCAAGTTTTTGAAGCAATTGTTTTCTCGGTTTGGAACCCCTCGTGCTATCATAAGCGATCTTGGAACCCATTTTTGTAACGACCAATTCGAAAGGGTTCTAAGGAAATATGGGGTTACACATCGGCTTTCTACGGCTTATCACCCACAAACGAGTGGGCAAGTCGAGGTTTTAAACCGAGCGTTGAAGAGGATCTTGGAGAGATCCGTTGGGGAAAACCGACAAACTTTGTCGGATAAGTTGGACGATGCTTTATGGGCCTTTAGAACCGCTCATAAGACGCCCATTGGGTGCACTCCCTATAAGCTTGTGTATGGAAAGAATTGTCATTCGCCTATCGAGTTAGAACACAAGGCTTATTGGGCCCTAAAGCATTGTAACGATGATATGGAGACCGCGGGAAAACACCGGAAAATGCAATTGAATGAATTAGATGAATTGAGGGATATTGCTTATGAAAATTCATTGATTTAAAAAGAGAAAACTAAAAAGTTGCATGATTCTAAAATTAAAAACCGGGTTTTTAACATTGGGGATCAAGTTTTGCTTTTTAATTCAAGATTAAAAATCTTTTCCGGTAAATTGAAATCCCGTTGGTCCGGTCCATTCACCATGACTCAAGTGTTTCCTTATGGGACCATCGAGCTAGCTCAAGATGATGGTCCTAACTTCAAGGTGAAGGGACATAGGTTGAAGCACTACTTTGGCGGGGAAGTTCCATCCTTGAACTACCTAGACCAAGTCACCTTCCCCAATGATAATTAGTATTGAGGGGATCGAGTCGAGCTCATGACTCGGTAATCAAAAACGAGGTGCCTCGTGGGGGAGTCCCATGCTTATCCTATGTACATATTATCGCTTTCTAATTAGTTTAATGTGAGGGGATTTGTGCCCTTCCAACCTTTGTTCCGTGGTTGTTTGTGAATTGTGAACTCTAGATGATCATGATCTTCACGATTGGAGCCTCTCGTGTTCGTTTTATGGGAGCACTCGATCGTTTGCTTTGAAGGCTTTCTCAATATCCATGATATATCCTTGATTGTTCTAACCTTAGGTTTATAGCACACTTCATAAACGGCTATTAATTTATTGGTTACACCCTTTCCATGCTAGATTAGGCATTCGACTACGTCTCTAGTATGGGGGTGTTTGCACCCCTAGACTCGAAACATTGAGGACAATGTTTAACTTTAGTATGGGGGGGGGTGAATAGATACTTGCCTTGCCAAACCTTCACGCTTTTCAAAGTTTATCTTTTTGTTTATCGTTTTTGTTGCTAAATAAGGCTAAAAATGGCCAAATTTTAAAATTTTTCTCATGTTTTATAAGTGTTTGAAGACATGAATGTAGATTTTCCGATGGCGAGAATAAGAGTAATTTTTGACTCGACCGTGCGTGTTGAGCACTTAGCTTTGATTCCTTAACTCACATTAGGCTAAGTCTCTTAAATGAGGACGAGAAATGATAGAGTTAATTATAAGTTACTATGCTAAACGTAGAGTACTCGTATTCTTTCAAAAACTCATGTGTTCTCGTTATTTTCTTATTCTCCCTTCGCATGTAAATATTTTTTGCTTAATAAATATTGACTTAGCGGTTTAGTTAGGATTGTTGGGTTTCTAGTCTTTTCTAGTAGCTTCCGTGTAATTAAATTGGGAAGACATTAAGGTATCACCAGCGTCACGGTTTTGAAGTATTGGCACCCTAATAATCAAAAGCTTCACCCAATAATAAGATTTCAAGTGCTCACCTAAATCTAGCAAACAATTTGAAGCCCCACAAGGCCGAAAAATCTATGCAAAATTAAAAGTGAATCAAGCCTTAATCATCGAAGCTTTAAAGATCCAAAATTCGCTTTAGCGTAAGGATATACGTCTTTGGCTAATAAAACCACCGATGAGGCGGATAATAAAAGGCAAGGCAAGACCGAAGTCATAATAAAAGCTTCATGGCGAAGTTGAATAAAAGATGGAGGTAAACCAAAGATAATAAGGCCCTTCCGTTAGGGGGCGTATAAAAGTCTTGGTAATAAGTCTCATGTTCAAAACCGTTATAAAACCGTGTTTATCGATTCTTCTTGTCAACTTAATTTTTTAACATCGTTGTCTATTAGGAGGGGTTATTGATTTGATGGTCTTAGTTACACCGTTAGGACTCTATTTTTAGACCTAAATCTCTATTATCGCATAAGTCAACGATGTATCCTCGTGAAACATTCAAGACAAAATAAAATATAAGAGATACAACTTAGGAATAATGGGAGGATAAGTACGTGATTAGGGCATATGAGTAGTGTTAGCATTACTAAATTATAATGACAATGATCTCGTTGCACGCTTGGCATGGAATTGGAGTGAAAATCGAGGACGATGAAATTATTTCTAACGAAGAATTCACGTGTTCTTATTCTATGAGCCTAAACGTCCCATTTTGCGATGAAAATCATACATTATGTCTAAACGCAAGTAGTAGTAGCAATAGTAGTAGTGTAGCTAGTTTATCATTCAATAAAGTGAATAAAAAAGAATTTTGGAGATGCTATGATACTTTATTCTAGCATTGCGTGAGGGCACGACAATGGTTTAGTATGGGGGAGTGATGAGACTGCTTTTATACATAGTCTCATCGTCCAAATCGGGCTTAAAATGCATTAAATATCATCAAAATACCCAAATATATGCTTGTGTTTGTTGCTTGTGTATTTTAGGTACGGATATTGAGAAAATGACAAAAGTTCACAAGAATCAGTCAAAAACGAACACGGAAACGAAGCCGCACGATGAACCAAGCCCTAATGAAGAATTTTCTAAAGAAAACCCTTAAAGATTTGAAGAATTATGAAGAAGGGTCCTCCAATATGGAAGAATTGACACTTTATACCCTTGTATCTTCATAATTACAAGTTTGGTCCCTAAAGTTTGTCAAAATTACAAAAAGGACCCTTAACTTTGAAGAATTGGCAAATTTAGTCCCTCAACAAAACTAAATTGTCAATATTGGTCCTCCAAGAAGTCAACAAACAATTCAAACCTTGAAGAATGAAGAAAATGCCAAAATCAGTCCTTCAAATATCATCAATGCGCATGTTTAGTCCTTGAAACAAGTTTAAAAACTTGTTGTGCCAAAAGTGTCAAACTGCCAAAGTTATTTATAAAGGGAATTCAAGTTTATGGCTGTTTTTACAAGTTGAACAAAACAAAGGAGTTCAGGGGCCGTTTCAGTCAAACATCCCAACTCACCCCAACCAATCATTTTGCCACATCACTCCACTCCACCACTCACACCTTCACACCTCACCATCCACACCACGTCAGATCCCACCACCCTTAATCTTTTTATTTAAATAAATCAGTTTTTAAACTGATTTTATATTAATTAAAATGGGGGGAAACGTCTACTATTCACCCTCCATCCCTAATCACCCCCTAATCTTCACACATAAACCCTAATCCCCATTTACACAAACCAAAGGGTTTTTGTCCCGTTCTTTCCAGATCATTAATCAACCCGACCCTAAATCAAACCCACAACCCAGAAAACCCTCACCATCATCCAAGACCCCACCCCCATGTGGCCTGTAGCAAGCAAACAAAAGGAGGACAACACATCAACGCCTCATGGCAATTTCGTGTTCCCCAATGGTTTGTTGGATGCCTAGGATCGTTTTTTACATCACTTTCATGCCACAACAAGCCAAATATCCTCACATGGCACTCTTGACAAATTCAAAAACAAGCATCTTCCTGGCATCAAAAAGATTCGACAAGGGCAATAGAGGAAGTTCACAACATTAGGGTTTAATGTTTTTTCTGCTTTCTAGAACCTTATAAGCCTCTATATAAAGGCATTTAGGATTTTCATTGTAAGTTGTTCTTTTTTCCTTCTCCTTGGTCATAGCCTTGTAAATCCAGTTTTGTTTAATGAAATGAAATGGTATTGAGTTATTGACGAGAAACAAAAGATCCACATTTACTTTCCATTGCATTTTTAAATTTTTCAAGTTAAAACTTCATATTAAGTTTCTGATTGGTGACTTAAGCTATTAAGTTTTTAAGTATTGGGTCCAAGTGTTTTAAGCTGATCACATAGGCCTGATAATCTTGTTGATTATCAAGCTTAAGTGAGGGTTAAAGCTCTTGTTGATTTAGTTGTTATTAAAATTTTAAGAAAATCAAAAATCAGTTTTTTTTATTTTCAGTCAAATAAGCCATAGGCAGCTTAGCTGATAAGCTGGCTTATAGCTTATTTGCCTTGTGACAAGCTCACTCTACTTGTTCTCTTTCCTTGTTTGTTGTTGTGCAGGAACCAAGAAGAACCCAACATCAAATTTTATCCATTTTCTTTGTCTTGTCAAAAATCTCAGCAAAGTTCAGCACAAGCCACCAGCTTGTGGGAGGTGACTTTTCAGTCACTGTTGGGCCTGGATGTAGGCCCAACAAGGTAGCATCCTTGTTCCCTTTTTCAGTTTTAAAAAGTTTTCAGTTTTATGTGATTTTGCTTGAAATTTGTGAGAAACTGTTAAGTGTTTGTTTGAGTGTTGGATATTGCTTAAATTAGGGTTGTATGCATGTTAGAAGTAAGTAGAATCAGTTTGGATTGGATTGGACTTGATTTGATTTGAAAAAAGTGAAATCTGAATTTTAAAGGGGTGTTTGGATTAAGGGATTAAGTGTTGATTAATAGTTTAAATCTGGCTTAAAACTTGTTTTATCCACTCACTAGGTTGCTAGTATTATATATGTTTGCTTGTATTTCTATTTGGTAGAGTTTAAAACCAAGTTGCATGCTAAAAAATGGAGAATAGCTCATAAATCAGTAAGTTCTCATTACTGCTTGATTTTTGTAGAAATTTGGCCATTAATCTTGATAAGTTGCTAGATATTAGGTCACCTTAGGATTGTGTAGTGCTTATTTGTCATTTGGGTGACTTGTTTGCAAGAATTGAGCCATTGAATCTCACTTGTGTGCATATAAAATCAGCAAAACTCTCTCAGACCACCCATAGGCTTAATCAGAAACTTCATTTGGCTTTTGTGCTTGATTTGAGTGAAGACTTGTTTGTTTTTTGTGTTGTTACTGACTCCCCACAACCCAATTGGTGTGGGGGTGCCCATTTGTCCATCAAAATACCAACAAAAATCAAGAACTTGCTCCTCTTGTTCTATTCTTCACAAGTGAAGATATCACCTTTGTGTTCATCAGTCAACATTGATACCTGGGTACTTGTTTTGATTTCATAGGCTTGATTTTAGTTTGTTGTTGATTAAAGTTGTGTTTCAGAGTAGTTTAAGTTACTAACTTTGAGTTTTTAAAGTAAAAAAAAAAAAGGTTTTACAAAAAGGACGTGGCCAGGACTCGAACCTGCGCCACTCCTCTCACACTCCAACGTGATAACCAGTTGCCCTAGGGTCTTTGACTGGTTATCACTTGGAATATTTGATACTTAAGCAGTGTTAGTTTGTAGCTTATTTAACATAGCAGCTTATTCATAAGCTAATTCCAGCTTATTCTTTTAGGGTTTTTGCTGATTAGCATTTTTCTTGTGTTCTCATTAGGGTTTAAGACTTTTTGGTTTAAAAAGATTATTTTTCACGTGCTTAATTAATTTTCTAGGATTATTTTAAATTTAAATTTTGAAAAGTAATTTAAAAATAGGAAAAGGTATTTTAAAAATCTGAAAAAATAGCTTTTAGGTTTTTAATTATATTTTTGAGGTTTACAGCCATTTAAGTTTTCAAAAAGTCTTATTTTTGATTTTATAGGATTTTAGGGTTTTTAACCAACTTTAAAATTTAATATAAAATTATTAAATAGGTTTTAGAAACTCTTAATTGCATTTTTGTCTTAATTACATTATTATATATTTTTGGTAATTTTTTAAAATTTTTTTATAAACTTTGATTTTTTTGAATATTTTAATATTATTTTATTATTAAAAATTAAAAGTTTGATTTTTTAAGTTTTTACATTTTTCCTAGATTGAAGACACTTAATTAGGAGTTTTGTAACTTTCCAAATATTTTTGGGGCTTTTCAATTATTTTCTAGAATTAAATTAATTTTTAATTGATTTTAATAGTTTTTAAGTGTTTAAAAATAGTTTTATTTGGTTTTAAAATTTAAAAAAAAACTTTTTATCTTAATTAGGTTATGTTTGAGGTTTACAAACTTTAAAATCTTGTTTAGGGCTTTTTAATAATTAATTGTGATTTTTAGGGCTTTAATTAGCATTAAAAAGTCATTATCTAATTAATTAAAAGGTTTTAGCAAGTTTGGATTTTTTGTAAACTCTTAGAATATTATTTTGGATTTTTATTAATTTTTAGGAATTTTTAAGTTAAAATTTTAATTTTTGCACTATTTACGGTTTTATGTGATCGCCTTTTTCGTCTTAGTTTAATCCGTCTTCGTAACCGTCTTTCTCTTCTAATCTCATTTCTTTCTTTCTTTCTCAATCATATAATCACAAATCAAAATCATCTCTTAACACAACGCACTAGCCTCCTTGAGAACGAACTCACTTTTAGGGTCATTCACACACGGTTTTCCTAAATCGTCGTGCATACTTGCCCTATTTGTTGCTCTTTTCCTAAAGAGTAGCAAAAACTCTAACATCACCTAGCAAGATCTACAAGTTGACGGAACAGTCACCGGTAGAGATAGATCACGAACACCACCAGGATGTAATCTAAAGCAAGATTACACCACGATCTTGTACACACGTGATACGGCGAGTTAACCGTGAGTCTAGCACGAACAAGCCGAGCTTCCAAGTCTATGGAAGATCTACCTAACAACCCTAGAGAGGGGCTAGGACTAGATCTAGAATAGCTTAATAAAAATTAAAGAAGAACCCTAATAGGGTGTTTGTTTGGCCGGTTTTTAGAGCAAGAGAACGAGAGATATGAGGTGAAAATTATGAGGCTTTTGGTTTGTTTATATACACATTGAAAAACTTCTCTTCCAAGGTTAAATAAAATAAAGCCACAAAATCTTTTCCCCTTTTCTTTTGTCTCCCCTTTTGGCCGGATATACATCACCTCCAAAAGAGGTTTCCGGAACTTTTCCGACTCCTTCTTTTACCTTCTTTAACATTCTATAACGGTCGTTTAATACTTAACTTTTAATTACTTAACGATCGTTACCTACGGTTTGATTTAATAAATATAATAAATATATTTAATAAACAAATTAACCATTCACGTAATATGTGCAATCCCGTGATCTCGAGTTCGATCCTATCACACGACAATCGATTTTTAAGTCCATAAACTTTGAGGGTACATATCGGTTATGGAAAGATCAAAAGAAATGTGTTATTAGACGTTGATCTTGGTCACACAGATTTGAGATACAAAGATTCTCAAATAGCAAAAGATAGCTCATTGTCCCAAAATATAATAGTTACTACTTATATATCAAAACAAAGCCTAAGACACAAATTTCAAGCTTAGACCATGGCCCCGACCCTTACTCCTTGATAGCCTTTACTACGACCCAAAACTACAAAACTTATATCTGAACTACGTCCCAAGTCCCAACCCCCTATGACTTAAACGGTGACACTTAGCCCTAACACGAACCACACCGAAAACCTGACCCAAAGCACTTTCTAGGAACCACGACCTTCTGACAATCCTAGAGCCACATCACTCGTAGAGCCAAAACACTTGTTAGGGCTAAGACATAAAAATGTATGATAAGAAAAGGAAATTTTGATAAGGCCAATTTTACATTTCTTTTCGATTTGATAAGGTTATTCACCATCAGTAGTGTGGTCAACTGGTCATTCACAAGAGATTTATTGGTGTTAAGTTGGATGGAGACCAAGGAGTGAATAGGGATCCCTCGTGCAAAACCAGACCGTTTTAGAGGAAGAAGAATTACAGATGTGATAGCTCAGATACAGCATGCCCGAAGTTCTGAGTTACCTTCTGTAGTTGCAGAGAAAATTTCTAACACATTAGAGGAAGAAAAATCAGTACATGTACTGATTTTTACTCGGTAAAAAGTAGTACTCTAGGGACATTTCTAGCTCGAGATGAAACATGATTCGTAACAGTACAAGAAAATTTTATTATATCAGATATAAAAAACTAAAAAATTAATATATTTATTAAATTAAGTGTTTTAGTCGATAAATTATAAATAAGAGAAAAAAATACTATGGAGTATTTTTTAACAAAACTCATTTCTAAACCTAAATTCATTCGATCCAAAATTACCACCTCTACAATAAATAATTACAAACTCATTTTTCCTTTTAGCATTTGACTACTTTTTCCTCGCTACCAAATTTGAAACCTTATTAAAGTCAAAATAAAATAAATTTGATTAATTTTGTCGGGTTAAAAGTGATCTAGGTTAACCTAGTTTTTAAAATCCGGCAAATTTTTTATCTTTTCATGTTCTTTTACAAATAAAACAAGATCATTATATATATTTACGATATAATTTTATTTTTACATATTATATTTGTTTTTGAATAATTTTTAGACTTAATATATGAGATATTATTTATTTTATTTTATTATAAAAAATCAGGTTGACTCGTGGTCGAACTGACAACTCAATGATCTTTTAACTCAATTAGATCAATTAAAGACTCCATTTTTAAAACATTGTTGGCTACTAACCATTTTGTTAAGTAAAATAAAATATGACATTCATAGTAAAGTTTAAAATACATTAGCAAAATATTTTCATACAATTTACTTTTTTAAAGATTATATATCTAAGTTTTTTATTGAACATTTGATCATATCTTATAAACGGAGGAAAGTTGTACACACCAAGTTACATTAAACATAAAAGATAAAATCAAAACCGATCTACCAAACAAAATACACAAGGTAACAAGTTGAGCCAAGTCAAGCAATACACGATAAAGGTTGAATAGAAACACAATACAAGGGTGAGGGTGAATCACCAATGTGAGCATTTCCCAAACACAACCATACGAAGATGTAGCTTGAAGCAAAAGTACACAAGGTATACAAAACATATATAGAAGATAAAATCTAACATCCCTAAAAGAGCTTAACTTAAGTCAAACAAATCTAAATTCAAAACCCAGTACGGTAGCAGTGTCGGATGGCAGACATCGTAGGCGGGGTAGAGTAGTGGTGATTATATATCTAAGTTAACACATATACATTCTTAGTAAAATTCGGCCAATATACATATTTAAGAATGAACAATACATATTCTTTTATGTTATCTACTAACTAGGTTCTAGCAAAAATGGTGTTTTAGTTTTCTTTTTTTACATGTACTAGACGACTATCTGCGCATAGCTGCGGAATTGCCTGGCATCAAATAATTAACGACATGATATTTTGAGGTAAGAATAAGATTCAATAAAAAGTCTCGTAACATACGATATTCAAATTTAGATAAATTCTCCAATTTTAAAATAAGCATGTATCTCTCTATACTAATATAAAGACATTTATTAAAACTTGAAAGGAAACGGTACACCAATTCTGAATTATGAGATACTAATCTAATAACAAATGTTACTCGTTGCGTAACACATGATATGAATTTCTTCAAGAGCATTCCCAATTAAAATGTCAACAGCAGCTTGAGACGTTACGACCAATAGGTTTCTGATATACAGACGACAAACAACCTGAAATAAAAACAATAACAAACATGAGTTGTTTAATTTAGATAAAATATGACAAACGTCTTAATGTATGTATCGATTAGCATGTCATCTATGACAACTACAATTTACATGAGTCCAAAATTTTGTATACATCAGTATAATCGAACATGCATGAGGTAATAGGCCGAACGGTAAAATCGAAACATGCATGAGGTACAAACCCCTTAAACCAAGCCACATGCCAAAGAACATGATTGCACATACCGATTACTAGCAATGAATTAGATATTCTTCGTGTGTATATTCATGAACTTGCAAACACACTCTGCACGGACAGAAGACTTTATTAGTTTTGTGCTTGTTTAATCATTTTAAACGTATTGATTCAACTGCTATGCTTCTAAGCACGGGGAGGGGATCAAACTAATGTAGTAGAAAACACCGACTAAATACCATATATCCTATTTCAGGCTTGAATTATGTTTTCCAAGTTAAAAATTTAAAAGAAGTTAACTTGCAGGTTACAAAATAAATGAATCATTAATCCTGGCTATTCATAATGCTTAAACAATCAGTTTTGGTGTCCATTATGTATACTTATTTCTTTTAATCGTTGCATATACATGATTGTTTCCTACCTTAAATTCTTCACAAATTACTCAAATATAACTAATATCAAAGTTTACCTCCAAGTAGATAAGATAATAGTAAAAGAGTCAAATGGATTTCAAAATTTACCTTTAAGTAAACCTTGACATGGGAAATTCTTTGTTAACTGTTTGGTAATAGAATTTTAAGCAATAACCTATTTGTTCCATCGCTTTTATTACATAGTAATTACTTATTTCCTGCATATAACCATATAACATTTAGTCCTATGTATAGTATTTCAAATAAGCTCATAAGCTAACTATCCAAACACCCCTCAAACATTAAGCCTACTGATAGGTGTGTTAACACCCATCCTTTTTACCACTTAATTACAATAATAACCGAGCCAAAACGTGTATTTTATGTCTTTTATGTCGGAATTATGTGTGGTTTGTGTTTTTGTTGTGATTTAGGACGAAAAGGTGAAAAGTGGAGAAAACACAGGCATTCACGGGCTTTTATCGAAGAAAAAGACGAAAGACGAAGTCAAGAAGTCAAGAGTGCAAAAAGAACGGAAGTCCAAGACCAATTCTGAAGATTTATCGAAGAAAAAGTCAAAAGACGGAAGTTTAATAAAAGCCGAAGAACTCAATTCTTATTTATTGAAGAATTAAAAGACGAGTCCAAAGAAATCCCGAGCCAAAAGTCATTAAAGTCCAAGATTAAAGAAGATTAAAAGGCTTAAGGACCAATGGTGCAATTAACAAAAGATTAAGAAGAGAAGGATTAAGCATGCAATTAAGGAGAAAGGAAAGAGCGGAGGAAGCTTCCTAAGCACCCCTTAATCCTCCCCTATAAATAGTCATTAGATAAATCATTTTCATTTTGTTGGCTAAGGTGACAATTAGTCTTCCACCTTTTAATTACTTGCTCTTTAAATTCATGTCATTTTAAATACTTGTCTTGCACTTTAATACCGTTTAATTCCAAGTAAGTGTTCTTTAACTTTCTTGTTTTAATCTCTCATTCTTCCTTTCTTTCTATGCTTTAATATTTGTTTACATGCTTATTGTGTTGCTTATTTGATTAAGGTTATGTTTTATGCTTTTGATTGTTTTGGATTATTGATTTTTATAGCTTATTCGTGTCTATCTTTAAGTTTCTTAAGTTTTTATAAAAGTCATTTTTATATAAAAGTTTGTTTTCGTAAACTTTGTTTCATTTTGTGTTTTTAAAAGTCTTTAAATTGTAGCTTATTAGCTTTTTCTTACACGCATTTGCTTACGATTTTAGGTGTGTGCTTATTTGGTAATAGCTTATTTGTTTTGCTTATTTTCGATTCCTTTTACTGTATTCCGACCAACACCAGTCGGAAAAGGGTTTATCATTCCGACCAGCGCTCTTGTTGCCTGGTCGGAAAAGGGTTTGACACATTCCGATCTAGGGTGAGTTTGGTTATTCCGATCAGGAGGTAAGTGACAGCATTCCGATTTGAGTCCACTCCACATTCCGATCAGAGGTGTTAGCTTGGTTATTCCGATCTGGTAGGTGACAGCATTCCGATTGGGAGACCACTCCTTATTCCGATCAGGGTTTGGTTCTCCACATTCCGATCTAGGTGATTGTTTTGTTATTCTGATCAGGAGGTAAAAATACATTCCGATTTGGGGTTTGTTTGGTTATTCCGATTTGGCCATTGGTGACAGCAATTCCGATTGGTATTCCGATCTGGAGGTAGGTTTATTATTCCGATTGTGTTCCGATCGGAATACATTCCGATCAGGTTTGTTTTTTCTATTTCGTCTTATTTTATTTTTAAGTTCTCATTTTAATACTTTGTTAAATTTTAATTCTTGTCACGCTTTAATTCCAAGTCACTTAATTTCTCGTCATTTACTTTTTAAAGTTTTTAAATATTGCATAATTTAAGTTTTAATTAGTTTAGATTTAATTAACCGTTATTTACTGATACACTGGGTTTTGTATGGGTTCTAATTTTCTCACAGTCCTCTCGAATTGATCTCGGTCTTAAGTGGAATGATTGTTCTTGGTTACTAAATAAAAGGGTTTGGTTTTCTAATCTAATAAAAAGTGTAAATGAAAATTTAAATCAAAGGCAATTAATTTAATGACGATTAATAAAAACTTGAATTAAAATTAAAATTAAAATTAAGATTAAAATTAAAATTAAAGCCACAGTTATAATAAAAACAAGGAATAAAAACAAGAAATAAAGAAACAGTAAACAGTAAGAAAACCTTAAAAATACCCAAAAGAAATTGATTCGGAAGATTGTCCTTGGTTCGGAAGTTTAGCTTCATTCGGAACTTAAGATTGATTCGGAACTTTTTGGTTCGTTCGGAAGTTAATGCTCATCCGGAAGTTTAGCTTCATTCGGAACTTTCTACTGATTCGGAAGTTTTTGGTTCATCCGGAACTTTTCACTCGGAAGTCTTTGATTCGGAACTTAGGTTCATTCGGAAGTTATTGTTCATTCGGAACTTTGGACTGATTCGGAAGTTTTTGAAAGAAAGCTCATTCGGAACTTACTGTTCATCCGGAACTTACTGTTCATTCGGAAGATTGTAACTCATCCGGAACTTTGTGGTTCGTTCGGAACTTTTTAAACAAAAACTCATTCGGAAGATTTTACTTCATTCGGAACTTAATACTCATTCGGAAGTCTGGGAACTCAAGAACAGTAATATACCCGAAGAACAAGGAAAGACGATTTTGATCCAAAAATCACCAAGTTTTCCACTAAAAACTTAAATAAACTAATCACATAGCATCTACTAACCATAAACTACAAATCCCATCAACAAAAACACAAATCCCAACAACTTTTGAAGATCAAATCAAGAAAAATAAAAACTTAAGAACTTGAAGATAAAGATGATGATGGACAAAATGAAATGGAAAGATTAAACTAGAACTTGTATTGATGATTGATGTTTTAACAATAACAAAACAATGATTTAAATTACAAGTTTGGAAAATCAAAGATCAAAATCACCAATCACCCTAGTGGTGATGGTGATGCTACGAACAAGAAGGGAGAAAAAAAAGGGAGGAGAAAAAAACTAAAAAAAACTAACTAACTAAAATGTGTGAGGGGTGAGCTTTATATAGGCTTGTCCTTTGGTTGGTGAGTGGGCTTTCTCCCGTTCTTCTTGTCTTTTCGTCTTTTCAGAAAAGTTTCCGTTTTCGATTCTGATTCGGGATTTGTTGTCGATTAAATTTAACTCGTCTTTTAATTTCTTCGTTTAATAGACTTGAGTTTCTTCGACTTGTGTAAATCTTCCATCTTTGGTCATTTTCTTCGATAAATCTTCGAATAGGCCCAGTGACTTCAAATCTTTTGCATCTCTTGGACAATAGATTTTATCTTGAGTCTTTTTCTTCAGTAAAACACGTGCAATCCCATGTTTTCTTCAATATTCATCCGGTTGGCTCTGAAAACACAATAACCACAAAAACCACGCATAATTCCAAACAAATGATATTAAATACGTGTTTTGGTCTCGTTTTAGCCCGAATTAAGTGGTAAAAGGATGGGTGTTTACACACCTATCAAATCCCCTACACTTAACCATTGCCATGCCCTCATGCAATGCTTAGTGATAAAGCAAGTTTACACTTTTCTCATAATTAATCAACCTTGGCCTTATTAAAATACTACTAAACAAAAATTAGAGCACTAAAAGAAATTAAAACTTAAAAGGATAGAAAACCATTTTCACTTGAAAATAGCTACATGGAAATAACTTGCAAAGAGATCAATGACTTACATTAGGGCTTTTGTGCTGCGAAGATTTATCACCCTCAAGTTTCACATTCCCCAAACTAAGCTTAAAAACGAGATCATTGTTATTATAAGTTAGCAATTCAAGCACTTACACACATGGCTTAATTAAATGCTTAAACTCCCTTATTCCTAGGTGTATCTCTTATATTTTATTTTTGTCTTAGAATGATCATGAAGATGCATTTTTGGACTTATTTCGATAGTTTATTTAGGCCGAAAGCAAAGTAGGACGATTTGATCAATAGTTAGCTAAAGGACAAAATCTCTTAAAACTGCTTCTCGGGATATCAAAAAGTTCATATCTTGGCATAACTTGGTTCACGATTTGAGACCTTTCTCGGGCCGATATTTGGCATGTACTTCATACTTCATATCTTCGAGAGACGTTCTTGAGATAATGGTCTTCTCATCATAATAGAGTTTCTTCACTTGGAGACTTTTGAGGGGTACTCCAACTTTGTTGACCACGACTTCATGATTATTTCTTCAATCTCTAATTGGGATTTTGAGATACAACGATCCGCCTCCTTTTCGGACTTGGATCTATTTATCCTCATACCTTGTTAGGGTCTTTTCGGATAGACTTCTCCATCATCTTATTGGGAGTTGATTGCTTTTCGTCGTGAGTCTTGATCCTTCATATTGACTTTGGGAATAATGCTTTTCACATCACCTTGGATCTTTAGCAATAAAATGGAATCCTCATGCCTTGTTAGGGCCTTTTCGGACTCGCCAATCTTCGCACCCCGCTTCATAAGTTATGCCTTGGCTATGAACTCTTATCATTACCGAGCAACTTTTAAACGATCTTGGGCTAGAAGCTAAGTAACTTTTCAAATCGTACGACCTTACTTATTGCAGATAATTTATTAGCAAGTGATGGGAGAATAGGCAAATAGTTACACCAAGTGAGCTTGCACAAGAATACCGACTTATAATTGACTGTGTCATTTCTCGTTCTCCACAATTTAAAATCTCAAGTAATGAGACTCGTGGATACTTAGCCTAATAAACCAATTAAGGTCTACATGGTTAAGGATACTAGCTAGAATAAACTTGGATAAGTTTATTCGGGTTGAGTCAAAATAAACGCAACGGGCCTAATATGTCAAAGATTTCTAAACTAGCTACACCACTTTATTAAAATTTGACTTTATTGCGGAATATATACATATGAAAGCAACGATAAAAATTTAAAAATTGCGACTAAATGGCCAAAGTTAATAAAAATTTTGAAAAATGTTGAAAAATAGGATTTTCCGGTTAAATGAAGGCATTTTCATGGAAAAGTCCACTTAAAACTTCGATAGAAGTCCCCCTACACTTAAGATAAACATCGTCCTCAATGTTTAAGCATGTGGAAAAAGTCTCCCCTACACTTATGACATTGTGCACGTTGGTTAAATCAAGTTAAGGAAGAGACGACTAAAGTGATCAATTCCAAATGTGAGTAAGAAGAAAATTGAATCACGATAGTTTGAGAGAAAGAACCGGATTTCGGATAACACGGGAGCACGGTTCTTCAAAGATTCCAAGAGTGCACTTATCCCTGTAATCACATCACCACACAAATACAAACACCGATAGAGGTCCCCCTACACTTAGGAGGTTAAAACATAAAAGGATAGATACTCGGGCCGCCTCCCGAGGAACGCTTGTTTTTTATAACCGAGTCACGAGCCTGACTCGACCCAAAATTAGTTCATGGGGAACGTGGTGAGGGATGGAATCACCTCCTGAGAGGTGTCCTCACCAAAGTACAACTTCACTCGTTGACCATTCACCTTAAAATTTGGTCCATCAGGTTGAGCGAGCTCGAGAGTACCATATGGAAAAATTTGGGCAATGGTGAATGGGCCGGACCAACGAGATTTGAGCTTTCTCGAAAAGTTTTCAACCGAGAGTTAAAAAGTAAGACTTTGTCTCCAACATGGAATTCTCGGTTTTTGATCTTGGAGTCGTGAATGAGCTTAGTTCTTTCCTTATAGATCAAAGAATTTTCATAAGCCTCATTCCGAAGTTCATTGAGCTCATTGAGTTGGATCTTGCGTAGGTCACCGGCTTTGTTTATATCAAAATTGGCCCACTTCAAGGCCCAGTAAGCCTTGTGCTCCAACTCAATGGGGAGGTGGCACGCTTTCCCGTACACAAGACGATAAGGCGTACAGCCGATCGGGGTCTTGTAAGAAGTACGGAAAGCCCACAAAGCATCATCAAGTTTATCAGCCCATGAGGCACGATGCTCTCCCACAGTTCTTTCAAGAATTCGCTTCAGTCCTCGGTTGGATATTTCAGCCTGGCCATTAGTTTGTGGGTGGTAGGCTGTGGAAAGACGATGATTTACACCGTACTTAGCCATGACTCTAGCAAATTGGTCATTGCAGAAATGAGTCCCACGATCACTAATAATGGCACGAGGCACACCGAATCTAGCGAAAAGAGCTTTCAAAAAGTTACAAACCACCCTTGCGTCATTAGTGGGTAAAGCTTTGGCTTCAACCCACTTTGAAACGTAGTCAACGGCTACAAGGATGTATTTTTTTCCTTTAGAAGAAGGGAATGGCCCCATAAAGTCGATACCCCAAACATCAAAAATTTCACATTCTTGTATGAAATTCTGAGGCATCTCGTCTTTATGTGTGATTTTGCCTTGATTTTGGCAAACATCACATCGTTTAACCATATTGTGAGCATCACGATATATGGAGGGCCAATAAAATCCCGAATCAAACACTTTTTTGGCGGTGTAGTTGGGACCAAAGTGACCACCGGTGGGTCCTTTGTGGCAAGCATCAAGGATTTCAGACGCTGCCGGTCCATCAACACATCGGCGGATAATCAGGTCGGCACATTGTTTGAATAGGTAAGGATCGTCCCAAAAGTAAGTCTTAATATCGGTGAAGAACTTTTTCTTTTGTTGAGACGTCAACCCTTCCTTGAGAATTCCACCCGCCAAGTAGTTTGCAAAGTCCGCAAACTACGGGGTTTCATTCGACTTCGAGTTTATAGACATTAAGGTCTCCAAGGGAAAAGAATCATTGATTTCTTTGTTCGGATGATCCCCTTGGTAAGGATCCTCAAGTCTGCTGAGATGGTCCGCGGCTAAGTTCTCTGCTCCTTTTTTATCGCGAATTTCGATTTTAAATTCCTGGAGCAGCAAAACCCAGCGAAGAAGTCTTGTTTTGGAATCTTGCTTTGTCAACAAGTACTTCAGCGCGGAATGATCGGTGTACACGATTGTAGTAGAAAGGACAAGATAGGGGCGGAATTTTTCAAAAGCATAGACAACAGCTAAAAGCTCTTTTTCAGTTTTCGTATAATGCAATTGTGCCCCTGTCATTGTCTTGCTAGCGTAATGGATCGGTTGGAAGTGTTTGTTCACTCTTTGTCCAAGAACCGCTCCAATAGCAAAATCACTAGCATCGCACATCAACTCAAAGGGAAGCTCCCAATTAGGGGTAACCAAGACGGGTGCCTTAGTTAGCTTATCCTTAAGCGAGTTGAAGGCTTCAAGACACTCTTTGGAGAAGATAAAAGGAGTATCTTTTTCCAAGAGGTGGGTCATCGGGCGAGCGATTTGAGAAAAATCTTTGATGAATCGACGGTAGAAGCCCGCATGACCCAGGAAACTTCTCACACCCTTCACGGTTGAAGGTGGAGGCAACTTTGCGATAACATCGACTTTAGCACGGTATACTTCAAGACCGGCTTTGGAAATTTTATGTCCCAGCACGATGCCTTCTTTTACCATAAAATGGCATTTTTCCCAATTCAGAACTAGGCGAGTGTCTTCGCACCGCTTGAGCATACGTTCCAAATTGGCAAGGCAAGAAGAGAAAGAATCCCCGAAGACTGAGAAATCATCCATGAAGACTTCCATGGTTTGTTCAACCATGTCATGGAAGATAGCTAACATGCACCTTTGGAAAGTCCCGGGCGCATTACATAAGCCAAAAGGCATTCTTTTGTAAGCAAATGTGCCATAGGGACAAGTGAATGTCGTCTTCTCTTGATCTTGGGGATCGATGGGTATTTGGAAATAACCCGAGAAACCATCGAGAAAGCAGTAATATTCATTACCGGCTAAACGTTCAAGCATTTGGTCCATAAAAGGTAGAGGGAAATGATCCTTTCTCGTGGCATCATTGAGTTTGCGGTAGTCTATACAAACTCTCCACCCAGTATTGAGACGAGTGGAAATCAACTCGTTGTGTTCATTGTGAACAACGGTTATTCCGCCTTTCTTGGGCACACAATGGATTGGACTAACCCATGGTGAATCCGAAATAGGGTAAATCATACCCGCATCAAGAAGTTTGATAACCTCTGTTTTGATGACTTCATGTATTTTTGGATTCACCCTTCGTTGGCTTTGAATTGTGGGCTTAAAGTCGTCCTCCATGAGAATTTTGTGTGTGCAGAAGTGAGGATCAATTCCACGAATATCAGAGATCTTCCAAGCAATAGCTGTTTTATGCTTTTTCAACACGGCGACCAGTCGAGTTTTCTCTTCATCCTTCAAATCCTTAGCAATGATGACTGGCGACTTCTTCTCTTCTTCAAGGAATACATACTCGAGATGGGGCGGCAACTCCTTAAGTTCTAAATCCGGAGGATTTTCGACGGGAGGCGTATTCGAAGTCGGAGTATCGATAGCAATGACCGTGGGAGATGGATGCGAAGGATTGTCTTCGGTGAGAAGATTGTCAAAGAAATTCATGTCTTCATCCCCATCGATAGGAGAATCATTAGTAGCTAAATTCACATCTCCCATGGTGTCTTCAAGATTGTTCCAAAATAAATCACTATCTCCAAATAGAGATAACGATGAATCAATAGAGGACACGGTCTCAACATTGGGAAGAGAGGTAGGAATACTTTTGCAAGCATCATTGAAGTGTTCTTCACAAGCCTCATCAATAACGTCAATACAATTAACACTCTCGTAAGAATAAGGCTGTTTAGAAAGCTTTCCCATGTTGAAGACTACTTTATCGTCACCCACTCTCATGATAAGCTCACCGGCTTCAACATCGATGAGAGTGCGACCGGTCCTCAAGAATGGACGACCAACAATTAGTGGCACACGGGGGTCCATCTCGTAGTCGACGACAACGAAATCAGCAGGGAAGGTGAATTTGTCGACTCCTATAATGACGTCTTCGGCTATCCCCACTGGATAAGCAACCGTACGGTTAGCCAATTCCAAAGTCATTTTAGTGGGGACTAGCTCTGGGAGAGATAATTGCTTCCAAATACTTAGAGGCATGATATTAATACTGGCACCTAGATCGGCTAGGGCCATGCAATTCTCTACTCCCGGGAAATTGCAAGGGATAAGGAAACGACCCGGATCACCAAGCTTAGTTGGCAATTTCCTTAAGAGCACTGCAGAGCAATTCTCATTAAGTTGGGTGTTGGCAATATCGAGGAGCTTTTCCTTGTCGCTCAGAAGATCTTTAAACCTTTTTGCATACTTGGGCATGTGAGCGAGAGCCTCAGCGAAGGAGATGTTAAAATTCAATTGTCTGAACATTTTAAGGAAGTTCGAAACCTGAATATCATCCTTGCTCTTTTGCTTCTCTTTCCTCAACCTAGATGGATAAGGTATATTGGAAGAAGAGGAAGGCTTTGGGAGAATAGGATCACTCACAACCACGGGTGGAGGAGGGGTAGAAGAAAGAGGTGGAGAAATTGGGGAAGGAGAAGGATGAGGAATAGGAGCAGGTGACTCGTTCTCCGTAGTCACAATCACCGGTGGAGGTATAGGAAGCTCGGGTTCCTTGGTACCTTTACCACTTCGAGTAGTGATTGCTTTCATCTCCCCTCTTGGGTTCGCAACGGTGTTACTCGGAAGAGTACCCGAAGAAGAGGGTTGATTACCATTGAAGAAACTAGCCATCATGTTCCTCAGATCATTAGTTTGGCTATCCAACGTATTTCTCATGTCGGCTCTCAAATCGTTTCCTTGCTTGACCAAGTCTGCCTTCAAGTTTCGCACTTCCCGTTGGAGATTTTCCACGATCACATCATTGGTCCTCATGTAGGTTGCAACCTCTTGGTGTAATGCAGTGGTGGTTTGGTTGGGAGGAGCATTGTATACGGGTGGTTGATAAGCAGGTTGTTGGTAGACTTGGTTGTTACGTTGAGGCGGTTGTTGCTGCTTGTGAGGAGGGATGTATGGTTGTCGAGGTTGTTGTTGTTGAGGAGGGCGATTAAGGTTTTGTTGTTGGTTTGGGTTGGTAGGAGGAAAACCAGGTGGTGAAAGATAATTGTTGGAGCGGTAGCTAAGCAAGTTACGGTCACCTTGAGGTCTAGCTTGATAAGCAGGTTGAGGATAGGTGCCATAAGCTGCATTAACATTCTCAGAAGGGTAGTCTTGGGTGGCGGTACAAGTGGTGTAAGAGTGAGGACCACCGCATATCTCACAAGGTTGGCTGACAGCGTTAACTTGAGCGTGTTTAGCGTTGTTGCTGTTGTTGTTGCTGACGGTGTGGGTGACAAGCGATTCAAGAAGCGTAGTGATTTTGTCCAATCGCTTGTCGCTGTCACTAGTGCTAGCACTAGCGACATTGGTCCGAACACTCTTGGTTTGCACACGAGATTTATTCTCAATGATGTCCCAAGCAGCATTGGAAGTCTTAGCCAATAGATTACCCCCCGAGTCACTGTTCAGTGAATCTTGGTCACTCATGCTTAAACCATTGTAAAAAGTATTAATTTGATGTACTTTGGTAAAACCATGTTGTGGGCATTTTCTTAAAAGATCTTTAAAACGATCCCAAGATTCACTGAACGACTCATCGTACTTTTGTTCAAAATTTATGATCTCATTCCGCAAAGCGGTAGTACGAGAGGGTGGAAAAAAGTAATTGATAAACTTAGTTTCCAAATCCGTCCACGAGAGAATACTCTGTGGCGGTTCCTTAGCAAGCCAATGCCGGGCTTGTCCCTCTAAAGAAAAGGGAAAAAGTTGTAACCTGATAACCTCTTGTGGAACACCATTGAACTTGACCGTGTTAGTGAGTTGCAAGAATCTCTTTATGTGGTCATGTGGATCATCAATGGTACGTCCCAAGAATGGTTGAGCGGAGACCATCTGGATAAAGCCTGATTTTAGCTCAAAGTTGTTGGCGGCAATTGGAGGTATGACAATTGGATCAGTGTTGCCGTCTACATGAGCTTGCAGCAGTTCAATCATCGGGCGATTATTCGGAAGGGGCTCATTGTTGTTGTTATTGTTCATGTTATTGAAAGGTGGGTTGTTGTTGTTATTATTGTTTGGAGGTGGTACACCGGCCATGTCTAAGTGATCGAGAGGCTCGGGCTCTTGATATGACGTGGATCGAGTGCGCATACACCTGCAAAAGAACAAATAAAGAAAAGCAAAGCAAAAATATTTTTGGTTTTTATGTTTTTTAATTTTTTTGTATTTTTGAAAATTTTATATTTTTTTTGGATTTTTTGATAATTTTTGATGAAAAAGTAACGTTCACGGGGAACGGATCCCAAAATCCAAGTTCTCAAAAAAAACTTTTGATCTTAACGAGAAGAGCCGGCAGCGGCGCCATTTGATACACTGGGTTTTGTATGGGTTCTAATTTTCTCACAGTCCTCTCGAATTGATCTCGGTCTTAAGTGGAATGATTGTTCTTGGTTACTAAATAAAAGGGTTTGGTTTTCTAATCTAATAAAAAGTGTAAATGAAAATTTAAATCAAAGGCAATTAATTTAATGACGATTAATAAAAACTTGAATTAAAATTAAAATTAAAATTAAGATTAAAATTAAAATTAAAGCCACAGTTATAATAAAAACAAGGAATAAAAACAAGAAATAAAGAAACAGTAAACAGTAAGAAAACCTTAAAAATACCCAAAAGAAATTGATTCGGAAGATTGTCCTTGGTTCGGAAGTTTAGCTTCATTCGGAACTTAGGATTGATTCGGAACTTTTTGGTTCGTTCGGAAGTTAATGCTCATCCGGAAGTTTAGCTTCATTCGGAACTTTCTACTGATTCGGAAGTTTTTGGTTCATCCGGAACTTTTCACTCGGAAGTCTTTGATTCGGAACTTAGGTTCATTCGGAAGTTACTGTTCATTCGGAACTTTGGACTGATTCGGATGTTTTTGAAAGAAAGCTCATTCGGAACTTACTGTTCATCCGGAACTTACTGTTCATTCGGAAGATTGTAACTCATCCGGAACTTTGTGGTTCGTTCGGAACTTGTTAAACAAAAACTCATTCGGAAGATTTTACTTCATTCGGAACTTAATACTCATTCGGTAGTCTGGGAACTCAAGAACAGTAATATACCCGAAGAACAAGGAAAGACGATTTTGATCCAAAAATCACCAAGTTTTCCACTAAAAACTTAAATAAACTAATCACATAGCATCTACTAACCATAAAATACAAATCCCATCAACAAAAACACAAATCCCAACAACTTTTGAAGATCAAATCAAGAAAAATAAAAACATAAGAACTTGAAGATAAAGATGATGATGGACAAAATAAAATGGAAAGATTAAACTAGAACTTGTATTGATGATTGATGTTTTAACAATAACAAAACAATGATTTAAATTACAATTTTGGAAAATCAAAGATCAAAATCACCAATCACCCTAGTGGTGATGGTGATGCTACGAACAAGAAGGGAGAAAAAAAAGGGAGGAGAAAAAAACTAAAAAAAACTAACTAACTAAAATATGTGAGGGGTGAGCTTTATATAGGCTTGTCCTTTGGTTGGTGAGTGGGCTTTCTCCCGTTCTTCTTGTCTTTTCGTCTTTTCAGAAAAGTTTCCGTTTTCGATTCTGATTCGGGATTTGTTGTCGATTAAATTTAACTCGTCTTTTAATTTCTTCGTTTAATAGACTTGAGTTTCTTCGACTTGTGTAAATCTTCCATATTTGGTCCTTTTCTTCGATAAATCTTCGAATAGGCCCAGTGACTTCAAATCTTTTGCATCTCTTGGACAATAGACTTTATCTTGAGTCTTTTTCTTCAGTAAAACCCGTGCAATCCCATGTTTTCTTCAATATTCATCCGGTTGGCTCTGAAAAAACAATAACCACAAAAACCACGCATAATTCCAAACAAATGATATTAAATACGTGTTTTGGTCTCGTTTTAGCCCGAATTAAGTGGTAAAAGGATGGGTGTTTACACACCTATCATTTACTTTTACGTCTCGTACTTTTTAATATACTACAACGACACAACTATTTGTTTCACCAAAGAACGACTGAGTCGCATACTAAACTCCTTTTTCAATTCGAAGTGACATACTTAAACAAATCTTTTTAACTGGCTAAAAGCCTTGTATTAAATGGCTCCGCTGCTGGCTCTTTTCGTAAAGATTAACGGTTTTCTGTGAGAGACGCGTTGCTTTTTGGGATCCTTCACTTGTGAGCGTTATTTTCTTGCACAAAAATTTCAAAAAACCATAAAAATTAAAAATTGATAAAAATCCATAAAAATTAAAAATTTCAAAAATCCAAAAAGATTTTATTTTTGTTGTGTATATATATTGTCTTTGTGTTTGGTATTGTTTTCTTTTGTCTTTGTAGGTGTATGTGTACTAGATCTTCTAATTATCAAGAGCCCGAGCCTCGAGAAGATTTAAGTATGTCAGGTGTTAACAACAATAATAATCCACCGCACCTCAACAATAACAACAATGTTCTTCCACAGCCCGATCTTCGGACAATGGAGGAGCTTTGTCAACCTACCATGTTTGGACGAGGAGGACCGATTGCGCCGATGCAAATCACGGCTTCGGAGTTTTCGTTGAAGCACCACATGATTCAGCAAGTGCAAACTAATCCATTCGCCGGAATGCCTGATGATGATGCCAACAAACACCTCGACTAGTTCATTACAATCACCCAAAGCATGAAGTTGCCTGGTGCCACAATGGATGTTCTTCGCCTTCAAATCTTCCCACATACTTTATCACATCATGCCGAGAAATGGTTTGATCGTCTCCTGAAGAATTCAATTCACACTTGGGATGACATGACTCAACGCTTTTTGTCGCGCTACTTTCCACCATCCATGGTCACGAGCCTTCGCAATCAAATCAACGGTTTCATGCAAGATCTCGATGAATCTCTTTTTGATGCTTGGGAAAGATGTAATGTCTTGATTGATCGTTGTCCAAACCACAACATGCTCCCTGTCACATTGATTGATACTTTCTACAACGGTTTGACTTTTCGAGATCGTGATACGATTAATGCAGCCGTCGGTGGCACATTTATGAAAAGGAGACCCGAGGAGTGTAGAGAGCTTATTGAGAACATGACTACTCACCACAAAAATTGGGATTCCTCCGCTTCTTCAAGGAACACCCCGAGAGTCAATGTCTCTTCTACTTCAGCAAACTCTGATATGACCGAATTCACCCGCATGATGACCGAAATGAACAAAAATATCTTGCTTCTCACTACAAACCAACAACAACAAGTTAAAGCGGTGGCACCTTCTTGTGAAACATGCGGCGGTCCTCACTCATACACCGATTGTCCTTCTACACAAGTAAATCCAGAAAATGTGTATGCAGCTTATGGTAATTATTCACCAGAAAATTACCAAGCTCGACAACAAGGGGATAGAATCTGCTGAGTTACCAGTCAAACAATTACCTTTCACCCGGTTTTTCTCCTCAAAACCAAAACCCCGCCAACAACTACAATAGATGCAACCAAATCCCACCAAGAGCTTCTAATCCTTATCACCCACCCGCTCAACAAACCCCACCCATTAACCCGGATGTTGAAGCCATCATGAGAACCCAAGGTGAGCAAATCAAGAATCTACAGAGCCAAATTATCAATCTGAAAGGAGATATCACCAAGCAAGGAAATGAGATAAGGTTGAGCGTTGATATTGCCGAAGATGTGTTCATCAAAGTTGGCACATTTACTTTCCCAGTCGACTTTGTCGTTGTTGATTATCAAATGGACCCTCGTATTCCTTTAATACTTGGTCGGCCATTCTTGAGAACCGGAAGAGCTCTAGTTGATGTTGCCGAAGGTGAGTTAATCTTAAGAGTCGGGAATGATTCACAAGTTTTTAAAATGAGGATGCTTACAAGCAAATCCTTGGACGAGAATCAGTGAATATGATTAATGTGCTTGATGATTTTGTCATCTACAACAATCCTCTATTCGAGTCTTGTAATGATAATCTACTTTTTCAAGATGATGTGGATGATTCTCTCTCCAATCTAGAACCTTCTCCCATTTACGATTCTCCACCGATCTTCGATGCTTATGATGATGATTCTAGCTCAGATTCGGATGATTATGATGACCTTACTTCTGAGTATCCCGATCTGCCCACATATGATGATTTTGATGAGGCTGATACTCTTTCGAGCGATTCTTCACATAATGAAGATCCTCCGCCATCACTTGATCCTACTTTGGACGATTACTCATTTGAGGACGACTTCTCTACGTTTCTCAACACTTACTTCCCTCATGAGAGTGATGCACCTCCTTTAGATTTTGAAGATTATCGTCTTGATCCTACTTTGGATTTGAAGAACATTCTTTCAAAGGAGAAGAAACCGTTCGACACCAATATCCGCAACACATATGATTTAACACCTCTTTGTCCCCCTTCTGAGGACGAGGTTGTGCATTTTCATCACAGATCTTCTTCACACTCTGCTGAACCTGAGTGCTATTTTCCCCTAAAGGAAACGGTGTTCGACCCCGGTATTGATATTCTGCAGCCATCTCAGTATCCTTCTGATGAAATAAAAGGAAATATCTTTGGAACTTATGGAAATCTGCTTGCACCACTTCACCCTTGCTTCCACCGTGCTCCATCGCTGCTTAAGGGAACCTTGCCTACTCTTCTTTGGCTTGCCTTGTTCGCCTTAAGCTTGTGCTATTTGATGGACGAAAACTATGTCTTTGATCCCGGTGGATATGTTTCATGCTTCTTCCTATGGTTATCAAGGTCGAGTCAGGCTCACGACTCGGTAAACAAAAACAAGCGCTTCTTGGGAGGCAACCCATGCATCTATCTTTTAGCTTTCTTCATCCTAAGTGTAGGGGAGACCCGTTGGTTTGATTTTTCTTCTCCTCTACTAATCAGGGATTCGAGCGCTCAATGATCCACTCTTGATGATTCTTGACGACCCGTGATTCCGTGTTCCATTTTCCCGGTTCTATCCTAAACTCTTTTCGATTCCCTAATTTATATTTTCTCAATATTAAAATAGGAATCTATTTAGTTGTCTTTTCCTTAGCGAGATTTAAACAACGTGCACAATGTCGTAAGTGTAGGGGAGTTTACTCCCACATGCTTAAACATTGAGGACAATGTTTATATTAAGTGTAGGGGGGACTTCTATCGAAGTTAAGTGGCATTTTCCTTGTATTTGTCCTCATTTTAACCGGAAAATCAAATTTTCGACATTTTTCAAAATTTTTGATCTATTTTGGCCTATTAGTTTTTCCCTTTGTATAGTTATTTTCGTTCCTTATTAGAATAGATTTTTAATAAAGTGGTTTTAATTTTCAAACGTTGTGAATCTTTTGACTCAACCCGAGTTTACTTATCTAAGTTACTCTAGCTAGTATCCTTAACGTGTTTAAGTCAAGTTTTGCTAGGCTTTTATATAGGGAGCTATAAAACGCGAAAGTCTTAACTCTCACGGGTTAAGAACAAGAACTTTTCGCATGTTCCTATAATTGATCCTAGAGAGTCGTTTATTAATGGAACTTTAAAATGCGATTTCTAAACTTGAAAAAGTCTAAGAATTTGCAAGATCCTATAGGCGACTCGAAAACCCAAAACTTTGATTTAATAGGCTAAGCATCCACGAGTCTCATTCCTTGAGATTTTAAACTGTGGAGATCGAGAGATGATAGAGTCAATTATAAGTTTGGTATTCTTTCGTGAATTTATGTGAGTTAATTATAAGCCTATTCTCCCATCGCTTGCTAATAAATTTATCTGCAATAAATAAGGTTGTACGATTTGAAAAGTTACTTAGCTTCTAGCCCAAGATCGTTTAAAAGTTGCTCGGTATGGATTAGAGTTCATAGCTAAGGCATAACTTATTGAAGCGGGATGCGAAGATTGGCGAGTCCGAAAAGGCCCTAACAAGGCATGAGGGCTATATTTTGTTGCTAAAGATCCAAAGTGATGTGAAGAATCATTTATCGAAAATCAATATGAAGGATCGAGACACACGACGAAAAGCAAAAACTCCCCAAAAGTCATGGAGAAGTGTATCCGAAAAGACCCTAGCAAGGTATGAGGATAAATAGATCCAAGTCATAAAAGGAGGCGGATCGTTGTATATCAAAGTCCAAAATAAAGATTGGAGAAAAATGAAAAAGTCGTGGTCCAAGTATGAATCTCTCAAAACTTCAAGTGAAGAAATTCCATTATGAAGAGAAGACCATAATTTCATGAACGTCTCTCAAGGTTTGAAGTATGAAGTCGCTGCCAAATATCGGTCCGAGAAAGGTCTCAAATCGCGAAGCGAGTTATGCCAAGATATGAACTTTATGAGGTCTCGAGAAGCAGTTTTAAAAGATTTTGTCCTTTAGCTAACTATTGATTAAATCGTTCACTTTATTTTCAGACTAAATAACTATCGAAATAAGTCAAAAATGCATCCTCGTGATCATTGATAGGTGTGAAAACACCCATCCTTTTTACCACTTAATTACAATAATAACCGAGCCAAAACGTGTATTTTATGTCATTTATGTCGGAATTATGCGTGGTTTGTGTTTTTGTTGTAATTTATGACGAAAAGGTGAAAAGTGGAGAAAACACGGCATTCACGAGCTTTTATCGAAGAAAAAGACGAAAGATGAAGTCGAAAGATCAAAAGTGTAAAAAGAACGGAAGTCCAAGACCAATTCTGAAGATTTATTGAAGAAAAAGTGAAAAGACGGAAGTTTACTAAAAAGCCGAAGAACTCGAGTCTTATTTATGAAGAAAATACAAGACGAGTTTGAAGAATCCCAAGACAAAGTCCAAGTATTAAGAAGACTAACAAAAGATTAAAGAGATCAAGGACCTAAGGGCGCAATGAAGAGAAAGAAGAAAGAGGGAGGAAGCTTCCTAAGCTCCTCCCTAATCTCCCTATAAATACCAACCAACCTCATTTGTTGAGAGTTGTTGGTGGCTTGACAAACCACTCTTCCACCATTTTCATTTATTGTCATTTTATTTCTCGCACTTTAATTAATTGTTATGCACTTTTAATCATTTATATTTCAAGTAAGTTTTCATTCATTGTTCTTTAATCTTTACTTTTCTTGTCTTAATCTTTCATCTTCCTTTCTTGATTCTAATCTACTTTTGGTGCGATTTACATTTGATCCGTGTTGTTCATTCATGTTTTCGCACTTAAAAGTTCATTTCTTTATGTTTTTATTCAAAAGTTTGTTTCTTTTAAGTTTTGTTAAGTTATATTTGAGCTTATTCGATTTATTTCACTTGAGATTCGTGCTAGTTTTGGTTAGAAGCTTATTTTCATAGCTTTTTGATCTAGCTTATATTTCGGATCAAAGTAACCAATCGGAAAGGGTTTTAAAACCCTTTTCCGACCACTGTGTTCCGACCACTACTTTCCGACCGAGCCACCCCTTCATTCCGATCTGATGATCGGAAAGGGGTTTTGGAAGATTCCGATTGTAGCCTTGGCATTCCGATGGTAAGCACATTTCCACATTCCGATTGGTGGTCTTGTGGGTATTCCGATCGCTACCTATTCCCACATTCCGATCACACCCAATCGGAATACATTCCGATTGGAACACTTTTTGGGTGTATTCCGATTTGGGTGGTTTTGGTTTATTTTAATATTTTGTTCTAGTTAAAGGGTTAATGTTTCTTATTTTATTTTTAAGTTCATTCTAATTTCGCTTTGTATCGTTATTTAATTTTCGATTTACTTTTCGCTAAGTTTTACTTTTTCGTCATTTTAGTTCTCGTCATTTACTTTCCAAGTTTTAAATATTGCACCGATTTACATTTTAACTAGTTGTAGTTTTAATTACTTGTCATTTATTTTTAAGTCTTGCACATTTATTTTACCAAAACCAAACAAATATTTGATTCACCAAGAACAACTAATCTCACACAAGTAACCGGAAATCAATTCGAGAAGATACCGAGAAAACGAACTTTCAAACAAGCAAAATCCATACATTAAAATGGCGCCGCTGCCGGCTCTTTTCATGAGGATCGAAAGTTTTTTGTGAGAGAAGCGTTGGCTTTTGGGATCCGTTCACTTGTGAACGTTATTTTTCGTGTCCAAAAATTTTCAAAAATCCAAAAACATTTGAAAAATCATAAAAAGCATTTCTTTTTCAAAGTTTTGCACCAAAAATATTCTTCTTGCTTATCTATTTTTCTTTATGGATTCTTATGTCCATTGCGTCGGTTGTGGGAGACGATTGTACGGGAACGACTCTTGTCAATGGTGTACATGTGAGCGGTGCGGAAACGATATCAAAGATACACAATTAATACCAGGATTTTGTCCTTTGTGCCACTCACTTAATTCGTCCTTTTTGAACCCACCTACTCTTTCCCCGTGCATCTATTGTGGAAGCGATTCTCATTGGCATGTTTCGTGCCCGGTTCAATACCCGTATAATCACGGGCAAGAACCGGGGTACAATTATGACAATGACAATAGCTATCCACAAGACGCACCCAGTCTTTCTCCTCACCCGTTCTGCAACAACTGTGGGGGTCCTCACGATACTTATTATTGTCAACCAATGAATTGTTATGAGCCAAATCCGTGCCCTCACTTTTCTTCACAAGTGGATTATTATGAACCAAATCCGGTTTATACTTCTTCTCAACCTATGAACTACTATGAGCCACAACCATGCTATAATTCAGGTTTTCAACATTTTGAACCCCCACAGCACATCATCGATCATCAACCCTCCTTCGAACAATTGCGCTCCCATGAACAATGGGACACTCTTGTTAAACTAAGTCAACAACTTCAAGAAGCTTGCAACAAGATCATCGAGAAACGTCAAGAGGATCATCGACAGGAGCAAATATCAAATATCGAGACTTATACTCCTCCTCCGGTGTATCCATACTATTATGATGATGACGAGGATGATGTCAATGATCTCAACCCATCTTCTGAGATTACTACTCCTATTCTTGATAACACCAATTCGTCTAAGGATAGTGATACTTCGAGTGAGATTCGTGATTTTGGTCTTGAAGAATTCTTTGATGAGGTTTGTGATATTCCGACTTTTGTTGAAGGTAAGGATGAGGTGGTTTTTAATGATGAATTCCAATTCGAGCCTGAGATTGCGGAAATTATCGAACGAGAGCTAGCTCTTTTACCTCCGCTTCCTCCTACAAGCGAGGTCGATTTTTCCAACATCGATGCCGAACTTGATGAGTTGGAGCGTCTTATTTTTCATAATAATGACGAACCAACTCACTTGACCAATCATCCTATTCTCGAGGAGTTACCTAATCAACACTCCTCCACTGAGAATTACGTTTACCACATTCGTGCGAATTTAACTTATCAACAATCCCCACAAATGAATGATGGTTTCGTACTTGATCGTGATCTTTTCGAGCGAGTTTCTGAAATCCTCAATGATGGGAACGACAAACCTTGGTTTGACGCACCTATTTATGATGAAGAAATCGAAGAGATTAACGTTCATGAGGATGAGTGCTTTGACCCGGGGGGTGTCATTGATTATTTTATACTTGATGACCTTACGGCTTTGCCGCTTGCTGCTGAGCATCCATTGTCTTTAGGGGATGACAATGTGATTCCTTTACCCACCCCACCTCCCGTGGATCATTACCTCACATACCTCTCGTATGTTGAGCGGACCTTTCCCCCATTTAAGACTTATTCCCCCACCTCCCCTTTGTTAATGTCCACCGGGAACGAGGACAAGGTCTTTGATCCCGGTATCACATTCGAGGCTTCCCCATGGACCATTTAATTCGGGGACGAGTCAGGCTCGTGACTCGGTCAACAAAAACAAGCGCTTTTTGGGAGGCAACCCAATTATCTATCTATTTTCACCATAAGTGTAGGGGGGAGCCCCATGGTGTTTCTTGCTTTCTTTCTTATTATGTGCAGGGATTAGAGCTTCAAAGACACACTCTTGATGACTTTTGACGAACCGTGATTCCGTGTTCCCTTCTTCCCGGTTCTATCCTAAACTCTTTTCGATTCACTATTTTATATTTCTCAATATTAAAATAGGAATCTCTTTAGTTGTCTCTTCCTTAGCAAGATTTAAACAAAGTGCACAATGTCCTAAGTGTAGGGGAGTTTACTCCCACATGCTTAAACATTGAGGACAATGTTTATATTAAGTGTAGGGGGACTTCTATCGAAGTTAAGTGGCCTTTTCCTTGCATTTGTCCTCATTTTAACCGGAAAATTTGATTTTTCGACATTTTTCAAAATTTTTGATCTATTTTGGCCTATTAATTTTTACTTTTGTATAGTTATTTTCTTTCCTTATTAGAAATTTTTAATAAAGTGGTTTTAGATTTTTCTTAGTCGTGAACATTGTGACTCAACCCGAGTTTACTTACCTAAGTTTACTCTAGCTAGTATCCTTAACGTGTTTAAGTCAAGTTTTGCTAGGCTTTTATATAGGGAGCTTTAAAACGCGAAAGTCTTAACTCTTACGAGTTAAGAACATGAACTTTTCGCAAGTTCCTATAATTGATCCTAGAGAGTCGTTTATCAAGGGAACTTTAAAACGCGATTTCTAAACTTGAAAAAGTCTAAGAATTTGCAAGATCCTATAGGCGACTCGAAAACCCAAAACTTTGATTTAATAGGCTAAGCATCCACGAGTCTCATTCCTTGAGATTTTAAATTGTGGAGAACGAGAGATGATAGAGTCAATTATAAGTTCGGTATTCTTTCGTGAATTTATGTGAGTTAATTATAAGCCTATTCTCCCTCCGCTTGTTAATAAATTTATCTGCTAATAAATAAGGTTGTATGATTTGAAAAGTTACTTAGCTTCTAGCCCCAGATCGTTTAAAAGTTGCTCGGTAATGACGAGAGTTCATAGCCAAGGCATAACTTATGAAGCGGGGCGCGAAGATTGGCGAGTCCGAAAAGGCCCTAACAAGGAATGAGGGCTACATTCTGTTGCTAAAGATCCAAAAGTGATGTGAAGAATCATTTATCGAAAATCAATATGAAGGATCGAGACACACGATGAAAAGCAAGAACTCCCCAAAAGTCATGGAGAAGTCTATCCGAAAAGACCCTAACAAGGTATGAGGATAAATAGATCCAAGTCCTAAAAGGAGGCGGATCGTTGTATATCAAAGTCCAAAATAAAGATTGGAGAATGATGAAGAAGTCGTGGTCCAAAGATGAAGAATCTCTCAAAAACTTCAAGTGAAGAAATTCCTATTATGAAGAGAAGACCATAATTTCAAGAACGTCTCTCGAAGATTTGAAGTATGAAGTCGCTGCCAAATATCGGCCCGAGAAAGGTCTCAAATCGCGAACCAAGTTATGCCAAGATATGAACTTTCTGATATCCCGAGAAGCAGTTTTAAAAGATTTGGTCCTTTAGCTAACTATTGATTAAATCGTTCACCTTATTTTCGGACTAAATAACTATCGAAATAAGTCAAACAATGCATCCTCGTGATCATTCAAGACAAAAATAAAATATAAGAGATACACCTAGGAATAAGGGAGTCTAAGTGAATAATTGGCCCACATGAGTTTGTGATAGTTTGCTAACTTATAATAACAATGATCTCGTTTTTAAGCTTGGTATGGGGAACGTGAAACTTGAGGATGATGATCATTCACGACATATTCAAAACCCAAGGTATGTTTTTGATTTCTTTACTTTGTATGTTTATAATTTTCTATTTCTTTAATAAAGGCCAACGTGGATTGATTATGATGGAAAATGTAATCTTGCTTTGTAACTAATGCATTGCATGAGGACATTGCAATGGTTAAGTGTAGGGGATTTGATAGGTGTGAAAACACCCATCCTTTTTACCACTTAATTACAATAATAACCGAGCCAAAACGTGTATTTTATGTCATTTATGTCGGAATTATGCGTGGTTTGTGTTTTTGTTGTAATTTATGACGAAAAGGTGAAAAGTGGAGAAAACACGGCATTCACGAGCTTTTATCGAAGAAAAAGACGAAAGATGAAGTCGAAAGATCAAAAGTGTAAAAAGAACGGAAGTCCAAGACCAATTCTGAAGATTTATTGAAGAAAAAGTCAAAAGACGGAAGTTTACTAAAAAGCCGAAGAACTCGAGTCTTATTTATGAAGAAAATACAAGACGAGTTTGAAGAATCCCAAGACAAAGTCCAAGTAATAAGAAGACTAACAAAAGATTAAAGAGATCAAGGACCTAAGGGCGCAATGAAGAGAAAGAAGAAAGAGGGAGGAAGCTTCCTAAGCTCCTCCCTAATCTCCCTATAAATACCAACCAACCTCATTTGTTGAGAGTTGTTGGTGTCTTGACAAACCACTCTTCCACCATTTTCATTTCTTGTCATTTTATTTCTCGCACTTTAATTAATTGTTATGCACTTTTAATCATTTATATTTCAAGTAAGTTTTCATTCATTGTTCTTTAATCTTTACTTTTCTTGTCTTAATCTCTCATCTTCCTTTCTTGATTCTAATCTACTTTTGGTGCGATTTACATTTGATCCGTGTTGTTCATTCATGTTTTCGCACTTAAAAGTTCATTTCTTTATGTTTTTATTCAAAAGTTTGTTTCTTTTAAGTTTTGTTAAGTTATATTTGAGCTTATTCGATTTATTTCACTTGAGATTCGTGCTAGTTTTGGTTAGAAGCTTATTTTCATAGCTTTTTGATCTAGCTTATATTTCGGATCAAAGTAACCAATCGGAAAGGGTTTTAAAACCCTTTTCCGACCACTGTGTTCCGACCACTACTTTCCGACCGAGCCACCCCTTCATTCCGATCTGATGATCGGAAAGGGGTTTTGGAAGATTCCGATTGTAGCCTTGGCATTCCGATGGTAAGCACATTTCCACATTCCGATTGGTGGTCTTGTGGGTATTCCGATCGCTACCTATTCCCACATTCCGATCACACCCAATCGGAATACATTCCGATTGGAACACTTTTTGGGTGTATTCCGATTTGGGTGGTTTTGGTTTATTTTAATATTTTGTTCTAGTTAAAGGGTTAATGTTTCTTATTTTATTTTTAAGTTCATTCTAATTTCGCTTTGTATCGTTATTTAATTTTCGATTTACTTTTCGCTAAGTTTTACTTTTTCGTCATTTTAGTTCTCGTCATTTACTTTCCAAGTTTTAAATATTGCACCGATTTACATTTTAACTAGTTGTAGTTTTAATTACTTGTCATTTATTTTTAAGTCTTGCACATTTATTTACCAAAACCAAACAAATATTTGATTCACCAAGAACAACTAATCTCACACAAGTAACCGGAAATCAATTCGAGAAGATACCGAGAAAACGAACTTTCAAACAAGCAAAATCCATACATTAATCATTCAAGACAACAATAAAATAGAAGAGATACCGCTAGGAATAAGGGAGTCTAAGTGAATAATTGGCCCACATGAGTTCGTGTTAGTTTGCTAACTTATAATAACAATGATCTCGATTTTAAGCTTGGTTTGGAGAAAGTGAAAACTTGAGGATGATGATTATTCATGACATTTCCAAAATCCAAAGTATGCTTTTGATTTCTTTACTTTGAATGTTTATAGTTTTCTATCTCTTTAATAAAGGCCAACGTGGGTTGAATTTGATGAAAAATGTAAACGTGCTTTGTAACTAATGCATTGCATGAGGACATTGCAATGGTCAAGTGTAGGGGATTTGATAGGTGTGTAAACACCCATCCTTTTTACCACTTAATTACAATAATAACCGAGCCAAAACGTGTATTTTATGTCTTTTATGTCGGAATTATGCGTGGTTTGTGTTTTTGTTGTGATTTAGGACGAAAAGGTGAAAAGTGGAGAAAACACAGGCATTCACGGGCTTTTATCGAAGAAAAAGACGAAAGACGAAGTCAAGAAGTCAAGAGTGCAAAAAGAACGGAAGTCCAAGACCAATTCTGAAGATTTATCGAAGAAAAAGTCAAAATACGGAAGTTTAATAAAAGCCGAAGAACTCAAGTCTTATTTATTGAAGAATTAAAAAACGAGTCCAAACAAATCCCGAGCCAAAAGTCATTAAAGTCCAAGATTAAAGAAGATTAAAAGGCTTAAGGACCAATGGTGCAATTAACAAAAGATTAAGAAGAGAAGGACTAAGCATGCAATTAAGGAGAAAGGAAAGAGGGGAGGAAGCTTCCTAAGCACCCCTTAATCCTCCCCTATAAATAGTCATTAGATACATCATTTTCATTTTGTTGGCTAAGGTGACAATTAGTCTTCCACCTTTTAATTACTTGCTCTTTAAATTCATGTCATTTTAAATACTTGTCTTGCACTTTAATACCTTTTAATTCCAAGTAAGTGTTCTTTAATTTTCTTGTTTTAATCTCTCATTCTTCCTTTCTTTCTATGCTTTAATCTTTGTTTACATGCTTATTGTGTTGCTTATTTGATTAAAGGTTATGTTTTTATGCTTTTGATTGTTTTGGATTATTGATTTTTATAGCTTATTCGTGTCTATCTTTAAGTTTCTTAAGTTTTTATAAAAGTCATTTTTATATAAAAGTTTGTTTTCGTAAACTTTGTTTCATTTTGTGTTTTTAAAAGTCTTTAAATTGTAGCTTATTAGCTTTTTCTTACACGTATTTGCTTAGGATTTTAGGTGTGTGCTTATTTGGTAATAGCTTATTTGTTTTGCTTATTTTCGATTCCTTTTACTGTATTCCGACCAGCACCAGTCGGAAAAGGGTTTATCATTCCGACCAGCGCTCTTGTTGCCTAGTCGGAAAAGGGTTTGACACATTCCGATCTAGGGTGAGTTTGGTTATTCTGATCAGAAGGTAAGTGACAGCATTCCGATCTGAGTCCACTCCACATTCCGATCAGAGGTGTTAGCTTGGTTATTCCGATCAGGTAGGTGACAACATTCCGATTGGGAGACCACTCCTTATTCCGATCAGGGTTTGTTTCTCCACATTCCGATCTAGGTGATTGTTTTGTTATTCCGATCAGGAGGTAAAAATACATTCCGATTTGGGGTTTGTTTGGTTATTCTGATTTGGCCATTGGTGACAGCTATTCCGATTGGTATTCCGATCTGGAGGTAGGTTTATTATTCCGATTGTGTTCCGATCGGAATACATTCCGATCAGGTTTGTTTTTTCTATTTCGTCTTATTTTATTTTTAAGTTCTCATTTTAATACTTTGTCAAATTTTAATTCTTGTCACGCTTTAATTCCAAGTCACTTAATTTCTCGTCATTTACTTTTTAAAGTTTTTAAATATTACACGATTTAAGTTTTAATTAGTTTAGATTTAATTAACCGTTATTTACTTTTACATCTCGCACTTTTTAATATACTACAACGACACAACTATTTGTTTCACCAAAGAACGACTGAGTCGCATACTAAACTCCTTTTTCAATTCGAAGAGACATACTTAAACGAATCTTTTTAACTGGCTAAAAGCCTTGTATTACCTACTGTGGTTTACTCCAAAATAACTTATAAGGTCGGTGTACTTCATCGCTTGGGCTATGAATAGCACTCATGAACACTCCAAATCTTCATGGTTTCAATGATTTTTTTCCACACATTTTGACCCAGCAAAGAAAACAACAACTTACAATTTTGAGCCACTCGTAGCAGCTGCAAAGATGCTAATGATCCAACCATGTAATCTACTACATGTCCACATGCCTTTGTTCTTTTAAATACTTCTACACCCAACGTTAAGGTTAAAAAACCGAATCGATAAACTATCTGATGTTACTCATATGATTCTATCATAAAAGAAAACATTAAATCACGCCATGACGTACCTCATCAGCTTCAAGTGTAATAAGTCTTGGCAAACTTTATTTAAGAAGACACTCTAACTCTTTCAACAGTTCATCCAACGGTACATGCCCTTGAAACTACAATATATCAACTACATATTTTTTTTAAAGGCTTGTTATACTGATGACATATTAATTCAAGTTGTTCAAAAAACACAAACATGGTATTTGATACTCTAAAATAAACTATGGCAACCCGACTAACTCAATATTCCAAATCACCCGTTTTAACTCACACCAATTCTGACCCGTAACCTGTAGTGACCATACCCAAGCGACTAAGTTATGAAATATCATAATATCATGTATTGTGTTATCACAAAAATGGCGATTTATATCGATACCTAAAGAGGATCAGAAATGGTGGCATGTGCAATAACGACTTTTCCTTTGTCTACTAAGAAAGATTAAACGACTTGCGAGATAAAAATACAGAATATAGTTATTAATCACTTCGAGTAAAAACCTTATAAGACCTTAGGAATACTGATACCTTGTATACAGATTCAATCTGGTCACACGGAACCGTTTCGTACATTTGGTATGCTCTCAGAGCTGGAATATGTGTAAATGTCCTTTGTGAACTCAACAGAATCCCAATGACAATTGTCACAAACTGAAATCCCATACAAAAACATCAATAATATATATATTAAAAGGATGTTCTAAACGATTGTTATCCTCAAGGACTTCCTATGGTTTATGTAGCAAGACTTCCTACAAAAAGACTATTAGTCTTCGACTAAATAAGTTTGAAGTTGGAAAAAGACTGTTTATCTTCTAATTTTCGACTAAATAAGCACTTAAAAGGGTGTTTGGGATTGCTTATTTACACCACATATCTACTACAATTATAAGCAGTTTGAACATATTTCACTTAAAAGGGTATTTGAGATTGCTTATTTACGCAACTTACTCAATATCTTATTCTACATGTGGGTCCTTCAACTTTTATATGAAACCATCCATCTTTGACCGATGTCAAAAGTCGGGACAAATATCTTTTTTAGCAAAACAACAAAGATAGCTCACCAAAACTAATCTAATTATTTTGAGCTTAAAAAGCTAGAATCCTGTCCGTCATTTCAGTAAAAACTTTATGAGCATCTTTTTACTGTGTAACTACATTAACCAATTAGTTGCAAAACGAAGGCAATTAATTATCAATATGTATAATTACCTCATATTTCCAAAGATGTTATAAACTACACACGGTTACCTGGTTATGGAAACATCAATAAGTGAAAGTGACATTCCGGTGACAGAGTGGTAGTGGCGGAAACAACTCTCTGGCTGTAAAAAAAAAGCAAAAACTATAAAAAAAACCCAGATCTACAACTAAATACATTAATCTATTAAAATTCTTCAAAACATGATTAATAATCATTGATCTATTAAAAATACTCAATTAAAAAAACTACAACCTTTCATGCGACGGCAAATGGGTTTCCTGTGGTAGGTTTAGTGATGGCGTGCATATAATGAATTACTTCACCTAGTTTGGATCTTTCGTGCGTTCCACAACCATTCACGCAAGATGAAGACGAATGACAAAATGGGGAAGTTCCCCATGACAATCGTCACACACCCACCACCATCGTCACACACCGTTCACCAACACTAATAGGTAAATGGCGGCATCGAGGTGGCTGTGGTGGCGACCATGATTTTTAAAGGGGGCGGGGGAGAGAAAGTGAATTAGGGTTTTGTTGAACTGTGTTACAAAACAAAATAGGGAAGATATAGTTTCTTTTGACAATTTCAAACATACAATGGTGACATTAGATTTTTCAACATTTCCTAAATTACATGATTTTTCAACATTCAAGGTTTTGGGGTTTTTTCTTTATAAGTAGTAGAGATATAGTTTGCACTTTCCTATTTTGTTAAATTTTTTTAATTTTTTATGAATAATAATAACAGATTAAAAAAGTGAAAAATACATTTTTATAATAGAAAAAAAAACTAAAAGCCTCGTTCAAGGGCGGAGCCATGTTGCTGGTTGTGGGGGAGATGCCCCCAACCAGGCTCTTGCGGATAGACAGAATATATAGTAAAATAATCAAATTCGAGAGAAAAAAATCGAGTGCCCGCATCCATAGAATCATATTTCCCACGTCGTTTTTGGCAAGTCAAGAATTAAAGTGTTTTTTAAAGTAATAAAAACTATGTTATGGTGGCTTTGAAGAGTTTGCTCGTCGAAAATGATGAAAAAGAGAAAGTGAGGTGACTGATTGGGATGGGTAAAGAATTAAAGATAATATAATTTAACATTTATGTTTCTTTTTATTATCGTACTACTTACTACCAGTTTGTTATTACCCATACCTTTCGAATGTGAAATGCAATTATAAATTTAATATTTATGTTATATTTTTTGTGCTATTAGTTCAATTACTTTTGTAATTTAGGTGATGGTTACATCTTTTTTACATAAATTATTTCAATACGCTCGGATATGTTAAAAAAGTGTAAACAACATGAGGTTTTTATTTTGAAACTGAACTAGTTGAATTTTCAATCAAAATTTATTTTAATAAAACATAAATGATAATGCAAGTTTTTTCGAGTCTTTCTTAGGGCATAATTAGTGTTGATTTTAGTAAGAAAACCTCGACTGACTTCTTTATAACTAGTGTTGATTGCACCACCACATAGCTCTTTTACTATCTTAAATAACCCGACACAATTTGTTTTAAAGTACGTTAAAATATGAAATATATTGATATTTTATTGCTCGATGCCCCTCATAATCGTATTTTTTGGCTCCCCCACTGGCCTCGTTAGTAGATAATTAGAGGAAAAATTTGTTTAAAGATGTATGTGATACAAGCGTAATCAATAAGAACAACAATAAGCTCAATAAGTTGCTTAAACCAGGGATTAACAAGTAACCCGTAGCTTATAGCAGATCACAAACAGGGGAACATATAAATAGAAATGTATACGTATTTGGAGATCAATGACTCAATGATTAATTTGAATTTAGAGAGAAAATTATGATTTTAAACATACATGAATGGTAAAAAATGAAGAAGAAACTAGTTCTTATACTACTGGGAACAAGGAAATCAAAGAGAAAAAGATAATAGCTTTTCCCACCTAAATTTTGGAGTGAGAAAAAAAAACCGAAAAACCGAAACCGAAAACCGAAAAAACCGAACCGAAAAAACCGACCGAAACAAAAAACCGATGGTTTGGTTTTTACTTTTTCAAAAAACGAAAATATATGGTTCGGTTTTGGTTTTCATCAAAAAACCGAACCATAAAAACCGAACCGAAAAAACCGAACCGAAAAAACCGAACCGAACCTCTTAATTACATAACAATATATAATTAATACTAAATAAAAATAAATAATAATTCTAAATACTAAAATATTCTTTTGGTGGGTGAAATAGAATATATGAATCTTAATATCTATATGCGTATTTATGTGTACATGTGTTTACTTCACAATATATAATTATATATGTGACAACGATGGTTAATGTAAAATTCGTATGTTCACTTTTATGTGTGTATTTTGTCGATGGATGTTTAATTCTAAATTTTTTAGGATGAACGTTATTAGGCTTAGAATGAAAAAAAAACCATTTTTTTACGTAAAACAAGTTTGTTAGTATAAATTGGCTACACACAAATATAAGCGGTTTTAAAACCGGAAAGCCGAAAAACCAAACCAAAACCGACTAAAAATCGAGGAAACCGAACCGCCCAAAATCGAACGGTTTCGGTTTTGGGTTTTATAAAAACCGAATATTACGGTTCGGTTTCGGTTTTTGCCAAAAACCGACCCAAACAGAACCGTGCACACCCCTAACTAAATTGGAGTTTATTTGGCTGTCACGTGTCTTGCACGTGCCTGAGGTTTGAAATGTATTTGGCGTATCAATCCATTCCCTTTAGAAATTTTAACTTTCCTCAGTCAACTGAACTTCCAACTGCTATGACTTTCTCAAACTAGGTGTTATTGTATACGCCTAGACTATAACTGATGCTCTAGTGTGTTATATCATGTCATCATTCTTATTCCTCTGATATATGAATATGTGCTTTATATATTATTATATTACAATTACATTATCCGCTGCTACATGAATGCTCGTTTTGCATGTTTGTTATTTCTGTATCTGCTGATGCATGACTACATGTTTTATCTATTTATGATTGTTTTATACGCTGATAGTTCCTTATAGCTATTCGATGACTGTTATAATATATCATTATATTATATACAAGTTCTTTGTTTGATACGTATTTTGTGAACGTTATCGCGCGTCGATATTTATTTTCTTCTGCTTGTGAATTTGAACGTGTACTTATGAGACACGACTTATTGACGACCCATACGCTTGATTTTGATAATTTCATGTGATATAATTTGAATAGTTTGCATGTCTGAATGGTGTCGGTGAGGCTCCAATAAGGGTACTTATGATTTCATATTTAAATGGAATGTGACTTTTGAATATGGAATATGAGTTTCCTAACCACCAGTTACTAGACCAGAATTTTATTTATAGTTTCGTATTGAGATGGTATAGGACGTCTGAATACGAAAGTTATAAATAAACTGGCTGTAAACTCTCTTGGAAATATCGATTTTCTTAGATATTTAATATGTATTTGATAGTAAGTTTTGCTGGAAATATTTAACTAGGATGAGATATGAGATCTTTATTGAAATTAATTGGGACGCCTTTTCCTTTGAATAAAGAAATCATAGTCACCGAACCATGAGATTATAAAATTTTGCTTACATGGATTAGGACACTTCTTGATGTAAATAACGATTTATAAACAAGTGGGTTTAAGTGCATTCGACGTGACTCAGTATTTACATTATTATATTATTCTAGTTGTTGAATGTGTTCCTTTTGACTCCCGGGTTGTCCGTACGATTTAATCGCTATCTTGTCCGTTCATCACTACCATTATTACGTTTGACGAAATATTCTTGAACTTTCGTTCAAATCGTGAATTGTTGCACGGATTTTATCCGAATGGACGTCTACCAACGTGAGCCTAACGGACTGGATGTAGTGAAGTCTATATTAACTTTTAAGAGTTGAAGACTTGCTAGATTCGTTGCATTTTCCCTTAATTGTTCTAGGAACAACTACCGCCTTGTCAGATTGGCCTGCCAAACCTTTCATATACATTCCAGCTTTATTTATTGCTTTTCGACAATCATGACACTTCTCAACCTGGTAACAACGATCGTGTTTCGAGGACGGAATTCAAAATAACACGTGTAAAATGTAACAACCGAGAATTTTTCGTACTTTAAATAATAATTTGACACCGATTAATCTTGTATAATTAAAATATGTGGACTTTTGCAACACGGATTGATTTTGAAAGTGAAAACATTAGATTTTGTAAATCTGAGAAACGTTATATAAACGAATAAGTCATGCCGAAAAAGTTATAAATTTTATATTCATTTATTTTTCATAAATGTTTCAAGTAAATAAATAATTATTTATAAAATATTATTTTATTAAGTCATAACTATTGTAAACAGTTTTGAAACCGCATCCTAAACATTAAAACGTATGCTTTTATAAAATGGTTCTTTATTAATCTATTAGTAATAGAGAGACGTGTGAGTGGAATGAGAGAGGGAAATAATATTTGAATGAGAGAGGGGGAAGTAATATTTGAAATATTACTTCCCCCTCTCTCATTGCACTCAAACGTCTCTCTATTCTCACTCTCTCTATTATCTCTCTCTCTATAATTATCTCTCCATTCTCACCTAACAAAAAATGTGTGGCATTGATTTCTCTCACCTAACTAAAATTATTGGTGCACAGTTCATGTTCTAAATCTAATAAAGAAGATCTTGATAAGATCTAAGATCTGAGGTTGTTGATGCACTGTTATATGTGGGTTTCACCTAATTATCAAGATCTGAGGTTGTTGATGCATCGTTCATATGTGAATTTCACCTGATTTAAATAAGAATTTTAGGTGTCTCATGGGGGTGATCGTGGTCATCAACACATATTTTTTACGCGATAGTCTATAAGGGAATGTGTATATGAGGGGATCTTTGTTGATAAGATGTGTTTATTAATGTTGCTCATTATCAATCGTGATAGCATCTTTTGGCCTTTTTGAGGTATTCTTTACATTTTTATTTTATGTTTGAACCTCTATGTTATTTTAGGGGTTTTCCTTCGCCTACTCATCATTCTATAGGTTATTGGATAAGAGTTGATTGTTTGAAGCTATTTTTGGTTGTTAAGCTAAACCTATGGTTACCTTACACTTGGAAAACTAGCAACCTCAAGTGTTTTGCTGGTAGTGTTTGTTGCTGATACCCGATGTTTGCGATCATTGTGTCGGCCGTGTGCCGTGGTGATGATTGTTTGTTGATGTTGGCCTACATCGACTTACGGTCAATTTTCTAATCTCGTGATCTTTGTGAATTACAAAGAATGATGATATTGCATTTGTGCACTACTATCGCTCATAGTGAGTCAAAACAACCCGTATCTTAGTGGAGCAGCACCATGAGCATGGTGTTCACAGCCATGACGGGTCCCTATGGTTATCTTATGTTTGGAAAACTAGTAACCTAAGGTGTTTTACCGGTTATGTTTCTCCTAACTCTCGCGGTTTACAATGACTATGATGGCCATGTACTATTGGTCATGATTGTTTGCTGATGTTAGCCTCAATTCAGTTAGGGTCACTTTTCTGATGGCATGAATGTTTGTTAATAATAAGCGATGAAGATATTGCATTTATGCACGATTGCTACTGATGGTAAGTAAAACGACCCATATCTTGGCAGGGCAACACTACGAGCATGGTGTTAGCAGCCATGGCGGGTCGGGTCCTCTTTTATCCGTGTCAGCAATCATGAATGTTTGGCCGTGTTTGTACGGCCGGCTGTTTGGGAATGGTTGGTTTAAGGAGAGTTTAGCGAATCGGTTTTCTAATGCTTATATTGTTGTTTTTATGTTCAAATGGAAATTTGATTACCTCAGGGTGAGTGTTTAGGAATGGTTCATTTGCTAAAAGTTTAGATAAACACTTTGATAATTTTTATATTGTCGGCTATTATATATAGACTTATATATAGACTCACTTGGTCTTACCTATTCTTGGGTAATCAAGTGTTGCTTGATAATGACATCTCCTTTGAAGCTGTTTTTTTGTTCAACAAAAGCTATGGTGACCTTATGTTTGGAAATATAATAACCTTACGTGTTTTACCGACACTGTTTGTTGTTCACAAGCACATATGGTTTCATGATGTTTGTAGATTAAAGGAGATGATGATATTGCATTTGTGCATTACTATTAACCATGATGAGTGAAGGCCACTCATATCTAGGTGGAGCAACACCACGGGCATGATGTTTGCATCCATGCTGGGTCGGTTCCTCTTTTATCCATGAGCACTCGCAAATTTGAGCCTCTATATGACCATATTAGAAATCAAATAAATGAGAAAAATCACTGTTCCATAGGAACAATATCCCTCTCACATACCCAAAAAAATAATAATACAGATTCCATCTCTTGTACTTTCACCTTTAAATTGATACGATAAGTTTACGTGTCTCATAGGGATGATGGTGGACGTCAGTCGGCGTCGGATGATGTTGATCATTGTGAATCGTGATACACGCTTTTGTCCATTTTCGATGTATTCTTTTGACTTCCCTTTTATGTTTGAATCTCTATGTTATTTGAGGGGTTTTCGTTCGCTTGTTCATCAGTTTATAAGTTATTGGAATTGAGGAATTTTGTTCGCTTACAATTGTTGGTTTCATCACATTAAACTTCCTAAAATGTTACAACTGTTTTACTGTCCAAGATTGTCACGAGTTTTTTTTACGGTTTCTCTCGCGAATGTTTTGCCCGTCTTTGTTGGGTTACTGTTTGGCATCTTTTAAAAGTTTAGGTACTCACTTTTTTAGTGCTTTTAGTGTGATTTTTATGTTCAGTTGGTGAAAGTTTATGGACTTATATTTAACAGTCTTGTGATGGGATCGAACTCTAGATTACGGGATTGCACACAATACGTAAAGATCTAATTTATTTAATATATATATTTATTATATTTATTTGATAAATATATTTATTATATTTATTAAGTTAAACCGAGCTATGACTTTAGCGATCGTTAAATAATTAAGAGTTAAGTATTAACGAGTGTTATGAAATAAATAGAAAGTGGAATAAATAGAAAGAAGAACGGGAGGTTCCGGAACACCCCAAAGGGGTGTTTGGGCCGTCGGTTATAAAGGACAAAGGGGAGGGGGAAAACTTTCCTTATATTTTTTGGGCTACAAGATTTAGGTCTATATAAAAAACTCCCACCCTCATAATTCAACACACAATCTCTCTCCCTCTCTCGCTAGTCCATCACAAGAAAGAACCCACAAAGGGGTTAGGTTGGTTTTCTTGTTCTATCAATTTTACTTATAATCTAGTCCTATCCCCTCTCTAGGGTTGTTGGGTAGATTTTCCACAGGCGTAGAAGCTCGGTTTACACGTGCTAGAATCATGGTTAGCTCGTTGTATTACGTGTGTACGAGAACGTAATATAGTCTTACTTTAGACTATATTTTGGTGGTGTACGTTATAAACCCGAATTGGTGATTCGTTCTTTATCTTGTGGATTTGCTTTAGCGTAAAGGTATGTAACCCTAATTTGATTAATTATAATTATGTTATTATGAACTTGTTAAATCGTTTTCGCAATATGTGTGCTTTGATCTCGTTTAGGGTTTTGTGTAATTGTTATGAACTATATAAACCTTTAGTGGCATCAAGACCCGTTTTAACATGTTATAATTGTCGAAAATCTAAATTTTTTTAACTAATAATTGTTTTGAGTTAAAACTATTTTCTAGGTTTTCTTAAAAAATAGGGTTTTTCTTTTTTAAAATTAGGGTTTTGGCCGAATTTTATTAAAAAAAGAGACTTGTTTTTAAAACACTAAATTACATGTTAGATAATTTCCGATTAAATTGTATGATTAATTGTTATGTCATGTAAATTAAAGGTTACGATCCGAAGAGATTTAGTTGTTAATATTTGAGGGTGGATCCATGATGAACGTGCATGTTTTCATGGATCGTAAAATCGTATGTTTTTTATGATTTTATATGCTACTCGCTTTATTTGATTCAATAAATCTTGAATTAGGGAAGACTTTTATATGAATGTAAAAACCTAGATTTAAAGGTTATTGAATAAATCGTATGCATGTGGCTATTTGATTTATTTATTGCACATATAAATTGTTATTATGTGTTTATGATTTCATTTTTTTACTTGTTTATGTTAAAAATTGTATGAGTTCTTGTAAACAAGGGTTTTTTTAAAGAAAAACAAATATGGAGTAAATCATATTAAATTAAGATTTGTTTGAGATCTAAATTACATAGAATTACGTTGATTGGTGAATTTCAATAATAATCTAACGGGACTACTCCTTTTGACAAACTATAAAGTGGGTATAATTCATCGCTGGTCATGTACCCGGTTAAGGAAGGAGGTGTTAAGCCATTAGTCGCTGACCAAATTCCTGGCTCACCTGTGCGTCAAATTGAAATTACCTAGGATTATTATCTGCATTATACCTTATGGTTAATTTATCGCAAATTTCACATCCGAATCACAATGAATAAGGTTATTGCTTTGTGCTTTAGCCACAAGTACGATGTGAATAGTTGTGGGTAAATTATTTGGTTGGTTGAACCGATACCTCAACCTAATTTAAGTAGAAATTTAGTCTCGTGAAAAAGTTTACTAAATGTTTTATTAACATATGCTATGGAGTTGTATGCATGCTTTTCCATACATTGATTTTGACATCTAATTTATACCCTTAAAATTTAAGTCGAATGCTCCTAATTGACGAACAATTGAAATTACTACGTCATCAAATGAGATTTTTGGACGATGTTGTGATGGAGAGAAAACTTTCATAGAATGAGAATTCATGTGATGGTTTTACGTTACTCAGGTTAGACGAATTAATTAAGTTACTTAGTGGGATATGGAAACTTAAGGAATTTAGAAGAGATGAAACATGTTTACAATGCAAAATGGTTTTTTTTGGCAATGTAAATCCTTTAAATATATAGATATTAAAAATTGTTTGTCAATTGACTTGTTCGACAAGTCGCTATGTTGAGTACAATCATTACTAGCAGATCAACTGATGTAATGGGTCTATGTCAATATAGTTCTAGGATTCAAGGAAAATACTATAGTTTATATACCGGGGTAATTTTATTTTCTTGAAAGTATTTTATTATCGAAAATACTAATATTTGAACTTATTTCTGTAGAAATGTCTCAACCCGACACTAACACTATAAGTTCTGCGTTCAAAACGTTTTTTGATCGACCTGAACTTACTGACCAAATCTTCATGATTGGTACCGCTCACTAAGAATTGTCTTGAGAGTAGCGGGTACTATTGATATCTTGACTACTCCTTATCGGGAGGATCTTGCTGAAGGAGCTTCTGAAGCGCAAATGCTTGAACACGCTGTTAATGTTAAGAAGCACTCGGAGGTGGCTTGCTTGATGGTAGGGAAAATGTCCCCTCCGCTTCAAAAGAAGTATGAGTTAGTTTTGCCTAAGCGTATGCTTGATGAGCTCAAGGTTATGTTCGAAAAACCGCAAGTTGTGGAGATCTACGACTTAGTAGATGCTTTTCATAGCTTCAAGCAAACTCCTGGAAAGTCTGTTAGTGCCCATTACATAGAGATGATGGGTTATATGAAACTCATTGCACTTGGACAAACCTATGAACATAATATGGCTATCAACTTGATCAATAGATCCTTTAACAAGGACTTCAATGATTTTATTCGAAACTATAATATGCATTGCACGGGGAAGACAGTTAATGATTTCCATGCAATGCTCATTGACTATGAAAAGGGGTTAAAGGACAAGGAATCTAACTCTACTCCTCCTGTACTAGAAATACTAAAGGGTAGAGTGAGTAAGCCAAAACTGCAAGCGAACAAGAAGAAAGGCAAATGCAAGGGTGGATAAGGGCAAGCAAGTTGCGACTTATTCGAAACCTAAGTAGAACTTTGTCAAGAAGAATCAATATCATAAGGATGATACTTGTCACCATTGCAAGGAAAGTGGTCACTGGAAGAGGAATTATCCTCTTTACCTCTAAGAGTTGCGAGAAATAAAGAAGAAGTCTTAGTAGAGCGCTGCAGCTTCAGGTACTTTATTTATGATCAAATTATTTAACTTGACATACAATTTAAATTCCTGGCTATATGATACGGGATTCAGTATTAACAATTGTAATACGCTGAAGGAATTTAATCTAGAAAGGAAGCTATCCTACGGGGAACAATTTCTGCAAGTGGGCAATCGCGAACAACCAGCGGTTGAAGCTATATGAACATTTAATTTAGTTTTACCTTCGGGTTTAGTACTGATTTTAAATGATTGTCATTATGCACCTACAATTATTATGGGGTGTTATTTCCTTTTCTTTTTTGTTGAATAATGGATTTGTTCACACTATTGATTATAATGGAATTTCTGTTTGGAAAGATGGTGTTTTCTTTTTAATGCAATTTCTATGAATGGTGTATTTGAAATACTCATGCATGAAAATGAATCCAAGTATAATAATAATAATTCTGTATTTAGCATAAATAAGAAGAGAAAGTTTGACAAGAACTCTTCTAATCTTTGGCATTGTTGACTTGCCCATATTGGGAAGACTCGTATACAAAAGCTTCAACGTGAAGGTCTTTTGTAAAATATCAATGATGAATCATTTGATAAATGTGAGTCTCGTATCTCTAGAAAGATGACCAAGAACCCTTTAATATCAATATTTAAAGGGCTACTAATCTAATACTGATGTTTGTGGACCACTTAGACATTTGTCAAGGAAAGGTGCTAGCTACTTCTTAACATTTACAGATGATTATAACCGTTATGCTTATGTTTTATTTGAAACATTCAAAATGTTTAAAGTAGAAGTAGAATTGCAACTAGGAAATAAGATTAAAGTTATTCGTTCTGATAGAGGTGGTGAATATTTAAGTCAAGAGTTTATAGATTATCTAAGTGAGAATGTAATTGTTCAACATCTTACTTCTCCCTATACTCCACAACAAAATGGTGTATCTAAAAGTACAAATCGTACATTATTATATATGGTACTATCTATGTTAAATCTTAAAAATTTCCTTTATCCTTTTGGGATTATGCTTTAGAATCTGTTGTTCGCATTTTAAATATGGTTCCCACAAACAAGGTGAATAAGACACCATATGAACTATGGGATGGCAACATGCCATATTTGTCTTATTTAAAGGTCTGGGGTTGCGAGGCGTATGTGAAACGTGACTCGGGTGACAAACTCCAACAACGATCTATGAAATGTATCTTTGTAGGATACACTATGGAAACAATGGGTTACTACTTTTATTATCAACCTGAGAACAAAGTGATTGTTGCTAGGTATGGAGACTTCCTTGAAAGCGATCTTGTAAATCAAGAATTCAGTGGGAGAAGTTATGATCTTGAAGAGAGTCATATAGATACATTACCTTCTAAAAACACTAGCGAAATAATTCTTGTAGAACCAGAAAGTCTGGCGGTTCCACAGGAATTAGTTCCTCTGCGTAGATCTGAAAGGATAAAAAGTGCTAATAGCAATATATGTCTTAATATAGAGGATGATGATGAAGTAGGGGATCTTGGAGAACCTACTAATTATAAATCATCCATGCTTGATCCTGAGAAGGATAAGTGGATGGTTGTTATGGATGAAGAAATGAAATCCACCACCAAATGCTAAAGTAGTGAGACATAAGTGGATATACAAGAAGAAAACCGACATGGACGGAAAAGTACAATCCTATAAAGCTCGTTTAGTAGCTAAAGGTTTTACTCAAATATTTGGCGTAGACTACGAGGAGACATTTTCCCTTGTAGTAGACTTAAGAGCTATGTTGGAAACTCACTTTATGTGACGACATTTAAGAATTCCCATTAGTTATCATAGTCACACACGTTTAGACTAGACTAGGTTCTTGTACTGTTAAGCATGTCGTGTGTGGCTATATATACCCCTCCTTAGCTTCCAAGGAGGGGTGTTGGTTGTGTAACATTTCACCTTTTATTCATTTTACTTATCTTTCACACACATCTAACCTCTCTTCTCTCTCTCTCTAAGTTCATCAATGGCTTCCACCACCATATACCACCACATTAGACCACCGGATCCGATTTAGCTTTTCTACATTTGGCATCAGAGCCACGGTTCCATCCTTGGATCGTGATCATATTTTCGATTTGGTGGTTTAATCTTTTTCTTGTGTCTCGTTACACTTATTTCTGTCCATTTAGTCAAAAAATTTTGTCACGTCTGATATGTTTTGTCCAAACAGTTGGTTATTATGTGTCATATTATTATTCTTGTCCAACCAATCCAATCAGTCACATGTTTTTTCATGGTCCAAATCTATTTCACTGGTCAAGTTCTCATGGTCAAATTATCACGTTTTGTATCTTGGATTATAACTTTTGTCCCCATCTAAGTACTGTTTTTTTTCTGGGTTATATATTTTTTGAAGATGATGGTGAAAAACTCATATTTGCCAGAAAAATCCTATCCAGAAACAAGATCCCTGAAAAAACGGTACAAGGACCATTTTTGGACTTATCTTCACGGTACATCGCATGGATTGCGATGGAATGGTGTTTTTCACACATTCCGATGGGCTTGACCTACCCATTGCGATGGACTCATTCCGATGAGTCACATTGCGATGGGTGGTCGAACCTGTCGCAATGGCCTTGACACGACGTCATGCTGCCCAAATTTCTCTCAATATTGCGATGGGTGGTAACCATTGCGATGGGTACCATTGCGATGGGTACCATCGTAATGGGTTCCATCGTAATATGATTTCTTGGACTGCGATGGATACATTTGTTTTGACTGCGATGGGTCACGGTTTAGAATCATTACGATGGAAAATATATAGCAAACATTGGGATAAAAGAAACGACTTACTTATTCCATCAGACACTCGATCCATACCCTCAACTCACACGAACATGAACACAACTGAATCACCATCCTTTTGTCTCCCAATCAACACCAAATCTATCCTACTCCCATCGTCACCTAAACCCTCTATAAATCAGCACAAAGACTCGAAAACTTAAACAAATTAAGATCTCAGAAAGTGAGTCATCATAGATCTATGTTAAGGCTCAAACCTTATTTGATTTTCGAAGATAAAGAAAGAATGATAACAAGCTTATTATATTCTTGTCTTAATTTCGATGGAAAACATAACATGCAACAAAGATCTGTTTTTTTATCCGAAAATTTATGAAAAGCTTATAACAACTATGTTATAACTTTTCTTGGTTTCGATTTATGACTCAAAAAACCACATGCACCGTAGATCTGTAAATGGATTACCCATATTTTTATCTACGAAAATTATAGAAGATTTATAACACTTTCTGTTATAATCTTTCTCATTTTCGTGTGTAAAAACAACATGCACTCAATAAACGAATCAACAAATCATCTAAGATAGGTGTTGGGTTTATCCCAAAATTTATATACGAATCATTTGAATGATTTATAACATTTTTTTGTTATAATCACATCACAACTCGTGTATAATCACAAGCAATCAAACTGTAATTCGACATGGCTCATTGCTGTTTGGATGATTCGTTTAATATTGAGATTAGATGTGTTTTAGATGAGATCAGGAGTTGATGAGACAACATTAAACATGTTGATAACTTGCTTATTTGTGATGGAGTGTTTTGGAGGCGGAGATGATTGATGTTGAGATGAGTTTTGGTGGTTGAGATTTGAGATAAGGAGAGAAAACTGGCGGAGGTTCCAGAGAGTTTTTCTTGGCTGCGTGTTTTGAGGGATTAGATTAGGTTAAAATGTGAGTGAAATTAGGGTTAGGGGTATTTATATCCCAATTGGATGGATCGGGTTTATGTGTTGGGCCCATATTGACTCGCGTTTAATGATGCCTTTACAACCTTTACAACTTATTAGAACAACCGATGTCTAATACATACTCATGCTTAAAAATGATACACGTGAAGTTAAATTCATTTGTAAACAAAGAGCTAATGTTACTAATAGTAATTTTACTATTAGTAATTTTACTATTTTTTCTAGTAAATATTAGACATCGGTCATATTATTGGGGTTTAAACAAGACAAAAGTGACGTTACAAAGTGCCGTGATAAAAATGACGTGACAATTGGGACAAGAATTTATTTTGACGAGGCCAAGAAATTTGGGCGGTTTTGAGTGACTACAGATTTTTGTGTGGATCGGATATTAATTATTTGAAGACGGAGACGAATTTTTCGAAGGCGTGTATTTATTTTATCTTTCAATAGATAACTTGTTCGTGCTTCATCTTAGAATGAAGACTTGGTTATCTGGTTTCCGGGTTCGGGGTGGATGGTTGATGACTCGGATAACTATCACTCAAAGGGGTTACTTTGTTGTACTCAGTGTCACGCGCATAGTCGACGTGGATAATTTCAAGAGGGGTTGTGCTTATAGACATCTTTAGTGATGCTTTGGGTACTTAAAATTTTATCCACCGTTCTTCATTCAACAATAGTGCAAGCTTAAGTCACAAGATCGAAGGATTCTTATTCAGCTTCATGTTTGATGTATCTGGTTCATTCCATCAGTGGTCACTTCAAATTGGCTTCAAGTGGGTTGGTAAAGATGGCCATGGAGAGTTTATGAGAAGAGATTTTCAATCAACAACTGATTCTCACCGAATATAATTAAACTTATTTATTATTCTCACGAGATTTCAGGTTCATGTGCGTACAATTTATTGATGGTTCCGAGTTTCGAAACCATCAAGGGGGAAGAAGAAGACACATTGAACGCACAACGAGTACACGTGATGAACTTCATACCTTCTTTTGACTTGAAGACATTCCGGGATGACATTTGTCATAGCCGCAGAGAAAATCAGTGTTTTAACTCGTGTCGTAATCAATCTCCAAATGGTACACTACTGATTCGAGGTTTAATTGTTTGATTGTTGCAATTAAACATCATCAGTATCCTATATGCATTCCCGGGACTTAATTGACTCTGGTGCATCTCCGGAAGAAGATATGTGCATTTCCGGGACTTAATTGACTCTGGTGTTACGATGTCAACTTCATGAATGGGATAAAGTGTCCACTTCAGTGTTTGAGCTTCATAATGGGGATTGGTTTATTTTCTTCAACCATGTGGGGGAAGAAATGTCTTGATTCTTTCTGGTATGCATAACTTGAACTCTCAGGGGGAAGAAAAATTCAGAAGAATTATTCAAGCGTGAGAAGAGAAGGTGTTGATCTACTTGGTGTACCCCAAACTTTCAAGTTGCTTACGAGGATTGTCGATTTAGGGGGAAGCTATTTAAAAAGCTTCTACATCAAGTTTATGTGGCATGAATTAGGGGGAAGCTAATTCAGAAGCTTCTCCTTAACCAGAAGTGTATGGGTTACTTAGCTCGTGCCGTTACAGTATTTCTACTACAAGTTAAAGATGAGTCGTTTTGAAGTCAAAGGCCTCAGAAAACATCATCAGCATTGGACGCTTCATGAAAGCTCTTGTTCTTATCATTATGTACTTGTTAGGAAAAAATATTGTAAGGAATTCTACACGTCGTCCCATGGGGGAAGATTGTTGGAAACTCACTTTATGTGACGACATTTAAGAATTCCCATTAGTTATCATAGTCACACACGTTTAGACTAGACTAGGTTCTTGTACTGTTAAGCATGTCGTGTGTGGCTATATATACCCCTCCTTAGCTTCCAAGGAGGGGTGTTGGTTGTGTAACATTTCACCTTTTATTCATTTTACTTATCTTTCACACACATCTAACCTCTCTTCTCTCTCTCTCTAAGTTCATCAATGGCTTCCACCACCATATACCACCACATTAGACCACCGGATCCGATTTATCTTTTCTACAAGCTATTAGTATTTTCATAGCTATAGCAGCATACTATGACTATGAGATATGGCAAATGGATGTTAAAACTTCCTTCTTGAACGGTCTCTCAGATAAAGACATCTATATGTAACAACCGGAAGGGTATGTTGATCCTAAGAATCAAAAACACGTGTGCAACCTTCAAAGATCTGTTTATGGTTTGAAGCAAGCATCACGTCAATCAAATAAATGATTTGATGAAGAAACCAAAATGTTTCGATTCATTTATAATCATGATGAGCCATGTGTATATCGCAAAGCTAGTGGGAGTGATGTAGTATTTCTAGTCCTATATGTTGATGAGATATTAATCATGGGAAGTAACATTCCAAGACATAAAGTTGTTAAGGATTATCTTGGTAAATTTTTTTCTATGAAGTGTTGATCCCAAACTTAGATCGATTTAGCTTTGTATTATCGAGATTGAATCAATTATAATACGTAGAGAAACTTTGTGTTAACAACAATCTAAGTGTTATGCGGAATTTAACACATAGAACAAAGAAAAATGTTAAACATAATATAAACCAAACTTTCCCTTCAATTGATTAAACTTTGCGTACAATGAAAGTGTAAAACGTATATCAAACCCTAATCTAAAGGCCTCCTTTTATAGACATAAAGAGCCTTGTACAATAAGAAAACGTGTCAACTATTCTAGGAAGATATATTGAGATAAACATAGAAAATATAATATACATGCATATCTTCCTAACATATCAAAACGTGTTGACTTCATAAATCTTGACATTGGCTAAATATCTTTTGTCTAGGCCTGAGCTGTCGGGGGCTTGATAACGCTTTGTCAGCGGCTACACATCTCTTGGCAGCGGCTAGTAGACTTAGTCAATTTTATTCCCAACATGAAGGATTTAGGAGAAGTTGCATACATTCTGGGAATTAAGATCTATCGAGATAGGAAAAGACGGTTAATTGGTCTAAGTCAAGATACTTATATAGATATATTATTGAAGAAGTATAATATGCATAATTCTAATAAAGGTTTTCAACCTATGGAAGTTAAGCATAATCTGAGTCTTGAGATGGATGCATCAACTCCTGAAGAGGAGGCATACATGCAGAAGGTGCCTTACGCTTCGGCTGTAGGATCTATTATGTATGATGCAAGATGCACAAGGCATGATGTGGCGTTTGCTCAGAAATTTGTCAGTCGATACTAATAGAATCCAGGGAAGCTCCCCTAGACTGTTGTTAAACATATTCTAAAGTATTTGAGGAGTACGAAAGATATGTTTTTGGTATTTGGAGGGAAACCAGACACATAACTCAATGTGACAATGTGATAAAATATGATACGAAGTCTCAGACGGGTTACGTGTTTGTTATCAATGGAGGAGCAGTTGACTGGAAGAGCAAGAAACATACAACGATTATAATGCATGCTACTCAATCTGAGTACATGGCTCCTTTAGAAGCTGCAATGGAAGCTGTTTGGATTAGGAAGTTTATTGGAGATCTTGAAGTGATGCCTTTAATAAAAGAACCTATTGATATTTATTACGACAATTCTGCTGCAATAATATTCGCCAATGATTATGGAGTCATTAAAGGCGCCAGACACTTTAAGCGTAGACATCACTACGTCCGAGAACAAGTTGAAGCTCGTGAAATCCGATTAATAAAAGTTCACACAGATGATAACATAACTGATCCTTTTACTATGGCTTTGCCTAGACCAAAGGTACTTAAGCATGCCAAGGCTATTGGGCTGCAACTAGCTAGCGAACTCATGCAATAAATCTGTGATTAGTATTTGGATAAAGGATGTTAAGACATTATTATTTAATAAAATAAATATTGGGTTTCCTTTATTCTTATTACTTAATTTTGTATCCTATTTTACATGTTTTAATCCATGAATAAATTCTTATTCTAAATGGTCGTTGTTGATTAATAATATGGGAGTATTATTAAATTAAGATAAATCAAAATAGCGATAGAGTATACTTGAAAGTATATTGATCGATTTTCGATGATATTCGATGAATTGAATATTGGACTTATCCCAGCTATATGATTTTACTTTGTGGATCTTTGTCATCAACTAAATCATAAATAGTTATCCTTAGACTTGAGATACTAGGAAACTGTTATGAAGCTAGTGCACCCCTTTGGAATAATCTAACGCTACACGTAACTAGTAGCTATAAGGGTTATTTTCAGAAGTGTTGCCTAGTTCAAAAGTTTTGCTTGTAGTCAGTATAGAATTTATTTCCTCCAATTTTGTTTTGGAGTTTAATACAACTGGGCCCCTCGTGGGATTAGTAAGATGTTTGTGCGGCCACATCGAAATTTGTTTTGGCAATCTTGTTGAATTTGTGAACGAGAAACAGAATAGTTAATAAAAGGAATGACTGAGATCCATATCCTTATTAACGTTGTATTATAAATAAAAGGATAATAATAATGATGAATCATTAAAAGGTTTTATCCAGGAGACCTTACTCGAGTTGTACTAGTGACATTGCTAGTGTAACTAGACGCTAGTCAATGTAATCATGATATTCGAAATATGTCCATGTGGGAGCTGAAAGTTTATGGACTTATAATTAATAGTCGTGTGATAGGACCTAACTCGAGATTACGGCATTGCACACAATACGTAAAGAGTTAATTTATTAAATAAATATATTTATTATATTTTTTAATTTATTTGATAAATATATTTATTATATTTATTAAATTAAACCGAGCTATGACTTTAACGATCGTTAAATAATTAAGAGTTAAGTATTAACGAGCCTAATGGAATAAATAGAAAGTGGAATAAATATAAAGAAGAACAGAATGTTCCAGAACACCCCAACGGGGTGTTTGGGCCGTCGGTTATGGAGGACAAAGGGGAAGGGGAAAACTTTCCTTATATTTGTTTTCGGCTACTAGATTTAGGTCTATATAAACAACTCCCCACCCTCATAATTCAACACACAATCTCTCTTCCTCTCTCTCTAATCGATCGCAAGAAAGAACCCATCAAGGGGTTTGGTTGGTTTTCTTGTTCTATTGATTTTACTTATAATCTAGTCCTATCTCCTCTCTAGGGTTGTTAGGTAGATTTTACACAAGCGTAGAAGCTCGGTTTACACGTGCTAGAATGACGGTTAGCTCTTTGTTTTACATGTGTACAAGAATGTAATATAGTCTTACTTTAGACTATATCTTGGTGGTGTACGTTATAAACCCGAATTGGTGATTCTTTCTTTATCTTGTGGATTTGCTTTAGCGTAAAGGTATGTAACCCTAATTCGATTAATTATAATTATGTTATTATGATCTTGTTAAATCACTTCCGCTATATGTGTGCTTTGATCTCGTGTAGGGTTTTGTGTTATTGTTATGAACTATATAAACCTTCATTTGGAATTTTGATTACTTATATTTTGTAGATATATTTAAGAGACATAAAAATAAATGCATAAACCTAGGCGTTGCAGGTATGAGGTTCTTTTTGGCTGTTCGATAAGACCTGGTTTGAGGTTCTTTTCGGTTTTCGAGCAAAAGATACGGTTACCTTATGTTTGGAAAAGTAATAAGCCGAACTATTTTACTGGCACTGTTTGCTGTTCATAAACACATATGCTCTCATGATGTTTATGAATTATAGGTAATGATGATGTTGCATTTATACATTACTATTGATCATGGTGAGTGAAAGCGACTTTTATATAACACATATGGTTTCATGATATTTTTGGAATACATGTGATTATGATATTGCATTTGTACAATACTATTGACTACGGTGATTGAAGACGACCCGTATTTTGGCGGTGCAGCACCATGAACATGGTGTTTGCAGCCATGATGGGTTGGTTCCTCTTTTATCCATGAGCACTCGCGAATCCGAGCCCCTATATGATGAAATCACTTTTGATGGTTTGAGAGGGTTTTCACTGTTCCTAGGAGAGCGTGATTCTATCACACATTTTTTTGTTGGGTGAGAATGAAGAGATAATGGAGAAAGTATATAGGTGAGAATGAGAGGCGTGTGAGTGGAATGAGAGATGGAAGTAATATCTGTTTATTTGTTTGTGAGGGATTCGACTGTTCCTAGGGGAATGTGATTCCCCTCTGTTATTAATAGATTAATTAAGATTTATAGTGCGGGCTTGCTTATACTTTCACCTTACACTTCTTTGATGCCACTGTCTCTTTTGTTATCGCTATCCATGATGCACGAAGATTGTGTCGGATGTGTGACGATGGTGATACGCTCATAGGCTACGAATCTAACCGACATGATATGTTTGGTCTACGTTGACAAGTCAATGATGAATATGAGTAGGCTGAACAGAACGCGTTAAAGTCGATCACTTGTCGTGCCAACCTGTTAGGTATGCATCCATGGGAGACCTACGCTTTGTATGAACCTCACGCTCTTATCTGAGCCAACCGGATTTGTATCACAGTGGCCAACCTCAATCCATACTCATCACCCACAATAATGCTTTCTATGTTTTTGTAATAGAATTTCAGGCTTTCCTTGCACCTATGGGAAGTTTGGGAAATATTACATGCTTTAGGTGAATTTGAGGTATAAATCACTTTCTCTTTTGGTTAGTGTCAATAATTAGGGTCATTTTTAAATTTCATGTAATTACCTGATGTACTTGATCAAGTATTATCTTAGTACATTTTATTGTTCTATGCTTATCCAGTTCACCCTGCTCATGGAAGTTTGGGATGAGACGAGGAAGAAGATACAGTCATTACATGAGACAATACACAACAAAGGTTGTTTTTACGGATAAAGTGAAGAATGAACAAGCAAATTTGAATGTTGATCATATTGTGAAAGAGGGCACTCAGCTCATTAGTGACATAGATTATTAGCTCAATAGTAGGTATATCATTCTTAACTGTTGCAATATCTAAACGCGTGAATCAGCTAGCTAGCTTGATTATCATGACATAGTTGTTGTAATTTTATTTAAATTATTGCAATGTTTTAATGACTCAGGAGGGAAATGAAGGAACCTCCATTTGATCTCAAAAAATTTAAAGTTGGCCAAGAGGTTGAACTGAAATCATTCAAGATTGGATTACGTGGTGCTTGGTTCAGATTCAAGGTAAGTTTACTTCTGTTCCTGTACATGTCAGCAAGCATGATTTCTATTCTTTTGTTCGTGTAATGTCAGCCATGATAAATTATACGACACTAAGGAAGCAAGCACGTCACATGAGATTTTTACATGTTTGGTTAGATATGAGATTTTGAACTTGACAGCGAAGAAATGTGCTTGCTTGATACAGGAAAAGATGCGACAGGAAAAATAATGGATATACGTGAAAGACCTTAATAGTACTATGTATTTTTACTGTAAAACCCGCATGCTTTTACCATGAATAGTACCCTTAGTATCGTACGTACATGATTAAAACTTTCCTTTTATAACATGAATACGTTCCACAAACATAAATTACAAGAACTACGTACATGTTATTACACGATAAGTATTAAGTATGTATAAATGCAAGATAATTATTATCAATAATAATTAAATCACGAACATGAAATCATGAACGTAAGAATCATGAACGTATAATTATGTATTTACGTAATTATTATTACGACTACGTACAAGTATATATAATAACATGAATATTTAATAATAACGAAACGTAAATACGAACACACGAACACGTAATATATTAGAACAAGGAAAAGTTACGGGTTTCCCTTTATGGGCCCTACAAGCCGCGACACAACAAGGAGAGGGGGCCCAAGCCCATGTTGATTTTATTAAAGAAACAAAAAATGGAAACATAAACATTACAAATGAATTTTACAAAAACTAAAAAACCTAAAATCCTCCTCCTTGCTCCTTAGGTCGGCGGCTACATCAATCAAACAAGGGTGATTGGCTGATTTGATTTAAACAAATCATAAGTACATGTTCGTGTATTCAAGATCTATTGATTCCACGTGTTTTGGTAATCCGGAAATCCTTTCTTTTTAATTCTTTTTATGTTTTATGAACATGTGATCACGGGGAATTAAAAACAAGATTAAAAACATGCTAAAATCATGGTGGGGAAAATCAATTGGGATGTTTTCGGGTTTTGGTGTTCGGCCGCCACACAAACCGAGAGTCCTACGACTCTCGACGTCGTTTGGTTCGCACCACCAACCAAGACCTAGGTCTTGGTGGTGTTGGTGTTCGGTTGGCAGCAAGGGCAAGTGTTGGAAATACGTTTTACGTATTAGAAAGGATCGGTCACTCCAACAATAGTCCATGTTATAGCTCGTAGTTTAGTTATTTACATTTATTAAACAAAGCCCAAAACCGAGCCCATGATATGTATGGGCCGGCGGCCTAATGTAAACCCAAGCCCATCTCATGGGCTTGGGTATATAAACCCTCTCCTTTGATGGAGAGGGTGTGTAGTTTTATAATTTACACATAGTAAACATTGGTTTTCTCTCTCTAAGTGTGTGTGTTATCCACCATCTCTCTATCTCTTTCTCTCTCTAAAAACATAAGCAAGATTTACGATCCTACAAATGGTATCAAGAGCTTGGGATGAAATATATGTTTGTTTTAGTGATGCGTATGTTCTTATAAGCATTTCGTGGCTTTTTGAGTTCATATTGCCGAATCATCAAAAAATATTTTTGTGTTTGATCGTGATTTCAAGAAGCATAATGTATTCCGTAGTATTGTAGTGTTTTTGGTGTCTTGTTTTTGGCTAAAACACAATCTTTCTTGGATCAAAAGTGCAAAAAGGTATTGTGTTCTTCTTTCCGAAATTCAAGCAAACACTTCCATCGGAAAGTACAAGAAAAGGGGGCTTCCATCGCAATAACCATCACCATCGGAAAGTGTTTGGTTCCACATTGCTATACCGAGGATTTCGATACCTATTCCGATCTGAACATTCCGATCGTTCTTTGCGATCTGGGATTCCGACGGATATAAGGAAGTTGCTTAATCGTTACTCTGCCGAAATTTTGTCAGCTATATTCCGATCTGAATCATTCCGATAGGTCATTGCGATCTGAATCTTTGCGATAGGTCATTGCAATCTGAATCATTCCGATAGGTCATTGCGATCTGAATCTTTCCGATAGGTCATTCCGATCTGGACATTAAGATAGTGTGACATTCCGATCTGGACATTCCGATCTGACATTCCGTGTGTAAACTTGTCTTGGAATTTTTGGTTTATCGAGAACATATTTTAGGGGATTTTAACATTGTTTCTTCACTTCAACACAAAAACACTTAACCTTATTTCATTGTTCGATCAACTTTGTAAATCTTAACTTATTGAAATGGAGTACACATCTCTTACGGATAAGTCCATCCTCTCGGGTACGGATAATCGTCCACCAATGTTGGTGAAGACTATGTATGAGGAATGGGCTTCCCGAATGGAACTTTATATGTTGAACAAGGAGAATGGACATCTAATTTGGGCATCGGTGCTCAATGGACCATTAGATTATGGTACAGTGACAGAAGGTACGACTACACGTCCTCGCACAACGGGTGAGTTGACTGGAGATATGAAGATTCAAGATAAATGTGATAAGTATGCTACAAACATCATTCTCCAAGCCCTTCCTCCAGATGTCTACAAACTCGTCAGCAAACATAAAGTTGCCAAAGAGTTATGGGATAGAATTCGTGTTCTCATGCAAGGCACCTCGTTAACTAAACAAGAACGAGAGTGTAAGCTTTATGATACTTTTGATAAGTTTGCCTATGTGCCAGGGGAGACTCTCAATGATTACTATCTGAGATTTATCCTATTGTTGAATGAGCTTAATATCTATGGCATGGAAATCCCTACCTTTCAATTGAACACCAAGTATTTGAACACTCTTCCTCCAGAATAGAAAAAATACGTGACGAATGTTAAATTGGCTAAGGACTTGCATAACACCAATGTGGATCAACTTCAAGCTTTTCTTCAACAACACGAATGCCATGTGATCGAGGCTCGGTTGTCTACACCTCAACTTCATGATCCACTTGCAATGTATGCTTCTCAACAAAACATGGCTTATACTTATCAACAACCATCATACTTGCAGCATCCACCACCATACATCTATCAGCAACCACAGCAACCATCTTATCAACCACCAATGATGCCACAGCAAGAATATAAACAAAGTGTTCATCAACAATCTTTTCAACAGCAACCATCATATCAAACATCACCATCACAAGCCAACACTTCTCCATTGGGCTATACTCCTCAGCAAGGATATTTTCCTATAGAAGCACAACCAGCACAAGCCTTCTACTCTAATGAACTTCCACCAATCCAAGCACCGCTCTTTACTCCAAATGATACGCCAGCTGATGTTCTAAACCATCTCACCGCCTACTTGTCAAAACTTGTTGCAACTAGAGGATTTCCACCAACAAACAATCAGCTCTGCACCTCATCAAATCCTCGACAACAAGCCACTGTTCAAGATGGTCAGGTGACGGTGCAACCTATTCAGGGAAGGCAAAATTCATATGGACCTCCTACAAGGACTGGGAACAATCAAGTTGTGAATTCTCAAGCTAGTGGAAATGGGAGTCCTATTGGTCCTAAAAAGATTGTGACTTGCTACAATTGCCGAGGACAAGGTCATATGGCTAGGGAATGCACTCAGCCGAAAAGGAGAAGGGATGATGCATGGTTTCGTGAGAAGATGTATTTGGTTGATGCTCAGTCTAAGGGGAAGATTTTGGATTCAGAGGAGTTAGCATTTCTTGCAGACCCAGTGGCAGCAGATACTAAAGGCATTGCAGTTGTTTCCACTTCTAATGCAGCTTATCAAGCGGATGATCTTGATGCATACGATTCGGATTGTGATGACATTCACTCTGCCCAAGCTGCTCTCGTTGCTAATCTCTCTCACTATGGTTCTGATGTCATCAGTGAGGTACCAACCACATCTAATAATATTGATGATAACCAACATCAAGTTGGGCATGAAAATGACAACCTCGAACAGCATTCGAGAACTAGTAACTCAAATGATGTGGTATCCAATTCTACACATTTTAGTGAACCTCAACCAAATGCTACCACGGGTATGGAATCTTATGCTCAACATGATTTGGTAATGGTGCCTAAACATATTATTGATCAAATGCATATGGCCCTCAGACAATCCGTAGATACGAATTCCACCCTAACTGCTGAGCTTGCGTTGCATAAAGAAAAGGTCAAAACTTTTTAAATGGTCCCTCAAGAAGAGAAAATAACATGTTCTGAATTTGACCAATTTCGTTTTGAAAATATTGAACACTTGAAAGAAACAGAATCATTAAAAGCTAATCTTTCCAATGAATTAAAAGAAAAAGAGTCGGTTGTCAATGATTTTCAGAAACTTAAAATGGATTTCGAAATTCTCGAATCTAAAAAGGTTGAATCGGAAATTAATGCCACCAAACTTCTTAAATTCAAAGAACAACAGCTTTTAAAACAATACGCTTCCACAGAAAAGGTTCATCTTTTAACTAAATCATTTACAGAACTCGAACTTAAGCGTCTTCAAAATTTACCACCTAATCCCGGTTATGCAAAACAAGCTCAGGAATATATTCCCGGTCTTTATGATATGACTATAATTGGCAAATCGAAAGAAGCACCTTATGTTCGTATTACTGAGGAGACAAAATCACTTGAGGATGAAACTCATTCCAGAATGCTTTCAAAATTCCATACAATTGATTATGATCAACACAACAAAGATCAATTTTCGAAAAAGACACGCATTCGCTTACAAAAGGAATTAGCAGAATTAACAGTTCTTATGCCCCAAAGTTTGTCAAATGAAAACCTTCCTAGTACGTCTCCTACACTTGTCAAAAAGGATTTAACGAAGTTAATTCCACCGGTAAGTAAGGCGTCCGTTAACTTAAATACGGTTCACCAACACTTAGCCGATTTTGACAAGGTCATTTTGGAACGTACGACGGCTTCGGCCATAACGGAAGGTGAATGGAACTTTGAGCACACTAGAGCTGCGTTCCGAGACGAAATTATTCCGTTTGTAAAGAATGTTAAAGCTTGTCTTAATAATCTTGATCAAGATTTGTATTTGGAAATAGAAGAAGTTAAACGTGTTTTCAATGAAATGGATGATGCTTATGAAAACAGTTTACTTGAAATAGAACGAGTTTCACGCCAAAATGATCAGCTTCTGAAGCAAGTGATGTCTCATGATATTGTTTCTGTCTGTGTGAATAAATGTGTTGATAATGATTCTATTGTGCATAATGTTGAATCTGTGGATAATGTGGTAGATAGTACTTGTCACGAATCTGACGCTGAATTTTTAAAGCTTCAAGATTCATATTCTTCGCTTTCAAAACGTTTTGATGAGATTCAAACACATTGTATTTCGCTTGAATGCAAGCAACAATTTATTCAAGAAATCTTTGAAACGTCATTCGAAGGTGTTAATATCGATGATGCAAACTTTGAAAAGAATTTTCAATTGAATTTACAATCAAAACAGCGTCAGCCAAGTGACAAGGTTGCTAAATCTTTGCCGATAGACATAGAGAAATCTAAGGAGCTTCACTTTGTGAACGTACTTGAGGCCGCTGAGAATTTTAAACTTGATCTAGATAATCGAGTTTCCAAGATGTTGTCCAAAGTTGATAACTTAAAACAGAAAAATACACGACTTTTCGATTCAGTAGAGCCAGCATGTGCTCATACCACTGCACAAAATCAATCATTGATTGAACAATTAAATCGAAATTCGATGGAAATATCTGATTTAAGGGAACAAATTTGTGATAAGAATCTGGTCTTGGCTGAGTTAAAGGAAACACTTCATACTCTAAAAGGTAAGAATGTTGTGGATAACGCAGCCACTATCTCAGCATCGTCCTCTAGTGCAATCAAAAGAACCCTTATAGCCGTCACACCACTTAACAAGGGCCCTAGGACTAAACCATCTCAAACTTTGGTCACTAAAGATAAGGCGGAATCAAAACTAGCTTCTAATATTCCCATGTTGCCTTCTACAGGAGTAAGCACCACTACTAAGGCTCAAAGATCTAAGCTTAAAAGAAACAAGAAGAATGATAGGATCTTGCCCCCATCTAGTAGTCAAGTGAAGAAGAAAGTAGAAGCCCATCCTAGGAATGTTATTTTTGTTTTGAATAAAAAGAATCATGTAGCTAAACCTAAAGGCTCTGCGGTTGTGCAGCGTTCTAAGCCTACTGTGAATTCTAATTTGAAATGTTGGAATTGCAATGAATGTATGTTTTCTAGTCGTCATGATTCTTGCCTTATTGACCATGTGAATGAGATGCATGCCCGAAAAAATGGATTAGAATGGAAACCGACTGGGAAAGTGTTAACCCAAGTTGGTTGGATGTGGCGTCCCACTTGTAGAACTTTCACTATAGTAGGAAATATGTGCCCTTTGACTAGGATCACTCCCACTAAAGCGAAGAAAGCGTGCCCTTTAACTAGGAGTACCAAGGCTACCAAAACACAAGTGTGTCCTTTAACTAGGAACACCAACACTAATGTAGGAACAAAGTGCCCTTTAACTAGGTCTACTCCCACTGTAGTGCCCGCGGATAATCCAAAACCTAAGAAAGTTGGAACTGTAAAACTTGTTAGTACTAAAACTCACATTAGAAAACGCAGGAAATCTAAGGGTCACAAAAATGTTAGAAATTCTGATAATATTTTATCTGTATCTGCTAACTCTCCAGAACCAATAGTTTCCAATGCATTGTCTACTGTTGTTATTGAAAACAGGTGGTCCAAATTGTTCTCTGGTATTTGGACTCTGGTTGCTCCAAGCATATGACCGGAGATCGCTCTCAGCTCAGAAATTTCGTCAGCAAGTTTCTTGGTACGGTTAGATTTGGAAATGATCATATTGCAAAGATAATGGGTTACGGTGAATATCATATTGGTAATGTTATAATTTCAAGAGTGTATTACGTGGAAGGTCTTGGTCACAACTTATTTTCTGTGGGACAATTTTGTGATGCAAACCTAGAAGTTGCTTTTAGAGAGCATACCTGCTTCATTCGTAATTTGGAAGGGGTTGATTTATTGAAAGGTACTCGAGGGAATAATTTGTATACTTTGTCTCTACAAGACATGATGGCCGCTTCTCCCGTATGTCTTCTCTCCAAAGCATCAAAGACTAAGTCATGGTTATGGCATCGACGGTTATCTCATCTTAACTTTGACGCTATTAATCATTTGGCGAAAAACGAACTTGTTCGTGGTCTTCCTAAACTATCATTTCACAAGGATCATTTGTGTTCCGCGTGTACAATGGGGAAAAGCACTAAGAAGTCATACAAACCCAAGACTGAAGACACCAACCAAGAGAAACTTCATCTTTTGCATATGGATCTTTGTGGGCCAATGCGTGTTGAAAGTCTTAGTGGCAAAAAGTACATCCTCGTCATTGTCGATGATTACTCTCGGTTTACATGTGTGAAATTTCTTAAAGCAAAAAACGTGGCACCTAAATTCATCATCGGATTTCTCAGGGATGATTCAAGTGCGTCTCAACACTACTGTCCGACGCATTCATACAGATAATGGAACCGAATTTGTGAATCAAATATTGCGTGATTATTATGAACAAGTTGGCATATCTCATGAAACATCAGTTGCACGCACTCCACAACAAAACAGTGTCGTTGAAAGGCGAAATCGCACACTTATGGAAGCTGCTAGAACGATGTTAATTTACGCAAAGGCTCCATTGTTTTTATGGGCAGAAGCAGTATCTACAGCAGTGTACACCCAAAACCGGTCACTAATTCGTAAACGCCATGGTAAAACGCCTTATGAGCTTCTCCATGGAAAAGTACCAGATTTATCATATCTTCATGTATTTGGTTCTCTTTGCTATCCAAATAATGATGGTGACAATTTGGGAAAAATTCAACCTAAGGATGATATTGGTATTTTCATTGGTTACGCACCCACAAAGAAGGCATACCGAATCTACAACCGTAACTCTAGCAAGATCCTCAAAACTATGAATGTTGATTTTGATCAGCTGACAGCAATGGCTTCTGAGCAAAGCAGCTCTGAACCCGCACTTCATGAAATGGGACCCAGTAATATTAGTTCTTGTCTTGTCCCAAACAACCCTACTTCATCATCATTTACACCACCTACTAGGAAGGAATGGGATACGTTGTTTCAACCGTTCTTTGATGAATTCTTTACTCCTCCAAGTATTGTTGCTCCAGAAACTGAGGTAATAGCTCCAGTAACCGAAGTTGTCGCTCCAGCAACTGTTGCACAATCAGATACATCAGCACCTAATGGTCAAGATATACCTTCAACAAGTAATTCTCAACCAACACCTGTTTCAACTACCCATGTCATGCCTATTGATGATGAAGAGGATGATGATGATCACGATTTAGAATTCGCTCAAATGCGTGAACTTCCATTCTTTGGTGTACCTATTCCCGACCCTAATCAAGCCGGGTCGTCCACCTCAGATGAAGCTCCTTCTATAGTTTACTCCAATCCACGGATTCGTGAACATGACAGCAAGTGGACAAAGGATCATCCTATAGATTCTATTATTGGTGACCCTAATCGTCCGGTATCCACACGAAGTCAGTTACAATAAAATGCAATGTTTTGTCATTTTGATGCCTTTCTTACTGAAGTTGAACCTAAGACATGGCAACAAGCTTTTACTCAATCCTGTTGGATAGAAGCTATGCAAGAAGAACTTAACGAATTCATACGTCTTGAAGTATGGGAACTTGTCCCATGCCCGGATCAAGTGCAGTTACTCACTTTGAAATGGGTTTACAAGGTGAAACTCAATGAGTTAGGCGGAATACTGAAGAACAAAGCTCGACTAGTAGCTCGTGGATACAAGCAATTATTGGGCATCGACTTTATGGAATCCTTTGCACTTGTTGCCCGTTTGGAAGCTATTCGACTATTCCTCGTTTATGCAGCCCATATGAATATGATCGTCTATCAGATGGATGTGAAGACGGCATTTCTTAATGGTGAACTCAAGGAAGAGGTCTATGTTCAACAACCGGATGGTTTTGTGAATCCTAATTATCCTAATCATGTGTACAAGCTTAAGAAGTCTCTCTATGGGTTGAAGCAAGCTCCTCACGCATGGTATGATCTATTGTCACAATTCCTCATTACGCAAGGCTTCGCTAAAGGCAATGTGGATCCCACGCTGTTCATTCAGAAACGAGGTAAAGATATGATTATGGTACAAATATATGTTGATGATATTATATTTGCAGCCTCGACCCAAACCTTATCGGATGAGTTTGGGACATTCATTTCTTCCAAGTTTAAGATGTCAATGATGGGCAAGGTATCATTCTTCTTAGGTCTTCAGATATCTCAGAGTCCCAGAGGCATCTTTATCAATCAATCCAAGTATGCCCTTGAATCGCTTAAGAAGTATAAGATGGAATCTTGCGACCCCGTGGATACTCCAATGGTGGAACGAACTAAGCTTGATGCAGATCCACATGGAGTTGCCGTTGATCCGACGCTTTATCGTGGAATGATCGGTACTCTTCTTTATATCACAGCTAGTCGACCTGATCTTCAGTTTGCTATATGTATGTGTGCCAGGTATCAAACTAGGCCTACTGAGTTACACTTAGCTACTGTTAAAAGGATCTTTCGATATCTTAAAGGAACCATTAATCAGGGACTTTGGTATTCGAAGGACTCTTCTATTGCACTAATGGCATATGTAGATGCGGATCACGCGGGTTGTCAAGATACAAGGCGTAGCACGAGTGGAACTTTGCAACTACTAGGAGATCGACTAATCAGTTGGGCATCGAAAAGGCAGAAAAGCGCTGCAATTTCAAGTACGGAAGCAGAATACATAGCTACGTCCGGTTGCTGTGCTCAAATTCTTTGGATGAGATCGCAATTAACCGACTATGGTCTAGGTTTTAACAAAATTCCGATGTACTGTGACAACAAGAGTGCAATTGCCTTATGCTGCAACAACGTTCAATTCTCCCGGTCAAAGCATATTGACATTCGCTACCACTTCATCAAGGAGCAAGTGGAAAATGGAGTAATCGAGCTTTACTTTGTCCGATCTGAGTATCAATTGGCGGATATTTTCACGAAGGCTTTAGATCGCACTCGAATTGAATTTTTGGCCGACAAGCTAGGAATGAGAACATTCTCGCCTGAGACTCTAAAGGAACTGGCAGATGAAGCGAAAGAATAGTGGTGGTAAAACTATTCTCCGTATCCTTTGTGATCATCTGTATATATTGTTTATATTTTTATCCACAAAAGCAAAATACAAAAATATAAAACCGTATAAAAACCATAAAAATTGAAAAATCTGGAAAAATCCAAAAATATTTTTACTTTATTTTTCAAAGGCATGTCTTTTGGTACGATAATATTTACGGCCTTAGAAATGTTGATTAATATCGACACGGCGCCATAAATAGAGTTCGTACAAAAGTTCTAAATATTTCATAAAACATGCCTAAATGGCTTGTAGTTATTTCTGACTGCAACCCGGTTTTCAAATTAAAGTCAAGTATTTCTTATGAAAGCTTTGGCTCACAACGGGAATTAATTTTCTCGGACAAGGTTTACTTTAAAACCTTGTAAGGGATCAAGTTTACTTTATAACTTGGTCTAACACAAATTAATGTACGTTTCAGTGAATTTATTTGTTAAAACAAGAGAAGTCTTGTTTTTATGAAGTTATCATCTCTACAACCATAGCAATCTACTATTTGTATCTACATACTCGAAGATGCGACTACTCAACCGACGACTACAGCTCTTTCAATAGAACACGGGTCAACAATTGAGGGGGAGCAATTGTCAAGCATTCAGAATCTTTGATGCCGAAAGTGCCAAGTTCAAAAGTTGGTGTCAAGACAACAATACCAATCATACATGTGGTGTCAAGAGATGACTTCAGACGTGACGAGGCGACCAACATATGCTGACAAGAACCATTTGATCTTATCATATGATGTTCTCATCTATCAGGTCCAACCTTGTCAATTCTTTTCTAATATGGTGAATATGTGATCATATTACAAATCGGTATCATATCTCATGCGTTTTATATCATGAAGATAAAACGGACTTGCATTTTTCTTCCCAAACCTTTGTTAAAACTTCATTAAATCAATTGATATTAAAAACATCGACTGGGTTAATTTTTTTAATATGGGGGATCAAATGTGATTTAATATGGGATATTATCACAAATGGTTTGACTTAATGTGTTGGCTCATCCCGACATATGCGAAATGTTTTTGAATATCGTGGCATATGTTAAGGGGGAGAAAAACAGATTTGCATATCAAAAAGGATTTCATGGTGATTTATACTTACCCTCAACCCATTTATTTCACGATGATGAAGATTGTGGTGACATAAGGATGGTAGGATAGGTTAAGTCCAATGATTCTTCCAGAACCGGAGGAATCTTCCCAAGGACATTCCATAGCTAGAAATAGTAGTCCTTAGGAAAGATGGAGAAAGATTGTGAACGTAGCTGAATGCTGACCAAGTACTTAAGTTAGCACTGGAACAATCACAACAAGGTGCTAGTTATGACGTATTGGTAAGCATTGAAGGGGTTGAAGAATGAAAAAGAATTGTAAAGATAAAGGGTGTAAAGAAAGAAGCCCTCCTTACAACTTTAGGCAGAAACCTGGTCAATACATATGCTATAGAGATCATTTTTAATGATGCTTGATATTGAAGATAAGACATCATGGACCAAGCGATGCAATGCACAACCCATCCCAGCTAACTCAGATATCTCTTAAAAGATATTTGTTTTAATCACACGGAGACAACACGTTATCTATCGATTTATTCACTCCGAATAAATTGGTATTGAAATGGTGGCACTCCTCTCCAGCCTCCGATCACTAAAATCCAAAATGCACGATCGAGTATAGAGCCATTTGAGATCATCAAATATCTCATTAGGACACACTTTCATATTTCCTTGCTTCTTCACACACTGTGAAAAGTAAGAAAGATTTTAAGAGTCCTACGCAAAATCTTCATGATCTTGCCTGAACATCCGAGTAATACGAAAGTATTTACAATGAAGATGGAAATCCTTCTTGAGCGAATATCAAAAAGCTTATGGTAGGTGACTTGTGCGATTCTTTATGAATCAAGCTTGTGACAACTGGAAAGCAACAGTTGTTTAATTCTTAACTGAATTTAAACACGTTCCAGGCCTCTATGCAATATCTTAGTGATCTTGACAGAACACTCAGAGTGATACCTTAGTGTTCACAGTGATGAGTGGAAATCCTTCTAGTGTTAACCTCAAACAGCACTTGGTAGGTAACTTGCAAGATTCTATACGAATCAAGCTCGTGACAACTGGAAAGCAACGATGGTGCGGTTCTTAATTGAATTTCACTTGTTCCAGGAACATGAATTGACGGCTTCAAATCATGCGGATATTACTATCCAAATGATTCACTCTTTATGTTCGCAGTCAGCTTTGGACGGTCGAATAAAGAGAACGGGTTTATCCGCGAAATCCTGTCAGGAAGTTACTTAATTGAAACTATCCGTCACGGGTACGATATCTAATATCGTCCAACGGTCTTCACCGACCGGAGGTAAAATGCTACCGAATTAGAATGAAATGTTCAAAGCCATTTCGTTCGTGTCTACTTATGTTGCGGCATTTGAAGACGGTGGCGTTGTGGGATCCAAAAATAAGTCGTCCCCGCATGCTTATAGTTTATGCACTTAATACCTCATCAAATTCAAGAAAGCCTAAAAGTTAAGTCTTCCGCTGTATCGAACTCTGAAGCTTTCAAGAATTACTAAAGTATAAGTATGTGGGACGTGAGGTCACGAAGAGGCGAAGATCACAAGTGATAGATGCACGAGATCAAGGCAAGAGATTAATGCTCAAAGATTGATATCAAAGATCACATCAGCATGTTCACCAGAAAAGAAAAAGAAAAAGAAGGACGAAGACTACGAGCTCAAGACAACCATAGTATGCTAGGTTGTGACAATCCGTCAATTTCAGGTCGTTATTTTAGTCTCGACTATTAAGAATTATAAATTTATTTTAATGAGAATTTTAAATTATCGATTAACCGAGAAGGTTATGGCTTGAAACTAGCGTAAGAATGTCGATTAGATGAAAACCGACAAGGAATATGTTAAGTATCGATATTATATTCTCAAATAATCATGGAAATGATTTTTCTTATATTTATTTTTATTTCTCGTATTTTTCGTTTTAACGAATGACGAGAACTACGAATGATGCCCAAAAATTTACGTTTTATTATCGATTGTCTCGATATTTAATAGTTTCGAAGTTTTCGATTTAATTACGTTTTAAGTCGTGTCGAAGTTATATTAATTTATTTTTGAAGCGTTTTAACTTTTAAAAAGTATTTTTACGAAACCCGAGTCCCGTAAATATTTTTTAAAATGTAATATTTACATTTTCTACCCTTACAACTATTTAATCTCATTTTGGACCAAAACTATGCAAAATTGGCAAAAACAACCCCTCCACCCCACTATATATGGATTTCCCACTACCTAATTTTTATATAAAATTCATTTTAATAAAATAAATCATCTCTCTTCTCCCTCTCTTGCTAAAACCGTCCACCCCTCCCACCTTTAACCCTTTGATTTTTGATTTTTGAACTTGAATCAAAAGAAACTAAGAAAAGACCCATGTTGGAAATTTGATGGTGATCATTTTGATGTAAAAATATGCAACATGCAAGAACTTTCAAATTTTGATGAAGAACAAGGGTGTTTGATCTATTTCTATGCTTGTAAGTAGTGTTAATATTATTATATTTAAAATTTTGAGTGGTTGCATGCAAGATTTTTATATATTTAATTTTTGTAAGATTGAATTTGAGGATGATATAGGTTAGTTAGATGTGTTAGGATGATATTGGGGTAATATTAGGAGTATACAAATTGTTGGAATGGGTTGAAAAATTGTTTTAGTATGATTTTTAGAAAGGCATTTTAGACCAGTAGGTAAAACGTGATTTTTGAAAATCTTACTGTTTGAAAATGATGAAACTAATAGGATAGGCTTGTAGAGGATTCTTTTAGCTTCGATTTGCCGCTTGAATGAGCTTCTAACTCATTTCGAGCGAAAAGTTATGCTACTTTTAGTATTTGTGTACCGGGAGACGGGTATCGGCACAATCCGAAAATTGTTGTCGATATTTGGATCGAATCTCGGGGACTATAGAATGAGTTTTAAAAATGTTCAAGGACTGATGTAAGTTGCTAAACCTCAGGTCATGAGTCTATTTTCAAACCCGAGTGTCGGTTTTATAAACGGAATTGTTTAGATAAGTCGAAATGGTTTTACAATTCAAAGACGTAAATCTGTCCCGTTTTTATAACACGAAGATGTGTCGGGCAGAAGGTCTTAGAAGTAATATTTTTGAATGAAACTTTTACTGAGTCTTATTCATATTATGTGTGAGTTTGTCACCAAGTTTCGTCGAAATCGGACATGTCTAGATAGGTTAGATTGGTGTGTACATTTGGAGTGTACATGCTGAGTGGTATTTTGGACACGTAGTTCAATACTTGTATGGCGTGAGTTGAGTATTCACTATTGGACATGGTGACTTACTCGAGTGTTAAGTCATTATATAAATGACTTGGCTACTGGTCCGAGGGAAGTAAAATGATAAGTTGACTTGCGTTGCCTTGGCGTCGTATGACGGGTCAATATCGGAAGTGCAAGTGTTTAAAAGAATAGTGTTGAATAAAAAGGGTATAGTAATAACACTTGTATTATTAAAATTTTCGGGATTGTCTTGGTTTTGTAATTTTGATTTTTATATTATTTAAGTATGATTTATACTTAAGTCGATTATTAACGAACGCGCCTTATTCGGTAGGTTGCGGTTTTCGTGTTTTAACGGGCATCACTAATCGTCGGCGATCGTCTCATTACCACTATTGGCTAAGGTGAGTCTATAGCCTCGCTCTTAACATGTTTACTTGTTTTATAAAACCCGCGAGGGGGATAACATGCTTGTTTTACTAAAATAAAGGGGGGCAACGAGAAGTTGTGGAAACCCTATTTTACTTGAAAGGTAATTATTGAAATTAAAGGGTGCAACAAGAAGTTGTGGAAACTCTACTTATTGGAAAAGTATGAGTGCAACAAGAAGTTGTGGAAACCCTTATTATTGGAAAAGTATGAGTGCAACAAGAAGTTGTGGAAACCCTTATTATTGGAAAAGTATTTATTATAAATGATGGGAGCAACGAGAAGTTGTGGTAAACCCTCTTTGTTTTTAAAATTGAACACAAAGGACCCGATTGTATGCTTAGATGAAAGTTGTTATATAAGTTTGTTTAGCCTTAAAGACCCATGAATCGTGAATTGTTAATCGAAAAGAACGCTAATACTATGGATAGATCTATCGGGGTGACGCCCAGTTCGGTCGCGACTAGCTATCGCGTGGTGTTGTGATGCACCAGTAATGAAACATCGGATGCAATTGTATAAGAGAAATATACGCACTTGGCTAGGTGTGTTGGGCTGAAATAATATATGTTAACGTTCAATTTCACGAGACTTATAGAAATAACAACGATAATTATGTCCATACAACATGGTCGTCTTTGATAAATTATTAACCATGGAAGGTTATTTTTCATACTTGTGTTCACTTTATTTAAATAAAAACTCTATAGATTCACTCGGCAAATTTTTGCTGACTTTTTAGCATGTTTTATCTCAGGTCCATTTAGAAGGCACTCGAGGAAGGCGGTTTCGTGAAGCTTGCATATTTGAAATGTTTTGGCCCGCTTTTCTAAAACATATCCATTCAAATAACTTTTATCATTTATAATAGTTTGTAAACTTTTGAATCATCCGGGACCATGTATGAAATTTTATCTTGTTTAAATGAAACTGAATGGATGTTTATTAAAACGACTTGTTTTGAGCCGTTTTCTATGATTATGAGATTGAACCATGATAGTAACACCCAATGACCCTTCCGCTGTTATGATCGAAATTGGGGGTGTTAAAGATTGGCATCAGAGCTCAAGTTATAGAGAACGAAAAGATTTTCCAAAAATGAATTTTTGAAATCTTTTAACTATAACTGTTGCAAGCGAAACCTCCGAGTTGCCAATGGACGAGAATGATAGTATTTATATATATATGTCATTATATATGTTGCTGTAATCTTTAGCGATTATTTGTACTTGTGAATTACAAGGTATGTTTTCATTTTTTTTAATTATAAATGATAGTTTTATATTAATACGAGGTATTATTATGACGCAGATTGTCATGGTTTTGTAACCTATCGCATATCGACTTGTTTAAATTCGATTGTTATCATCGTATCGTGATGTGCCATTTTTGGACATCTCATATTGAAACGTAATTGATTAACGTGATATTTTTATTTCCGTTACTTCTTATGATTTTGAAGAATCATTTATCCAAGGCGACATCTTCTATGTAATGCGACGTGTGATTTGAGTTTATATGACCACGTTTTATTGGCGAAAAGGAGGATGCCAATGTTGGACTTAAGATATATATATCCTAAGCAAATATATATAGTTTGGGTACAACAATGATATGCTCGTAGTAGCCATTCGGTTGAGTGACTTAATATTGTGTATCTAAATGGAATGGGACATTTAGATATATAGATTTTAACTCACCCAACTAAGAGTCGTTTAATGTTGTCTTACTTAAATGGATTAGGACATTTGAATAAGAAAATTTTAAACGACTGGACCTTAGATTGTTGTGTTTTCCTTATTCAGATGGAATGGGACGTTTGAATACGGAAATTATGATGTAAGTTTATTGACACCTTGTATTTATCATGGTATTTTGATATGATCGTGTTGAGAGGTAGTAATACTTGAGTAGGTTGACTTATAATCGTTTTGTTGAATTGGAATGGGACGCCTTTTCATTTGAACAAGAAAGTTATAAGTTCCCGAACCGTAAATTTATAAACTCTTGTATACATGGAGAGGGACGCCTTTTGATGTAGACAAGGAGTTATAAATGAGTGGGCCCAAGTATGTCTGGCTCGATTTGTGGATTTTTGGTGTACGTACGTCTTCCTTCGACTCGTATTTCGTTGGTAAGAATCGTTCGATGCTGTCGTCATTATGATGATCATCGATTATCATCTATGTACAAGTAACCCGTTGGACTTCTCTCGAGTTATGATTTGTTTTAATAGACCATTTCTAATGTGTCTCGATGATCGTGAACTTTATAAACAGATTGTTAAGAACCGTTGACTGTTCCGAGAATAGGCGACTCACTTAAGCGTCACCATGATTTATGTGTGTACTTGCGGATTGACTGAGGATCAGTTATCAACGACAACTTATCGTGGACGTGAAGATTTTGTAATTTTACTTGCTACTATCGAAGGGTCACCGAAGACTTTTCTTGATGACGAAACTCTTGGGGCTAGTATGACGAACTAAAAACGAGGAATATGATGCATCACCTTGAGCACTAAAGTCGAAATTATTGGGACGCCTTTGTACGATGAACGCTGAAGCAAAAATTAGTGGGACGCTTTTGTACGTTGAACACTGGAGTAGAACTTAATGGTATGCCCGATGTGTTGTGAATTCTCGCCAATGGACCGAATTTCTTAATGACTGGAATTAACAAATTCGTTTTCACTTCGAAGAGTAGGTTGTTGCCGACACTACAAGTGGAAAGACTTTAGAGATCGAGTTGTATTATCAAGGGCTAGTCCAAGGTTTTATCGATGATCAACGACGGAGGTTTACATTTGATGTTTATGTTTGACCTTTGTTTTTTTTAGGTACTTATGTGGTATGTGATCGAGCTGAGTGATCGTAAGTTGTGAGAACTTGAGGCGGCATTGTCCAATGACGTCCGATCATAGAGAACATGTACCATATAATATCTTTTGACTTTCTTTGGAACTTAGACGATGACTTTCCTGTTTTTCACTCTTCACTGTTACACTGAAGACTATCGTATGCGAATTAAGCGTCGGGACGTCGCATTCTAGGAAAAGTTATGCCAAGTTATCACCATAAAGAAGGTGTTATGTATTTTGGAAAACGTGGGAAGTTAAGTCCCCGTTAGTTTGGACCATTCGAGATGATATCGATGGAAGGTCCGATGGCATGAAAACTTAAATTACCTCGAAAGCCGCAAGGAATTCACGATACTTTTCATATGTCGAACCTAAAGAAATTTCTTCTCGTCGAAGATCTTATTATCTCTCTTGATGAAGCATGAATCAACAGTAAGTTGCATTTCATCAAAGTACTTGTAGATATTATCGATAAGGAAGTTAGGCAACAGAAACGAAGTCGGATTTTTATTGTCATGTGTGATGGAACTCTAGACGAGGACCAAAATACGTTTAACTCTTTGATTTCAACAAGCGATCGAGGAAGAACGCAAGTTGATCTTCGGGACGAAGATCCCAATTTGGTGGGGATAATGTGACAATCCGTCAATTTCAGGTCGTTATTTTAGTCTCGACTATTAAGAATTATAAATTTATTTTAATGAGAATTTTAAATTATCGATTAACCGAGAAGGTTATGGCTTGAAACTAGCGTAAGAATCTCGATTAGATGAAAACCGACAAGGAATATGTTAAGTATCGATATTATATTCTCAAATAATCATGGAAATGATTTTTCTTATATTTATTTTTATTTCTCGTATTTTTCGTTTTAACGAATGACGAGAACTACGAATGATCGCGATACCGACGGATGCCCAAAAATTTACGTTTTATTATCGATTGTCTCGATATTTAATAGTTTCGAAGTTTTCGATTTAATTACGTTTTAAGTCGTGTCGAAGTTATATTAATTTATTTTTGAAGCGTTTTAACTTTTAAAAAGTATTTTTACGAAACCCGAGTCCCGTAAATATTTTTTAAAATGTAATATTTACATTTTCTACCCTTACAACTATTTAATCTCATTTTGGACCAAAACTATGCAAAATTGGCAAAAACAACCCCTCCACCCCACTATATATGGATTTCCCACTACCTAATTTTTATATAAAATTCATTTTAATAAAATAAATCATCTCTCTTCTCCCTCTCTTGCTAAAACCGTCCACCCCTCCCACCTTTAACCCTTTGATTTTTGATTTTTGAACTTGAATCAAAAGAAACTAAGAAAAGACCCATGTTGGAAATTTGATGGTGATCATTTTGATGTAAAAATATGCAACATGCAAGAACTTTCAAATTTTGATGAAGAACAAGGGTGTTTGATCTATTTCTATGCTTGTAAGTAGTGTTAATATTATTATATTTAAAATTTTGAGTGGTTGCATGCAAGATTTTTATATATTTAATTTTTGTAAGATTGAATTTGAGGATGATATAGGTTAGTTAGATGTGTTAGGATGATATTGGGGTAATATTAGGAGTATACAAATTGTTGGAATGGGTTGAAAAATTGTTTTAGTGTGATTTTTAGAAAGGCATTTTAGACCAGTAGGTAAAACGTGATTTTTGAAAATCTTACTGTTTGAAAATGATGAAACTAATAGGATAGGCTTGTAGAGGATTCTTTTAGCTTCGATTTTCCGCTTGAATGAGCTTCTAACTCATTTCGAGCGAAAAGTTATGCTACTTTTAGTATTTGTGTACCGGGAGACGGGTATCGGCACAATCCGAAAATTGTTGTCGATATTTGGATCGAATCTCGGGGACTATAGAATGAGTTTTAAAAATGTTCAAGGACTGATGTAAGTTGCTAAACCTCAGGTCATGAGTCTATTTTCAAACCCGAGTGTCGGTTTTATAAACGGAATTGTTTAGATAAGTCGAAATGGTTTTACAATTCAAAGACGTAAATCTGTCCCGTTTTTATAACACGAAGATGTGTCGGGCAGAAGGTCTTAGAAGTAATATTTTTGAATGAAACTTTTACTGAGTCTTATTCATATTATGTGTGAGTTTGTCACCAAGTTTCGTCGAAATCGGACATGTCTAGATAGGTTAGATTGGTGTGTACATTTGGAGTGTACATGCTGAGTGGTATTTTGGACACGTAGTTCAATACTTGTATGGCGTGAGTTGAGTATTCACTATTGGACATGGTGACTTACTCGAGTGTTAAGTCATTATATAAATGACTTGGCTACTGGTCCGAGGGAAGTAAAATGATAAGTTGACTTGCGTTGACTTGGCGTCGTATGACGGGTCAATATCGGAAGTGCAAGTGTTTAAAAGAATAGTGTTGAATAAAAAGGGTATAGTAATAACACTTGTATTATTAAAATTTTCGGGATTGTCTTGGTTTTGTAATTTTGATTTTTATATTATTTAAGTATGATTTATACTTAAGTCGATTATTAACGAACGCGCCTTATTCGGTAGGTTGCGGTTTTCGTGTTTTAACGGGCATCACTAATCGTCGGCGATCGTCTCATTACCACTATTGGCTAAGGTGAGTCTATAGCCTCGCTCTTAACATGTTTACTTGTTTTATAAAACCCGCGAGGGGGATAACATGCTTGTTTTACTAAAATAAAGGGGGGCAACGAGAAGTTGTGGAAACCCTATTTTACTTGAAAGGTAATTATTGAAATTAAAGGGTGCAACAAGAAGTTGTGGAAACTCTACTTATTGGAAAAGTATGAGTGCAACAAGAAGTTGTGGAAACCCTTATTATTGGAAAAGTATGAGTGCAACAAGAAGTTGTGGAAACCCTTATTATTGGAAAAGTATTTATTATAAATGATGGGAGCAACGAGAAGTTGTGGTAAACCCTCTTTGTTTTTAAAATTGAACACAAAGGACCCGATTGTATGCTTAGATGAAAGTTGTTATATAAGTTTGTTTAGCCTTAAAGACCCATGAATCGTGAATTGTTAATCGAAAAGAACGCTAATACTATGGATAGATCTATCGGGGTGACGCCCAGTTCGGTCGCGACTAGCTATCGCGTGGTGTTGTGATGCACCAGTAATGAAACATCGGATGCAATTGTATAAGAGAAATATACGCACTTGGCTAGGTGTGTTGGGCTGAAATAATATATGTTAACGTTCAATTTCACGAGACTTATAGAAATAACAACGATAATTATGTCCATACAACATGGTCGTCTTTGATAAATTATTAACCATGGAAGGTTATTTTTCATACTTGTGTTCACTTTATTTAAATAAAAACTCTATAGATTCACTCGGCAAATTTTTGCTGACTTTTTAGCATGTTTTATCTCAGGTCCATTTAGAAGGCACTCGAGGAAGGCGGTTTCGTGAAGCTTGCATATTTGAAATGTTTTGGCCCGCTTTTCTAAAACATATCCATTCAAATAACTTTTATCATTTATAATAGTTTGTAAACTTTTGAATCATCCGGGACCATGTATGAAATTTTATCTTGTTTAAATGAAACTGAATGGATGTTTATTAAAACGACTTGTTTTGAGCCGTTTTCTATGATTATGAGATTGAACCATGATAGTAACACCCAATGACCCTTCCGCTGTTATGATCGAAATTGGGGGTGTTACATAGGTTTATTTCATTATTGTAACTCGGGTAACGCCCTTGTTTGGAGTGACCTCCCTTAGGGGGAGATTGTTGGAAATACGTTTTACGTATTAGAAAGGATCGGTCACTCCAACAATAGTCCATGTTATAGCTCGTAGTTTAGTTATTTACATTTATTAAACAAAGCCCAAAACCGAGCCCATGATATGTATTGGCCGGCGGCCTAATGTAAACCCAAGCCCATCTCATGGGCTTGGGTATATAAACCCTCTCCTTTGATGGAGAGGGTGTGTGGTTTCATAATTTACACATAGTAAACATTGGTTTTCTCTCTCTAAGTGTGTGTGTTATCCACCATCTCTCTATCTCTTTCTCTCTCTAAAAACATAAGCAAGATTTACGATCCTACAGCAAGGCACCCAACTCGCGTCGCGGGTGTCTTGTGGTTCGGTTTGTCTCGGCAGCCACATAGCCCCACCAACGGCCAAAGCCGGTGGCTAATTTAGGAAAGCAGGGGGACTCCACCGCAGGCAGCAGGGGGACCACCGACAACTGCTGGTGGGAACTTTGGTGGCGTCAACGGCTGGGCCGAGAGGACAAGACCACTGACTACAGTCGGTGGCAGTTCTGCCAAGAGCAGGGGCAACCGGCTTAGGCTGGTTTGCCACTATTTTGGGTGGGGATTTTGGTTCGACCGGTTCATGGGTTCACGGGTCTGGTTCATGACATGTTTAATAAAAATAATACATGGGTTCGGTTTATTATTTTTACAAGTTTAATAGTTTTACAAGTTTATTTATTTACAAGATTAATTAAATTAGTTTAACATGGCATGTAATTAATTTAATTAAAACATGGACTTAGGTTTATTATTAATATTTAATAATACATGATTTTAACCTAAGTATTTATTTATGTAATTTAGACTATAGTAATTAATTAATTATTAAAACATGACATATAATTAATTAATTTCCATGACTTAGGTTATATTAATAAAAATATTAATACATGTTTTAACCTAAGTATTATTTACACATTAATTAATTTAAATCAAGACTATATTTAATTAAACCACTATAACATATATTTTATTTAATTAACATGTTATAATTAATAAACTATATTATTAATCACATGACTTAGTATATTTAATTAGTAAAACTCCAGCTTATCATATTAGCTTAATAATCCAGCTTAATTCTAATTATGGAAACTTTCTATTTCAGTAAACTTACTATTTTTAGAAATTTTCTATTTCTAGAAACTAATCTGTTTTAAGCAGTAAATCTATTTTTTGAAACTTTCTATTTTTGGAAACTTTTTATTTTAGGAAACCTGCTATTTATAGAAAGTTACTTATTATTACACAACAAGTATAGTAATACAAGAAATACAAGTAATACTTAATCAGAATATCCAGAATACATGATAAATATAGCATAACGTTAAAATAAGTAATACAAGACATGAACATATAAAGCAAGCTTAGACATGATATAAAACCAGTTACGTACTTAGTAATCAGAATACTTATACACGTATACTATTTATGTAGCATTAGTGAGATCGAAGTAGGACTCTATTCTGTTTGTCTTCTTCGTTCACTGGACATAAGGTACGGATTCTCCGTCCTTTCAGTATGGACATTCTTTCCTTATTGGGATTCCCCGTATGCAGCCAACTATTTTCCCAGTATATGTTTTATATGTTTTGATTTGCTTATGTTTAATTTAAATGCCTAAGCCATATACATGCATGAACAGTTTCACCTTGTTATGGAGGTACCATAACCATAACACTGGAGGCACCAGTGTTATGACTTCACCACGGCGGATTGATAGCTCGTGGCGTCCGTTTCAGCTTTTGGCCATATTATTATGTTATCATGTGGGGTGTATGGGTGCATCCTAGGTTACATGTTTTAATAGATTATTCAGGTAAATGTGGTGTGTACCTTGCATCCTTCATAAGGAGCTGATCCCTCATACACAAACTTATATTAATTAGAGGCAACCCCTCTAATTGTATGACGAGGTCACCCCTCCAAGTATTCATGCACGTTGATATTTCATGACCTATATTGGCTTAATGGTTAACATGTTAAACAGTTTTCCTAAGATAAACATAAGGCTTTTCAAACTATAAAACCAGTTTTACTAAGTTACACCAGGTTTTCCAGGACTTAATCAATTCCGCTGCTATATGTTGTATATGCTTATGTTATTCATTCTATGCTTGTATACTAGTGCACTGAGTGTTATGTTCAGTTGTTTTCCTTTCATGTTCTCAAAACGGCAGGTACTCAGGGACGCTCGTAGACTCTAAGCGTACGTGCATATGGATTGGAAGCTTTCTAGCCTTCATTACGTTATGCTTATCATCATAGATTTTGCTACTTGTTTCAATGGACATTGTTTAGTCCTTTTATATAAAGTACTTATGTTTGTGTGTGATGAGCTTATACTTTGGGTTACCGATGTTTGTTTCTGGTATTTCCTTTATGGTCATGTAATGTTTAAGACATTTATCCTTGTATGCTTTGATGACACGCCATAATCACACGTGACATTCCATTTACCAAAATGGGGTGTTACAATTATGGTGTCAGAGCCAAGGCTTCGACCTGTAGGCTCTCAAAACATGACCTGTGATTAGTTGGTAGTCACTATGGTCTTCCTTGAACTTACAGTCGGTTTTCATGCATTCATTGGTTTTCATGCATTCATATATATGTCATTGTCGCAGGTTTATGACTAAGTAATGGTTGGTACAGGACTGGCCCTATATAGTCGCATGTGCTTTTATAGAAACTTTTAACTTTGGGACCGACCCATTGGCGTCCCCTCGCCATGTCATTTGTTTTGAGTGAACTGACCATAGGCGTTGACTCTCGCGCATATAAAAGTTTTCATAAAACTGCATCATGCATTCATGTACTAGTTTTTCTCCATAAAATTTTTCTCATGATTAATTGGTATAATTTTTTTTTCATGTATATATTTTATGTTTTGATCAGTTTAATCATGTATTTTTATGTTATACTGTCAGATGGTTCTCACACGCGAGCAGGAAAAACTCGATGCAGCAGTCCAAGCTGCGATGCAAGCTTTGCTTCCTCAGCCGATGAACGAAATCAGGGCTGAGGTACAGGCTGCCAACAATCAGTAACAACACCCAGTACCTCCTCCTCCACCTCCAGCAACATTGGTCACATGGCTGGAGAGATTAAACAAGCAACATCCTCGATCCTTCGAGAAAACTTAATAAGTGTAAAAAGACTTATCCTTTTACCACTTAAAACAATTAAAAACGAGACCTAAACGTATATTTAATGTCGTAAATGTCAGAATTATGCGTGGTTTATGTTTTTGTGGTATTTTAGTACCAAAAGATGAAAAAGGAAGAAAACACGGGCTTTCACGGGCTTTTATCAAAGAAAAAGACAAAAGACGAAGTCAAAAGATCAAGAGTGCAAAAAGAACGGAAGTCAAAAGCCTATTCTAAAGATTTATCGAAGAAAAAGACCAAAGATGGAAGTTTAACAAAGTCGAAGAGTCAAATCTATTAAAAGAAGAAATTAGAAGACGAGTTCAAATTATTAATCGACAAATCGCAAGTCAAAGTCGAGAACGTCAATTTAATTAAAAGACGAGACGACAAAGAAAAAAAAGAAAGAAGAAATCAACTCACCAACCACCCATCAACCTCTTCCCTATAAGTAGAGACCCTTCCCCTCATTCGGAAGGTGTTAGTTAGTTGTTTAATTTTTTGTTTTAGTTTTAATAGTTTTTAATTAAGTTTTCATCTTTTCTTCTTTCTTTAAATTTTATCATGTAAGATATATAATTTTAATTTTGTTGTTGAATCTTAATCTAATAATCAAGTTTTCCATTTAATCTTAATCCTCCTTTCTTGTTGATTTGTACTTTTCAGTTTTATTGATTTGGTTGATTTGAGTTTTAATTAATTAGGTGGGTTTTATAGTTTTTATGATTTGATTAGATTAAAGTTTATTGATTTGGTTGATTTGGTGTTTGTTAGATCTTAATTAGTGTTTAGGTTGGCTTATTCCATAAATTAGTTATCTTATTTTGGGTTATTTTTGTTCCCCATGTTTTTATGATCTAGAGCTTACTGTTTGGTTACTGCGTATATTACAGTTATACGAAGAAAACATTTTTTTACGAAGTTAAAATAGTTTTTCCGAAGTTTATTTTATAAACATTTTATCCCGAAGTTCTCATTTTTGGTATATTTCTGAAGTTCCACTTTTCATTCCGTAGTTCTAAATATTTTTTCCGAAGATATTCACCTTACCTTTTTCGAAGATAGATTTGCTAAAAAAATACTGAGAAGTTAATTTGGAATATTTGTATATTGAGAAGTCACTTTGAAATATTGGTATATTGAGAAGTCACTTTGGAATATTGGTCATGTTGAGAAGTCACTTTGGAATATTGGTATATTGAGAAGTCACTTTGGAATATTGGTCATATTGAGAAGTCACTCTAGAATATTGGTAATATTGAGAAGTCACTTTGGAATATTTGGTATATTGAGAAGTCACTTTGGAATATTGTTCATATTGAGAAGTTACTTAGGAATAAGTGAGTTATTGCTCAAGGAATAAGTTGGTTATTGCTCAAGGAATAAGTTGGTTATTGCTCAAGGAATAAGTTAGTTATCCCAAACCAAAGATCATATTCCGAAGACAACATTCAGAAGATAAATTTTCTTCCCTCCAAAAGTGTGTTCCCCCATGGAAAACATGCTCCTTTTTGTTCAACATTTTTTCCGTAAGTCATTTAGTTTTATCCGAAAGTCGTTTAAATTTTTATTTTGAAAGTCAGTTATTTTTAGTTATATTTTTCCACAAATTTTAGTATTAGTATTTTATTGAAAAGTGTTAGTTTTAATTTTTATTAAGTGCCCGCTTTAATATTTGTATCGTTTCTTTTTAAAGTAGCGCTATAATCCAATTTTCTTTATTTTTATTAAGTAAGTTTTATTTTTAATTTGAAAGTTTATTTTTATTGTTAGTTTTATTTTTATTAATTGTTTCGTTTTAACTTTCGTATTAATATTTGCTTTGTTTCTTTACTATTAGTCATTTTTCTTTAGTTATTTTTAATACTTTTCGCACCTACTTTTTAAGTAGAAATAGATACCCAATTTCCCTTTTAGTTACCAAAAACAATTAAGTCCACCTTAAACCGGAGAACAATTCGAATTGAATCGAGTACGAACAACACACAAAATCATTAAATCAAATGGCGCCGCTGCTGGCTCTTTTCGTAAAGATTAACGGTTTTTAGTGAGAAAAATTGGATTTTGGGATCCGTTCTTTTGGGAACGTTATTTTCAAGCATAAAAATTTTCAAAAAATCCTAAAAAATATAATATTTTCAAAAATCCAAAAAAATAAAAAGATAAAAAAAACCAAAAATATTGTATTTCATTTTTAGTGTATGCGTACTCGATCTTCGTCTTACCCTGAGCCCGAGACTCGTAGAGACTTAGATATGGCCGGTGTGCATAATAATAACAACCCACCTCACCCCAACATGAATAATAACAACCATACCCCTCAACCCGACCTTCGTACGATTGAGGAGCTATGTCAACCGACAATGAATGGACGTGGAGGACTGATTGCGCCGATGCAAATCACGGCTCCCGAATTTTCGTTGAAGCATCACATGATCCAAAAAGTTCAAAATGCTTGCCCATTTCGCGGATTACCGGATGATGATGCCAACAAACACCTCGAAAAATTCATAACCGTCACTCAAAGCATGAAATTGCCTGCTGTTTCCATGTATTTTCATCGCCTTCATATTTTTCCACACACTTAATCCCACCATGTCGAAAAATGGTTTGATCGTCTTCCTAAAAACTCAATTCATACATGGGACGAGATGACTCAACAATTTTTGTCAAGATATTTTCCACCATCCATGGTCACTAGTCTTCGTAATCAAATCAGTGGTTTCACTCAAGAACCTGATGAGTCTCTTTTCAATGATTGGGAATGTTATAATGTCTTGATCGATCGTTGTCCTAACCATAATATGCTCCCTGTCACTTTAATTGATACTTTCTACAATGGTTTAACTTTTCGTGATCGTGATACGATTAATGCTGCAGCCGGTGGTACATTCATGAAGAGAAGACCCGAGGAGTGTAGAGAGCTTATAGAGAACATGACCACTCATCACAAAAATTGGGATTCATCCGCATCTTCAAGAAATAACCCGAGGGACAATGTTTCTTCTACTTCATCAAACCCCGAGTTAACCAAACTCACCCGCCAAATAGCCGAGATGAACAAAAATTTCTTAACCATGGTTACGAACCAATTTCAACAAGTTAAAGCTGTAACACCTTCTTGTTAGATTTGTGGTGGTTCTCATTCATACACCGATTGTCCTTCTACTCATGAAAATCCGGAAAACGTGTATGCTGCTAATGGTAATTTTTCCATGGGAGGCTATCAAGCTCGTCCTCAAGGTGACCGCAATTTGCTAAGTTACCGTTCAAATAACTTCCTTTCACCACCTGGTTTTCCTCCTCAAAACCAAAACAACTTCAATCGCAACAATCAAAACCGACCTCGAGCTCCTAATCAATATCAAACCCAAAGAAACCCATATCCACCTCAAGGAAATAATCAAGTTTACCAACAACCCACCTATCAACCACCCGCTTACCAAGCTCCACCTCCCAACCAACCCACGGCATTTAATCACGAGGTTGAAACTTACATGAGGACTAATGACGTGCTGGTGAAAAATCTTTAGAGTCAGATTATTAACTTGAAAGGTGACATGGCGAAACAAGGGAATGATCTTCGAGCCAAGCTTAGGAATGACATGTGAAACTCTTTAAGCAGTCAAACGAATGACTTAAGGGATATGATGTCTAGTTTCTTACAAAGTAATCAACCCTCTGCTTCGAGTTCTCTTCCAAGTAACATCGTTGCTAATCCAAGAGGTGAGATGAAAGCAATCACCACCCGAAGTGGAAAAGGTTATAAGGAACCCGAGATTCCTAAACCTACTCCGGTGATTGTGACAAAGGATAACGAGTCCCCTTCACCAATTCCTCCACCTTCTACTTCTACCCCACCACCACCCAAGGATGTGAGTGAGAATTCCATTCTAAAGCCTTCCTCTCAACCCGACATACCTTATCCTTCAAGGTTGAGGAAAGAGATGTTGAAGAACAAGGATGATATTCAAGTTTCCAACTTTCTTAAAATGTTTAAACAATTGAATTTCAACATCTCCTTTGTCGAGGCGCTCACTCACATGCCTAAATATGCTAAAATGTTCAAAGATCTTCTTAGTGATAAGGAAAAACTTCTTGATATTGCTCAAACCCAACTTAATGAGAATTGCTCCGAGGTTCTCTTAAGGAAATTACCAACCAAACTTGGTGATCCGGGTCGCTTTCTCATTCCTTGCAACTTTCTCGGGGTAGAGAATTGTATGGCCCTATGATAGGTGTGAAAACACCCATCCTTTTACCACTTATTTCTTGCTAAAACAAGACGAAAACGCGTATTTAATGTCATTTGTTTGTAATTATGCGTGGTTTGTGTGTTTTTTGTGTTTTCAGAGTCAACCGGATAAATATTGAAGAAAACATGGGATTGCACGGGTTTTATCGAAGAAAAAGACTCAAGACGAAGTCTATAGTCCAAGAGATGCAAAAGATTTGAAGTCAATGGGCCTATTTGAAGATTTATCGAAGAAAAGGACCAAAGATGGAAGATTTACATATGTCGAAGGAACTCAAGTCTATTAAACGAAGAAATTAAAAGACGAGTTGAATTTAATCGTCGACAAATCCCGAATCAGAATCAAAAACGTCAACTTTTCTGAAAAGACGAGAAGACAAGAAGAAAGGGAGAAAGCCCACTCACCAACCAACCACTAGGCCTATAAATAGGATTCACCTTCACACTTTTTGAGCTAGTTTTTTTTTCCAGTTCCTTTCTTTTCTTTCGTAGGAAGCCAACACCATTAAGGTGTTGGTGATTTTTCTTTCTTGTTGAATCTTTAATCTTGTAAGTTTTTTTTAATCTTTCCTTTTGTTTACTCTACCTTAATCAATCAATATAATCCTTCCATTAATCTTGTTCATCTTCATCTTTTTGATTTAAAGTTTAAAGTTTTTATTTGGTTGATTTGATCTTCAAAAGTTAGTGGGATTTGTGTTTTTATTGTTAAAATTTGATGTTTATAGTTGATAAATGATTAGTGTTTAGTTTGGTTTAAATCTTTTGGTTAAATTTGGCTTGTTTGGGTTAAAATCGTATTCCCCTGTTCTTTACTGTTCTTCATTCCCCAGATTCCGAATCAAACTCAACATTCCGGATCAACCGGATATCCCGGATCAATTACTTATTCAGAATAAATATTGTTCATCCGAAATATTTTATATTCCGGATCAAAACCTTTCATCCGGAATAATCAATTACTCCGGATTAACTCTTTTATTCCGAATCAATCACATTTTATTCCGGATAGCACATTATTCCGCATCAACCTTCATTATCCCGCATCAACCTTACATTCCGGATCAAGCACTTCCTTTCATTTATTCCGGATCAAATTTATTCCGGATCAGTTAGTTCATCCGGAATAATCAATATTCCGGATGAGTGGCATTATTCCGAATCAAGGTTCTTAAGAAAGTTATTCCACATCAAGCTCTTATTCCGGATGAACACCATTTATTCCGTATCAACCACTACATTCCGGATCAACAACTTTATTCCGGATCAACTTTCTATTCCGAATGAAGTGTTTTCTAGTAAGGGGTATTTACTGTTTTTGTTTTATTGTTTAATTTTAATTCGATTTCAGTTTTATTTTATTAACTGCTTTTAGTCTAATTTTATATCTTTGTGCCTTTAAACCTTATTAGTAGAATAGAAAACCAAACCCTTTTTAGTAACCAAGAACAACTATTCCACTTTGAGCCGTGATCAATTCGAGAAGATTCCGAGAGAATTAATATGAACCCCATGCAAAACCCTAGTATCAAATGGCGCCGCTGCCGGCTCTTCTCGTAAAGATTAACAGTTTTTTGTGAGAAATTGGATTTTGGGATCCGTTCACCGTGAACGTTACTTTTTCATAAAAATTTTCAAAAACCCAAAAAATATAAAATTTTCAAAAATCCTAAAAATTAAAAAAAAACATAAAAAAACCAAAAATATTTCTGCTTTGTTTTTGCTTTGTTAGTTCTTTTACAGGTGTATGCGCACTCAATCAACGTCTTATCAAGAGCCGGACACTCTCGATAACTTAGACATGGTCGGTGTACACAAAAACAACAATAATCCACCTCAAAACAACATGAATAACAACAACAATGAATCTCTACCGGACAATCGCCCGATGATTGAACTTTTGCAAGCACATGTAGAGGGCAACAACGATCCAGTTGTCATACCCGCTATTGCAGCCAACAACTTTGAGCTCAAATCCGGCTTTATTCAGATGGTCTCTACTCAACCATTCTTGGCGCGTACCATTGATGATCCTCATGACCACATCAAAAGGTTCCTGCAACTCACGAATACGGTCAAATTCAATGGTGTTCCACAAGAGGTAATCCATTTACAACTTTTTCCTTTCTCCTTAGAGGGACAAGCCCCGCATTGGCTTGCAAAGGAACCGCCACAAAGTATTCTGACGTGGACGGATTTGGAGACCAAGTTCATAAACTACTTTTTCCCACCCTCTCGTACTACCGCTTTGCGGAATGAAATTATTAATTTTGAACAAAAGTACGATGAGTCTTTTAGTGAATCTTGGGACCGTTTTAAAGACCTTTTAAGAAAGTGCCCACAACATGGTTTTACCAAAGTGCACCAAGTTAATACTTTTTACAATGGTTTAAGCATGAATGACCAAGATTCACTAAATAGTGCCTCGGGGGGTAATATTTTGGTTAAGAGTTCTAATGCCGCTTGTGATATTATTGAGAATAAGTCTAGAGTGCAAACGAAGAGTGTTCGGACCAATGCCGCTAGTGCTAGTACTAGTGACAACGACAAGAGACTTGACAAAATTACTTCGCTTCTTGAATCGCTTGCTACCCAAACCGCTAGCAACACCAACAGCATCAACGCTAAAAACTCTCAAGTCAATGCTGTAAGCCAACCATGTGAAATATGCGGGGGTCCTCACTCTTACACCACTTGTACCACCACCCAAGACTATCCTTCTGAGAATGTTAATGCAGTATACGGTACCTATCCTCCACCCGCTTATCAAGCTCGTCCTCAAGGAGACCGCAACTTGCTCAGCTATCGCTCAAACAACTTTCTTTCCCCGCCCGGTTTTCCTCCTAACAACCCAAACCAACAACAAAACCTCAATCGACCTCCTCAACAACAACCTCGTGCACCATACCAACCACCTCAAAGACAACCATATCCACCTCAAAGAAACAACCAAGTTTACCAACAACCTGCTTATCAACCACCCGCCTACCATGCTCCTCCTCCCAACCAACCCACCGCATTACACCAAGATGTTGAAACCTACATGAGGACTAATGATGTGATCGTGGAAAATCTCCAGCGGGAAGTGCTCAACTTGAAAGCAGACATGGTTAAACAAGGGAACGATCTTAGAGCCAATATGCGAAATTCTTTGAGTAGTCAAACGAATGACTTAAGGAACATGATGGCTGGTTTCTTCCAAGGTAATCAATCCTCTTCTCCGGGTACTCTTCCGAGTAACACCGTGGCTAATCCAAGAGGGGAGATGAAATCAATCACCACTCGCAGTGGCAAAGGTACCAAGGAACCCGATCTTCCTATACATCCACCAGTGATTGTGACTAAGGAAAACGAGTCCCCTATTCATATTCCTCATCCTTCTACTTCCCCAATTCCTCCACCTCTTACTTCTACCCCTCCTACACCCAAGGATGTGAGTGATCCTACTATTCCAAAGCCTTCCTCTTCTTCCGATATACCTTATCCCTCAAGGTTGAGGAAAGAGAAGCTCAAAAGCAAGGACGATATTCAAGTTTCAAACTTTCTCAAAATGTTTGAACAATTGAATTTCAACATCTCCTTCGCTGAGGCTCTCGCTCACATGCCTAAATACGCAAAAATGTTCAAAGATCTTCTTAGTGACAAGGAAAAGCTTCTTTATATCGCTAATACCCAACTTAATGAGAATTGCTCCGCAGTGCTCTTAAGGAAATTGCCAACCAAACTTGGTGATCCGGGTCGCTTCTTAATCCCTTGCAACTTCCTAGGAGTAGAGAATTGCATGGCCCTAGCTGATCTAGGTGCCAGTATTAACTTAATGCCTTTAAGTGTTTGGAAGCAATTATCTCTCCCTGAGCTACTCCCCACCAAAATGACTTTGGAATTAGCTAACCGTATGGTTTCTTATCCAGTGGGGATAGCCGAAGACGTTTTTGTAGGAGTCGACAAATTCACTTTTCCTGCTGATTTCGTCGTCGTCGACTACGAGGTGGACCCTCGTGTTCCATTAATCGTGGGACGTCCATTCCTGAGGACCGGTCGCACTCTCATCGATGTTGAAGCCGGTGAGCTTATCATGAGAGTTGGTGATGATCAAATTGTCTTCAACATGGGTAAGATGTCATACGAGAGTGTTAATTGTATCGACGTTCTTGATGAGGCTTGTGAAGAACACTTCAAAGATGCTTGTAAAAGTATTCCTACCTCTCCTCCCAATGTTGAGACCGTTTCCTCTATCGATTCATCACTCACTCTATTTGGAGAAAGTGATTTCCTTTGGAAAGATTTTGAAGCAACCATGGGAGATGTGAACTTAGAATATGACGATTCTCCCACCGATTGGGATGAAGACATTCGTCTCATTAAGAAACTTCTCAAAGAGAACCATATTTCTCCACCATCTCCCAAGGCTATTGCTATCGATGCACCGAATTTGAATACGCCTCCCATCAAAAATCCTCTGGATTTAGAGCTTAAGGAGTTGCCGTCCCATCTCGAGTACGTGTTCCTTGACGACAAGAAGAAGTCTCTTGTCATCATTTCTAAGGACTTGAAAGAAGAAGAGAAATCTCGCCTCATCGCCGTGCTTAAAGATCATAAGAAGGCAATTGCTTGGAAAATTTCCGATATCCGCGGAATTGATCCAAACTTTTGTACTCACAAGATTCTCATGGAAGATGACTTTAAACCCGCAATCCAAAGCCAAAGAAGGGTTAATCCTCGCATTCATGACGTCATCAAACAAGAGGTTATCAAACTTCTAGATGCCGGCTTGATTTACCCTATTTCGGATTCGCCATGGGTAAGTCCCGTCCATTGTGTGCCCAAGAAGGGCGGAATAACCGTTGTTCCCAATGAACAAAACGAGTTGATTCCTACTAGTCTCGTTACTGGGTGGAGAGTTTGTATCAACTATCACAAACTCAATGATGCCACGAGAAAAGATCATTTTCCTCTTCCTTTCATGGATCAAATGCTCGAGTGTCTAGCGGGTAATGACTATTACTGCTTCCTAGACGGTTTCTCCGGGTATTTTCAAATTCCCATCGATCCCAAAGACCAAGAGAAGACCACATTCACTTGTCCCTACGGAACATTTGCTTACAAACGTATGCCTTTTGGTTTATGCAATGCTCCTGGGACGTTCCAAAGGTGTATGATGGCTATCTTCCATGACATGGTTGAAGAAACTATGGAAGTATTCATGGATGATTTCTCGGTTTATGACGATTCATTCTCTGCTTGCCTTGCCAATTTAGAACGTATGCTTAAGCGGTGTGAAGACACTCGCCTTATTCTTAATTGGGAAAAATTCCATTTCATGGTAAAAGAGGGCATCATGCTAGGACACAAAATCTCCAAAGCCGGTCTTGAAGTGGACCGTGCTAAAGTCGATGTTATTGCTAAATTGCCTCCACCTTCAACCGTGAAGGGTGTGAGAAGTTTCCTTGGTCATGCGGTGAAATTAAGGTTTTGCTAGTTGAAAAAGTTCGTTTCTCGGTATATTCTCGAATTGATTTCCGGTCTAAAGTGTGACTCAGACGTTTTTGGTAAAGACAAAATTTTATGTTGTTGTAAAATAAATGTGCAAGACTTTAAAATAAAGGACGGGTAATTAAAACTAAAACTAGTTAAAATGTAAATGGTGCAATATTTAAAACTTTAAAAGTAAATGAAGAGAAATTAAATGACGTAAAATTAAAACTTGACGAAAAGTAAATTAACAATCAAATAAAAATGCAAAACGTAATTAAAATAGACTAAAATCAAAACGAGAAAAACTGTCACTTTTTCTCTAAAAATAAAAACTAGAAAAACAAAACTCAATCCCATCGGAAAGTCCAATCGGAATCCATGTCGGAATCCCCCAATCGGAAAAGATGCTGACCGGAATGTGCAAAAGGGAAGTGATCGGAATGTAGTTATGAATCCCAATCGGAATAATGGTGAACAATGCTAATCGGAATATCTAAAAAAAGGCTAATCGGAATTCACAAACATGAGTCAAATCGGAATGTTTAGAAAAAAACACCCAATCGGAATGCCACAAAATACCCACAATCGGAATATCTTAAAACCCTATTCCAATTAGGTGATCAGAATAGGGAGGTTCAATCGGAATAGCTGAAAACCCTAATTCGATCAATTGATCGGAATGAGGGGGAGGGGTGCAGTCGGAATGTTGTGATCGGAAAAGGGTTTTAACCTTTTCTGATTTCCTGTTGATTCGAAAATAAGCAAGCTATAAGCTATTAGGAATAAGATCAAACTAAGACTTGATCGAATCTATAATGACAAGGACTAAATAAGCACAAATAACAACTTTTTCAACTTAAAATAAGCAATCTTATAAATCAAACAATAAAAAGATGAACTTCTTAAGAAAACTTTTAAAAAGTAAATAAGCTAAACATATAAATAAGCCAATAAGCACAAAGATCTTAAAGCTTATTCGTATGAAAACTTAAGTAGGAACAAAAAGATTAACTTTTAAGCACGAAAACATTAAGAACAACACGGATCAAATGTAATTCGCACCAAAAGTAAACTAAAATGAAAGAAAGGTAGAAAGAGATGAAAGATTAAAAGCTTAACTAGAACTTGATTAATGAAATCAACAATACACAAAGGTTTAATCTTGAAAATTTAAAAGAAAGAAAGATGAAAACTTAGTGAGAGAAAGTTGAGAACTTTCTCTCTCTAAAACTAGAAAGAAAAGTGAAAAAAATGAAACTAACTACTAAAAACTAACCACCCTCCTAATGTGTATTAGGAGGGTATTTATAGGGAAAAATGGGAAGGAGTGCATGTGTTGCCTCTTCTTTCTTTCTTTCTTCACGTCTTCTCGACTCGATTTAATTCTTAGTCTTTTCTCGACGTCGTCTCGGGATTTGAACTTGTCTTGATAATTTTCTTCTTTAATTTAGACTCGAGTTCTTCGACTTCATTAAACTTCCGTCTTTAGACTTTTTCTTCGATAAATCTTCAGAATAGGCCTTGGACTTCCGTTCTTTTTGCACTCTTGATCTTTTGACTTCGTCTTTTCCCGTTTTCTTCGATAAAAGCCCGTGAAAGCCCGTGTTTTCTTCCTTTTTCATCTTTTGGTCCTAAAACATAATAAAAACACAAACCACGCATAATTCCGACTTTTACGACATAAATTACACGTTTTGGTCTTGTTATTATTGGAAATAAGTGGTAAAAGGATAAGTGTTTTCACACTTATTAAATCCCCTACACTTGACCATTGCAATGCCCTCATGCAATGCATTAATTTTAAAGCACGGTTTACATTTTCCATTATAAATAACCCACCTTGGCCTTTATTAAATACTAAACATTTAAGGAAAGTAAAAAGATAAAAACAAGTAAAGAAATCAAAGACTTACATTGGTTTTCGGCTGCCATGAACATTTATCATCCTCAAGATTCACGTTCCCCATACCAAGCTTAAAAAAGAGATCACTATTATTATAAGTTAGCAAACTAACACGAATTCATGTGGGCCAATTATTTACTTAGACTCCCTTATTCCTAGGTGTATCTCTTATATTTTATTTTTGTCTTGAAGGATCACGAGGATGCATTGTTTGACTTACTTCGATAGTTATTTAGGCCGAAAATAAAGTGAACAATTTAATCAATAGTTAGCTAAAGGACAAAATCTTTTAAAACTGCTTCTCGGGACCTCATAAAGTTCATATCTTAGCATAAATCGCTTCACGATTTGAGACCTTTCTCGGACCGATATTTGGCAGCGACTTCATACTTCTAATCTTTGAGAGACGTTCTTGAAATTATGGTCTTCTCTTCATAATAGGAATTTCTTCACTTGAAGTTTTGAGAGATTCTTCATATTTGGACCACGACTTCTTCATTTTTCTCCAATCTTTATTTTGGACTTTGATATACAAGGACCGCATCCTTTTAGGACTTGGATCTATTTATCCTCATACCTTGTTACGGCCTTTTTGGATAGACTTCTCCATGATCTTTTGGGGAGTATTTTCTTTTCGTCGTGTGTCTCTATCCTTCATATTGATTTTCGATAAATGATTCTTCACATCACTTTTGGATCTTTAGCAACAAAATGTAGCCCTCATGCCTTGTTAGGGCCTTTTCGGACTCGTCAATCTTCGCATCCCGCTTCAATAAATTATGCCTTGGCTATGAACTCTAATCCATACCGATCAACTTTTAAACGATCTTGGGCTAGAAGCTAAGTAACCTTTTAAATCGTACAACCTTATTTATTGCAGATAAATTTATTAACAAGCGATGGGAGAATAGGCTCATAATTAACTAACATAAATTCACGAAAGAATACCAAACTTATAATTGACTCTATCATCTCTCGTTCTCCACAGTTTAAAATATCAAGGAATGAGACTCGTGGATGCTTAGCCTATTAAATCAAAGTTTTGGGTTTTCGAGTCATCTATAGGATCTTGCAAATTCTTAGACTTTTTCAAGTTTAGAAATCGCATTTTAAAGTTCCCTTGATAAACGACTCTCTAGGATCAATTATAGGAACTTGCGAAAAGTTCTTGTTCTTAACCCGTGAGAGTTAAGACTTTCGCGTTTTATAGCTCCCTATATAAAAGCCTAGCAAAACTTGACTTAAACACGTTAAGGATACTAGCTAGAGTAAACTTAGATAAGTAAAATCGGGTTGAGTCAAAATGTTCATGACTAAGAAAAATTTTAAAACCACTTTATTGAAAATTTATTCTAGCAATGAAAAGAAAATAAACATAGCAAAGGAAAATACAACTATACAACTAGGCCAAAATAGATTAAAAATTTTGAAAAATGTCGAAAAATCAAATTTTCTAGTTAAAATGAGGGCAAATTCATGGAAAAGACCACTTACTTCGATAGAAGTTCCCCTACACTTGATATAAACATTGTCCTCAATGTTTAAGCATGTGGGAGTAAACTCCCCTACACTTAGGACATTGTGCACTTTGTTTAAATCTTGCTAAGGAAAGGACAACTAAAGTGAATTCAATGTGACATATAAGATATGAAATATTGAATCACAAGAGTTTAGGATAGAACCGGGAAGATGGGAACACGGTATCACGGTTCGTCAAAAGTTATCAAGGTGCTCTTTGAAGCTTGAATCCCTGCACAAGATAAGAAACAAGACAACAAACACATACGGGGCTTCCCCCTACACTTATTATGAAAAAAGTAAAGGATAGATCACGGGTTGCCTCCCGAGAACCGCTTGTTTTTGTTCACCGAGTCACGAGCCTGACTCGACCCAAATTTAGTTTATGGGAAACGTGGAGAGGGATCGAATCATCTCATGCGAGATGTCCTCACCAAAGTACGGCTTCAAACACTGGCCATTCACCTTGAAATTGGGCCCATTTGGCTGAGAAAGCTCAATGGTCCCATATGGAAAGACGTTGTCGACGGTGAATGGACCAGACCAACCGCTCTTCAACTTGCCAGAGAAGATCTTTAACCGAGAGTTAAAAAGTAAGACTTGATCACCAACGTGGAACTCTCGGTTCTTAATTCTAGCATCGTGGATGATCTTGGTCTTCTCCTTGTAGATCAGCGAGTTCTCATAAGCTTCATTCCTCAGTTCATTTAGCTCGTTGAGTTGAATCTTGCGATGATCACCGGCTTTGTTGATGTCGAAGTTAGCCCACTTCAAGGCCCAGTATGCCTTATGTTCCAGCTCGATAACGACGTGGCAGCGATGCCATTTGAAATTAAGGTTTTGCTAGTTGAAAAAGTTCGTTTCTCGGTATCTTCTCGAATTGATTTCCGGTCTAAAGTGTGACTCAGTCGTTTTTGGTAAAGACAAAATTTTATGTTGTTGTAAAATAAATGTGCAAGACATTAAAATAAAGGACGGGTAATTAAAACTAAAACTAGTTAAAACGTAAATTGTGCAATATTTAAAACTTTAAAAGTAAATGACGAGAAATTAAATGACGTTAAATTAAAACTTGACGAAAAGTAAATTAACAATCAAATAAAAATGCAAAACGTAATTAAAATAGACTAAAATCAAAACGAGAAAAACTGTCACTTTTTCTCTAAAAATAAAAACTAGAAAAACAAAACTCAATCCCATCGGAAAGTCCAATCGGAATCCATGTCGGAATCCCCCAATCGGAAAAGATGCTGATCGGAATGTGCAAAAGGGAAGTGATCGGAATGTAGTTATGAATCCCAATCGGAATAATGGTGAACAATGCTAATCGGTATCTAAAAAAAGGCTAATCGGAATTCACAAACATGAGTCAAATCGGAATGTTTAGAAAAAACACCCAATCGGAATGCCACAAAATACCCACAATCGGAATATCTTAAAACCCTATTCCGATTAGGTGATCGGAATAGGGAGGTGCAATCGGAATAGCTGAAAACCCTAATCCGATCAATTGATCGGAATGAGGGGGAGGGGTGCAGTCGGAATGTTGTGATCGGAAAAGGGTTTTAACCTTTTCCGATTTCCTATTGATTCGAAAATAAGCAAGCTATAAGCTATTAGGAATAAGCTCAAACTAAGACTTGATCGAATCTATAATGACAAGGACTAAATAAGCACAAATAACAACTTTTCCAACTTAAAATAATCAAACTTTTAAATCAAACCATAAAAATATGAAACTTTTTAAGAAAACTTTTAAAAATTAAATAAGCTAAACACAAATTAAGCCAATAAGCACAAAGATCTTAAAGCTTATTCGTATGAAAACTTAAGTAGGAACAAAAAGATTAACTTTTAAGCACGAAAACATTAATAACAACACGGATCAAATGTAATTCGCACCAAAAGTAAACTAAAATCAAAGAAAGGTAGAAAGAGATGAAAGATTAAAATCTTAACTAGAACTTGATTAATGAAATCAACAATACACAAAGGTTTAATCTTGAAAGATTAAAAGAAAGAAAGATGAAAACTTAGTGAGAGAAAGTTGAGAACTTTCTCTCTCTAAAACTAGAAAGAAAAGTGAAAAAAATGAAACTAACTACTAAAAACTAACCACCCTCCTAATGTGTATTAGGAGGGTATTTATAGGGAAAAATGGGAAGAGGTGCATGTGTTGCCTCTTCTTTCTTTCTTTCTTCCCGTCTTCTCGACTCAATTTAATTCTTTGTCTTTTCTCGACGTCGTCTCAGGATTTGAACTTGTCTTGATAATTTTCTTCTTTAATTTAGACTCGAGTTCTTCGACTTCATTAAACTTCCGTCTTTAGACTTTTTCTTCGATAAATCTTCAGAATTGGCCTTGGACTTCCGTTCTTTTTTCACTCTTGATCTTTTGACTTCGTCTTTTCCCGTTTTCTTCGATAAAAGCCCGTGAAAGCCCGTGTTTTCTTTCTTTTTCATCTTTTGGTCCTAAAACACAATAAAAACACAAACCACGCATAATTCCGACTTTTACGACATAAATTACTCGTTTTGGTCTTGTTATTATTGGAAATAAGTGGTAAAAGGATAAGTGTTTTCACACTTATTATGCGGGCTTCTACCGTCGATTCATTAAAGATTTTTCTAAAATCGCTCGCCCGATGACCCACCTCTTGGAGAAAGATACCCCTTTTATCTTTTCCAAAGAGTGTATTCAAGCCTTCAACCTTCTCAAGGATAAGCTAACTAAGGCACCGGTCTTGGTTACCCCTAATTGGGAGCTGCCTTTCGAGTTGATGTGCGATGCTAGCGACTTTGCTATTGGAGCGGTTTTGGGCCAAAGAGTGAATCAACACTTCCAACCAATCCATTAGGCTAGCAAGACAATGACGGGGGCTCAATTGCATTACACGACAACCGAAAAAGAGCTTTTAGCTTTTGTCTATGCTTTGAAAAGTTCCGCCCCTATCTTGTCCTTTCTACCACAATCGTTTATACCGATCACTCCGCGTTGAAGTACTTGTTAACTAAACAAGATTCCAAACCAAGACTTCTTCACTGGGTTTTGCTACTTCAAGAATTTAAAATCGAAATTCGTGATAAGAAGGGAGCTGTAAACCTAGCCGCGGATCATCTCAGTAGACTTGTGGATCATTATCAAGGGGATCATCCGAACAAAGAGATCAATGACTCTTTTCCCTTGGAGACCTTAATGTCTATCAATTCGAATCAAGATGAGACCCCGTGGTTTGCGGACATTGCAAACTACTTGGCGGGTGGAATTCTCATTAACGGGTTAACATCCCAGCAAAAGAAAAAGTTCTTCCAAGACATTAAGACTTACTTTTGGGATGACCCGTATCTGTTCAAACAATGTGCTAATTTGATTATTCACCGATGTGTTGATGGACCGACAGCTTTAGGCATTCTCGAAGCTTGCCAAAAGGACCCACCGGTGGTCACTTTGGTCCCAACTACACCCCCAAAAAAGTGTTTGACTCGGGATTTTATTGGCCCACCATTTATCATGATGCTCACGAGATGGTTAAACATTGTGATGCTTGCCAAAAACAAGGCAAGATCACACATAAAGATGAGATGCCTCAAACTTTCATACAAGAATGTGAAATCTTTGATGTATGGGGTATCGACTTTATGAGGCCATTCCCTTCATCTAAAGGAAACAAATACATCCTTGTAGCCGTTGACTACGTTTCTAAATGGGTTGAAGCCAAAGCTTTACCCACTAATGACGGAAGGGTGGTTTGTACTTTTTGAAATCGCTGTTCGCTAGATTCTGTGTGCCTCGTGCCATTATTAGTGATCGCGGGACTCATTTTTGCAATGATCAATTCGCAAGAGTCATGGCTAAGTGGTGTAAATCATCGTCTTTCCACCGCATACCACCCACAAACTAATGGCCAGGCTGAAATCTCTAACCGAGGATTAAAGCGAATTCTTGAACGAACTGTGGGAGAACATCGTGCCTCATGGGCCGATAAACTTGATGATGCTGTGTGGGCTTTCCATACCGCATACAATACTCCGATTGGTTGTACATCATATCGTCTCGTGTACGGGAAAGCATGCCACCTCCCCAATGAGTTGGAGCACAAGGCTTACTGGGCCTTGAAGTGGGCTAATTTCGATATCAACAAAGCCGGTGACGTACGCAAAATCCAACTCAATGAGCTGAATGAACTCCGGAATGAGGCTTATGAAAATTCTTTGATCTATAAGGAAAATACTAAGCTCATTCATGACTCTAAGATTAAAAACTGAGAGTTCCAAGTTGGAGACAAAGTTTTACTCTTTAACTCTCGGTTGAAAATATTTTCGGGCAAGCTGAAGTCTCGTTGGTCCGGCCCATTCACCATTGCCCAAATTTTTCCATATGGTACTCTCGAGCTCGCTCAACCTAATGGACCTAATTTTAAGGTGAATGGCCAACGAGTGAAGTTGCACTTTGGTGAGGACATTTCTCCTGAGATGATTCCATCCCTCACCACGTTTCCCATGAACTCATTTTGGGTCGAGTCAGGCTCGTGACTCGGTTATCAAAAACAAGCGCTCCTCGGGAGGCAACCCGAGTATCTATCCTTTTCCGTTTTAACCTCCTAAGTGTAGGGGGACCTCTATAGGTTGTTTGTGTTTGTGTGGTGATGTGATTACAGGGTTGAATGCACTTTTGGAACCTTTGAAGAACCGTGCTCCTGTGTTATCCGAAATCCGGTTCTATCTCTCAACTATCGTGATTCAGTTTTCTTCATAATCACATTTGAACATGATCACGTTAGTCGTCTCTTCCTTAGCTTGATTTAACTAACGCGCACAATGTCGTAAGTGTAGGGGAGACTTTTTCCACATGCTTAAACATTAAGGACAATGTTTATCTTAAGTGTATGGGGGACTTCTATCGAAGTTTTAAGTGGACTTTTCCATGAAAATGCCTTCATTTAACCGGAAAATCATCTTTTTCAGCATTTTTCAAATTTTTTAATTAACTTTGGCCATTTAGTTGTAATTTTTAAATTTTTATCGTTGCTTTCATATGTATATATCCCGCAATAAAGTCAAAAATATTAATAAAGTGGTGTAGCTAGTTTGGAAATCTTTGACATATTAGGCCCGTTGCGATTATTTTAACTCAACCCGAATAGACTTATCCAAGTTTATTCTAGCAAGTATCCTTAACCATGTAGACCTTAATTGGTTTATTAGGCTAAGCATCCACGAGTCTCATTACTTGAGATTTTAAATTGTGGAGATCGAGAAATGATAGGGTCAATTATAAGTCGGTATTCTTGCACAAGCACACTTGGTGTGATTATCTGCCTATTCTCCCATCACTTGCTAATAATTTATCTGCAATAAGTAAGGTCGTACGATTTGAAAAGTTACTTAGCTTCAAGCCCAAGATCGTTTAAAAGTTGCTCGATAATGATAAGAGTTCATAGCCAAGGCATAACTTATGAAGCGGGGCGCGAAGATTGGCGAGTCCGAAAAGGCCCTAACAAGGCATGAGGATTCAATCTTATTGCTAAAGATACAAAGTGATGTGAAACTCATTATTCCCAAGATCAATATGAAGGATCAAGACTCACGACGAAAAGCAATCAACTCCCATAAAGATCATGGAGAAGTCTATCCGAAAAGACCCTAACAAGGTATGAGGATAAATAGATCCAAGTCCGAAAAGGAGGCGGATCGTTGTATCTCAAAATCCCAAATAACGAATGAAGAAATAATGATGAAGTCGTGGCCAACAAAGTTGGAGTACCCCTCAAAAGTCTCCAAGTGAAGAAACTCTATAAACGAAGAGAAGACCATTATCTCAAGAACGTCTCTCAAGATATGAAGTATGAAGTACATGCCAAATATCGGCCCGAGAAAGGTCTCAAATCGTGAAGCGAGTTATGCCAAGATATGAACTTTTTGATATCCCGAGAAGCAGTTTTAAGAGATTTTGTCCTTTAGCTAACTATTAATCAAATCATCCTACTTTGCTTTCAGCCTAAATAAACTATCGCAATAAGTCAAAAATGTATCTTCATGATCATTCTATGACAAAAATAAAATATAAGAGATACTGATAGGTGTATAAACACCTATCCTTTTTACCACTTAATTACAATAATAACCGAGCCAAAACGTGTATTTTATGTCATTTATGTCGGAATTATGCGTGGTTTGTGTTTTTGTTGTGATTTAGGACGAAAAGGTGAAAAGTGGAGAAAACACGGGCATTCACGGGCTTTTATCGAAGAAGAAGACGAAAGACGAAGTCAAGAAGTCAAGAGTACAAAAAGAACAGAAGTCCAAGACCGATTCTGAAGATTTATCGAAGAAAAAGTCAAAAGACGAAAGTTTACTTAAAGCCGAAGAACTCAAGTCTTATTTATTGAAGAATTAAAAGACGAGTTTAAAGAAATCCCGAGACAAAGTCATTAAAGTCCAAGATTTAAGAAGATTAAAAGACTTAAGGACTTAAGTGTGTAATTAAGGAAAGAAGAAAGAGGGGAGGAAGCTTCCTAAGCACTCCCTAATCCTCCCCTATAAATAGATTAGGATTTCATTATTTTTTCTCTTGTTGGCTAATTTGACAGATTAGTTCTTCCACCTTTTAATTACTTGCACATTTACTTTATTGCACCTTTAATAACTTGTCTTGCACCTTTAATTTTCAAGTAAGTTTTAATTTTGTGTTCTTTAATCTTTTATCTTTATGTTTTTAATCATCTTGTTCATCTTTTCTTCTTGCTTATTGTTAATCTTTTTCTTAAATCATTGTTTGTGTTGATTTCAAGTTTTCAATCTAAACCTTTTTCATCTTCTTTTTATATATAGTTTAAGTCTTTTTAATTTTCGTGTCTTGTTTTTGTTGATTTAATACGTTTTATCTTTGATCTAGGGTTTTGATCTAGCTTATTGGTGTTTTACTTTGCTTATTGTCTTCCAAAAGTTAAGATTTTTGAGCTTATTTTCGTACTTTTTGTGTTTTCCTAGTTTTTAGGAAATTTGATTCGATTTAGGAACTTTTTCATTAATTGCGAAATCTTGCCTTTTCTGCTAGTTGCGAATTTGTTCATTTTCAGTATTGCGAAATTGTGACATTCGCATCATTGCGAAATTGATCTTTATTTGGATTGCGGATTTGGGGATTTAAGAATTGCGAATTAGGAGTATTGCAGAATCTTCATTGAAGTTGCGAAATCATTCCATCCGGAATTGCGAAATCTTTGATTTCGCATAATTGCGAAATTGAACTTTTATAATTGCGGAATTCCCTTTAATTGCGAATTTGATCCTATTTTTAGGAATTGCGAATTCTTGCCATTTCAAGTTGCGAATTTAATTCATTTTTTTATTTGCGAAATTAATTTGTTTTATTTTTAATTTAATTTTCAAATTTATTTTTCCCGCCATTTTTAATTAGCTTTATTTTACTTGTTTCGTCTTATTTAATTTTCAAATTTACTTTTTGTCAAGCCTTAAGTTTTCGTAATTTATTTTTCAAGGTGTTAATTTTACGTCATTTAATTAATTTACTTTTAACGTCTTTAATTTTACACCATTTACGTTTTAGTTAATTTTAGCTTTAATTACCGTCATTTAATTACCAGTCATTTACATTTAAGTCTTGCACTTTTAATATACTACAACGACACAACTTTTGTTTCACCAAAGAACGACTGAGTCGCATAGTTAACCAGGATCAATTCGATTAGACCAACACAACGAACTATAACTTTTTATACTAGGTAAAAACCCAGTTATTAAATGAGGAACATATAATTTTTCCTCAAGAGTTGCGAAATGCACACAAAGGATGACTGTCAAATGTCAAATTATTTGAAGATGATCTCTCAAATGAATTTCAACATTAGCCTTGTCGAAGCACTTGTCCACATGCCGAAATTTGTCAAAGCATTCAAGGAATTGCTTAACAAGAAGGAGAAGCTGATTGAGCTCGCCAACACACGCTTAAATGAAATATCTTCCTCAGTTATTCTTAAAGAACTTCCAGAAAATCTTGGAGATCCCGGTCGTTTTGTGTTGCCTTGCATCTTTAACAAAACCGAAGAATTTACTGCCCTAGCTGATCTCGGGGCCAGTATTAATCTTATGCCTTTGAGTGTTTGGAAAACACTATCATTACCCGACCTCACTCCAACAAATATGACTCTTGAACTTGCAAATCGCACTCTCGCTTACCCCGTTGGTATTGCCGAAGACGTGTTCATTAAAGTTGGCACATTTACTTTCCCGGTCGACTTTGTGGTTGTTGATTATGAAATGGACCCTCGTATTCCTTTAATACTTGGTCGGCCATTCTTAAGAACCGGACGAGCTCTAGTTGATGTTGCCGAAGATGAGCTCATCTTAAGAGTCGGGGATGATGCACAAGTTTTCAAAATGGGGAAGCTTACAAGAAAATCCTATGGACGAGAATATGCGAATATGATTAACGTGCTCGATGATTTTGTCATCTACAACAATCCTCTATTTGATTCTTGCATTGATAATCCACTTTTTGAAGATGATGTGGCTGATTCTCTCTCCAATTTGGAACCTTCTCCCATTTATGATTCTCCACCGATCTTTGATGCTAATGATGATGATTCTAGCTCAGATTCGGATGATTATGATGACCTTACTTCCGAGTATCCCGACATGCCCATTTACGATGATTTTGATGAGGCCGATACTCTTTCGAGTGATTCTTCACATGATGAAGATCCTCCACCATCACTAAATCCTACTTTGGATGATTACTCTTTTGAGGAAGACTTCTCTACATTTCTCAATACATACTTCCCTCATGAGAGTGATGCTCCTCCTTTAGACATTGAAGATTATCGTCTTGATCCTACATTGGATTTGAAGAAAATTCTTTCAAAGGAGAAGCAACCGGTCGACACCAACATCCGCAGCACGTATGAGTTAACACGTCTTTGTCCACCTTTTGAGGACGAGGTTGTGCATCTTCTTCGCGGATCTTCTTCACATTATGCTGAGCCTGAGTGCTATTTTCCCCTAAAGGAAAAGGTGTTCGACCCCGGTATCGATATTATTCAGCCGTCTCAGTATCCACCTGATGAAATAAAAGGAAATATCTTTGGAACTATTGAAGACATGCTTGCACCACCTCACCCTTGCTTCCACCGTGCTCCATCTATGCTTAAGGGAACCTTGCCTACTCTTCTTTGGCTTGCCTTGTTCGCCTTAAGCTTGTGCTATGTGATGGACGAAAACTATGTCTTTGATCCCGGTGGATATGTTCATGCTTCTTCCTATGCTAGTCAAGGTCGAGTCAGGCTCACGACTCGGTTAACAAAAATCAAGCGCTTCTTGGGAGGCAACCCATGCATCTATCTTTTAGCTTTCTTTATCCTAAGTGTAGGGGAGACCCGTTGGTGTTTGCTATTTCCTCTCTTCTTATAATCAGGGATTCGAGCTTCAAAGACACACTCTTGATGATTTTTGACGACCCGTGATTCCGTGTTCCCATTTTCCCGGTTCTATCCTAAACTCTTTTCGATTCACTATTTTATATTTTCCAATATTAAAATAGGAATCTCGTTAGTTGTCTTTTCCTTAGCAAGATTTAAACAATGTGCACAATGTCCTAAGTGTAGGGGAGTTTACTCCCACATGCTTAAACATTGAGGAGAATGTTTATCTTAAGTGTAGGGGGGACTTCTATCGAAGTTAAGTGGTCTTTTCCTTTTATTTGTTCTCATTTTAACCGGAAAATCAATTCTTCGACATTTTTCAAAAATTTTGATCTATTTTGGCCTATTAGTTTTTCCCTTTGTATAGTTATTTTATTTCCTTATTAGAATAAATTTTTAATAAAGTGGTTTTAGTTTTCAAACGTTGTGAATCTTTTGACTCAACCCGAGTTTACTTATCTAAGTTTACTCTAGCTAGTATCCTTAACGTGTTTAAGTCAAGTTTTGCTAGGCTTTTATATAGGGAGCTATAAAACGCAAAAGTCTTAACTCTCACGGGTTAAGAACAAGAACTTTTAGCAAGTTCCTATAATTGATCCTAGAGAGTCGTTTATCAAGTGAACTTTAAAATGCGATTTCTAAACTTGAAAGAGTCTAAGAGTTTGCAAGATCCTATAAACGACTCGAAAACCCAAAACTTTGATTTAATAGGCTAGGAATAAGGGAGTTTAAGCATATAATTAAGCCATGTGTGTAAGTGTTTGATTTGCTAAGTTATAATAACAATGATCTCGTTTTTAAGCTTAGTTTAGGGAACGTGAAACTTGAGGGTGATAAATCTTCGCAGCACCAAAGCCCTAATGTAAGTCCTTGATCTCTTTGCATGTTATTTCCATGTAGGTATTTTCTGATGAAAATGGTTTTCTATCCTTTTCCTTTAAAGTTTTAATTTCTCTTAGTGCTCTAAATTTTGTTTCATTTGTATATCAATAAGGCCAAGGTTGATTGATTATGAGAAAAGTGTAAATTTGCTTTATCACTAAGCATTGCATGAGGGCATGGCAATGGTTAAGTGTAGAGGATTTGATAGGTGTGAAAACACCCATCCTTTAACACTTATTTCTTGCTAAAACAAGACCAAAACGCGTATTTAATGTCATTTGTTTGGAATTATGTGTGGTTTGTGTGTTTGTTGTGTTTTCAGAGTCAACCGGATAAATATTGAAGAAAACATGGGATTGCACGGGTTTTATTGAAGAAAAAGACTCAAGACGAAGTCTATAGTCCAAGAGATGCAAAAGATTTGAAGTCAATGGGCCTATTTGAAGATTTATCGAAGAAAAGGACCAAAGATGGAAGATTTACATATTTTGAAGGAACTCAAGTCTATTAAACGAAGAAATTAAAAGATGAGTTGAATTTAATCGTCGACAAATCCCGACTCAGAATAGAAAACGTCAACTTTTCTGAAAAGACGAGAAGACAAGAAGAAAGGGAGAAAGCCCACTCACCAACCAACCACTAGGCCTATAAATAGGATTCACCTTCACACTTTTTGAGCTAGTTTTTATTTTCCAGTTCCTTTCTTTTCTTTTGTAGGAAGCCAACACCATTAAGGTGTTGGTGATTTTTCTTTGTTGTTGAATCTTTAATCTTGTAAGTTTTTTTTAATCTTTCCTTTTGTTTACTCTACCTTAATCAATCAATACAATCCTTCCATTAATCTTGTTCATCTTAATCTTTTTGATTTAAAGTTTAAAGTTTTTATTTGGTTGATTTGATCTTTAAAAGTTAGTGGGATTTGTGTTTTTATTGTTAGAATTTGATGTTTATTGTTGATAAATGATTAGTGTTTAGTTTGGTTTAAATCTTTTGGTTAAATTTGGCTTGTTTGGGTTAAAATCGTATTCCCCTGTTCTTTACTGTTCTTCATTCCCCAGATTCCGAATCAAACTCAACATTCCGGATCAACCGGATATTCCGGATCAATTACTTATTCCGAATAAATATTGTTCATCTAGAATATTTTATATTCCGGATCAAAACCTTTCATCCGGAATAATCAATTATTCCGGATCAACTCTTTTATTCCGAATCAATCACATTTTATTCCGGATAGCACATTATTCCGCATCAACCTTCATTATTCCGCATCAAACTTACATTCCGGATCAAGCACTTCCTTTCATTTATTCCGGATCAGTTAGTTCATCCGGAATAATCAATATTCCGGATGAGTGGCATTATTCCGAATCAAGGTTTTTAAGAAAGTTATTCCGCATCTAGCTCTTATTCCGGATCAACACCATTTATTCCGCATCAACCACTACATTCCGGATCAACAACTTTATTCCGGATCAACTTTTTATTCCGAATGAAGTGTTTTCTAGTAAGGGGTATTTACTGTTTCTGTTTTATTGTTTAATTTTAATTCGATTTCAATTTTATTTTTTTAACTACTTTTAGTCTAATTTTATATCTTTGTGCATTTAAACCTTTTTAGTAGAATAGAAAACCAAACCCTTTGTAGTAACCAAGAACAACTATTCCACTTTGAGCCGTGATCTATTCGAGAAGATTCCGAGAGAATTAATCTGAACCCCATGCAAAACCCTAGTATCACCCTAGCCGATCTAGGTGCTAGTATCAACTTAATGCCATTAAGCGTTTAGAAACAATTATTTCAACTTGAGCTAGTCCCCACGCGAATGACATTGGAGTTAGCTAACCGTACGGTTGCTTATCTGGTGGGGATAGCTGAAGATGTCTTCGCCGGTGTCGATAAATTCACCTTTCCGACGGATTTTGTTATCGTTGACTTCGAGATGGATCCCCGTGTTCCATTAATAGTTGGACGTCCATTCTTGAGGACCGGTCGCACTCTCATTGAGGTAGCGGCGGGAGAATTAATCATGAGATTTGGTGACGACAAAATCGTCTTCAACATGGGTAAACTTTCTAAGCAACCTTATGAACACGAGAGCGTTAATTTCATTGACGTACTTGATGAGGCTTGTGAAGAACATTTCAAAGACGTTTGTAAAAGTGGTTTTTCTTCTCTACCCATTGTTGAGAACGTTGCCTCTATTGCTTCCTCATTGACTCCATTTGGAGAAAGTGATTTTCTTTTGAAAGAATTTGAAGCAACTTTTGGGGATGTGGATTTAAAATCTGACGATTCTCCCACTGATTGGGAAGAAGACATTCGTACCATTGAGAAACTTCTCATTGAGGACTATATTTCACCACATTCTCCTAAGGAAGTTACCAACGATGATCCGAATTTGACTAAGCCTTCCACTGAAAATCCTCCGGATTTAGAACTTAAGGATATACCATCTCATCTTTAATACGTTTTCCTAGAAGACAATAAGAAGTTACCCGTCATCATTGCAAAGGACTTAAACCCGTAATCCAAAGCCAAAGAAGGGTTAATCCAAAAATTCATGACGTCATTAAGAAAGAAGTTATCAAACTTCTAGATGCCGGGATGATTTACCCTATTTCGGATTCTCCATGGGTTAGTCCCGTCCAATGATGCCACTCGTAAGGATCATTTTTCTCTTCCTTTCATGAATCAAATGCTCGAGCGTTTAGCGGGTAATGACTACTATTGCTTCTTAGACGGTTTCTCTTGGTATTTTCAAATTCCTATCGATCCAAAAGACCAAGAGAAAACCACATTCACTTGTCCATATGGAACATTTTCTTACAAAAGAATGCCTTTCGACTTATGCAATGCTCCCGGGACTTTCCAAAGGTGTATGATGGCTATATTCCATGACATGGTTGAACAAACTATGGAAGTCTTTATGGACGATTTCTTGGTCTATGGTGATTCTTTCTCAGCTTGCTTTGCCAATTTAGAACGTACGCTTAAACGGTGTGAAGACACTCGTCTCGTTCTTAATTGGGAAAAATGCCATTTCATGGTAAAAGAAGGTATTGTTCTTGGTCATAATATTTCCAAAGCCGGTATCGATGTCGACCGTGTTAAAGTTGACGTCATTGCTAAGTTGCCTCCACCTACCACCGTCAAAGGAGTTAGAAGTTTTTTAGGTCATGCGGGTTTTATCGACGTTTCATCCAAGATTTCTCTAAGATAGCTCGTCCAATGACTCACCTCTTAGAAAAGGATGCTCCTTTCATCTTTTCTCAAGAATGTCTCGACTCTTTTGAACTTCTTAAAGGTAAATTATCTAAGGCACCGGTCTTAGTCTCTCCAAATTGGGAGTTACCTTTCGAACTCATGTGCGATGCTAGTGATTTCACGGTAGGAGCGGTTTTAGGTCAACAATTGAACAAACACTTCCAACCAATCCATTATGCCAACAAGACAATGACGGGGGCTCAATTGCATTATACCACTACCGAAAAAGAGCTGTTAGCTGTAGTGTATGCTTTTGAGAAATTCCGCCCTATCTTGTGCTTTCCACCACCATCGTTTACACCGATCATTCCGCCTTGAAATACTTGTTGACCAAGCAAGATGCTAAACCGAGACTCCTTCGTTGGGTTTTGCTCCTACAAGAATTTTAAATCGAAATTCGTGATAAAAAGGGAGCGGAAAACCTAGCCATGGATCATCTTAGTAAACTCAAGGATACTTATCAAGGGGAACTGCCAAATCAAGAGATTAATGAATCTTTTCCCCTTGAGGCCTTAATGTCTATTAACTCCAATCTTGACGATACCCCATGGTTTGCGGACATTGCAAACTATTTAGCGGGTGGTGTTCTGATGGAAGGGTTAACGTCCCAACAAAAGAAAAAGTCTTAAAGGACATTAAGCACTATTATTGGGACGACCCTTACCTTTTCAAGCAATGTGCGGAACTTGTCATTTGTCGGTGTGTTGATGGGCCGGCAGCTTTACTAATCCTAGAATCTTGCCACAAAGGACCCACCGGTGGTCACTTTGGTCCTAACTATACCGCGAAGAAAGTTTTCGACTCCGGATTTTATTGGCCCACCATTTATCATGACGCTCATGAAATGGTTAAGCACTGTGATGCTTGCCAAAGACAAGGCAAGATCACACATAAAGATGAGATGCCTCAAAATTTCATCCAAGAATGTGAAATCTTTGACGTATGGGGTATCGACTTTATTAGGCCATTTCCATCATCTAAAGGGAACAAGTACATCCTCGTAGCCGTTGACTATGTATCCAAATGGGTTGAAGTAGAAGCTTTACCTACGAACGATGCGAGGGTCGTTGTGAACTTTTTAAAACAATTATTTGCTCGATTCGGTGTTCCTCGTGCTATCATTAGTGATCGTGGGACTCAGTTTTGCAATGTTCAATTTGCTCGAGTCATGGCTAAGTATGGTGTCAATCACCGTCTTTCCACCGTGTATCATCCACAAACTAATGGTCAAGCCGAGATTTCTAACCATGGACTGAAGAGAATCTTAGAGCGTACCGTGGGAGAGCATCGTGCCTCATGGGCCGATAAATTCGATGATGCTTTGTGGGCTTCCCGTACTGGATATAAGACACCTATTGGTTTTACTCCATATCGTCTTGTGTACGGAAAGGCATGCCACCTCCCCATTGAGTTGGAGCATAAGGCTTATTGGGCCTTGAAATGGGCTAATTTTGATATCAACAAAGCCGGTGATCTTAGGAAGATCCAACTCAATGAACTTAATGAACTGAGGAGTGTGTTGATCCCAAACTTAGATCGATTTAGCTTGTGTAAACGATATTAGATCAATTTATACACGTATAGAAACTTTGTTTATGTATAAATTAATCTAAGTGTTATGCAGAATTAACACTTAAACAAGAACACACAAAGATGTAAAACAATCTTTCATTTGATTGATAATAACGAACTTGCTTACAATGAAAGTGTTTAACGTATGAAAACTTATTATGAAACATAACCTAAAGGTCTTCTTTTATAGACATAAGAAGCCTTGTACAAGAGTCTACGCATCAACTATTCTAGGTAAAGATAATTATAGAAAATACAATGTTGATCCTATCTTTACTAGAAACAAACTAGAAACATAATACGCATAGACCATATCTTTCTATCAGTGCTTGTCTTCAACCTATCAACGCTTGACTTCTTCTTGTCAACGCTTGATCTGTCAGCGTTTGTTTTCTTCTACGCTTGTTTTCCTCTTGCCAGCATCGATACCCAACAATCCTCCCCTAAACTTGATATCTACTCTAGTAATCAAGTTTCTGAATAAAAATTAAGAACTAGGAGGAATCTTACAAATCTTATCATATTGGTAATAAACATGTCTGATCAAATCTTTGGCCACGTCACTTGAATAATCAATCTCCAGCTGTGTTGTCTTCATCTTATCCAAAACTTCTTTGGACATGGAATACTGACCATCTACAAGAAGATACTCAGCAAACTTTGTAGAGCTCAAATAATACACACCAGCAGCTGAATACAAACGCCATTGAAGACCACTGAGATCATCCTCAAGATCCTTCCAAATAGCAAGATCTTCTTCTCTTGGTCCACACATTCTCTTGAAGACCAAAGTTTTATTCCATTGACTGAAGTAGGAGCTTCAGTCTCATACTTGGCTTCCAACAACCTCCAAAGGTCTACCAAGTCTTCTCTATCCACACTTGCAAAGAGAGACACAAGAGTAGTAAATGTGTGTACCTCTTTCCCATACCTACCAATCTTCCAAAACCCACTTGCATCTTCTTCATAGCTTATGATAGGGTTTCTGGCATCAAGAGGTAACACTTGTACCATATCTGAAGCTTCCAAGGGTGAGAGCTTGATGCTACTTCTTATAACAGCTTCACTGGGCTTCAATCTATCCATATCTTTAGGAAACTCAAGAGGAACTCCCTTCTTCACAGGTCTTGGAACAATCATTGCATTCTTAAGCTCCATCTCTTTTGCAAGTTCTTCTTTCCTTTCATCTGAAAGAAGTATGATAGTATTCATTTCTTGCACTTTTGCCCAAATGGGATAAGCCTTGTACTCCAACTCTTCAAAGGATAATCCCAACAATTTCTTATAGGTCCATCCTGTTCCATGACATCTGAGTAGCATGTAGTAAAGCTCCATTCTATCCCTTTTCAGTAGTGAGAGAACATTGCTAGCTTTATGTTTCAGAATTACCTTGCAGTCTTGCTGAACTCTTAGAAGAATTTCCAAACCCCAAATTTGGTCTGAAATAGTAAAATATGGATTCTCCATACACCTATCCTCCCAAGCATGGTACATCTGGACAACTTCTGGCATATCAAAATCTACTTGCAATTTCAACTCTCTAAGCTTCTCTCTTGCCAAGTCATCACCATGTTCAAGTCTTTCTGGTTGTTCTATTACCATCACACTTGAATTTGAACTTGCTTCATCACTCCCTTCTTGTTCCTCTAAAGTGACAACAAATGGTGATTCACCAACCTTCTTTCTTTCTTGTTCCATAAGTTGTGCAGCCAACCTTGAATCAAACTCTACTTGTGCTGCATTCTTAGGAACTTCTACTTCTACCATGATTCCTTTACCCTTATCTAATGGATCAATGATGGGTAAGGATGATGGTAATACCTGTGAAGATACATCTTTGATGATAGCTGATGACTGGAATACATCAACATCATCTGCAGGTCTGTCAACGCTCAAATTACTTGTCTCAGCGCCTCTTGTAAATTGCTCCAACATAGCTGTAAAAGACAAGTTTAAATTGGTAGGAGTTACCAGAGATCTATCAAAACCTGGTTGCTTCTTCAATTCAGTTAGGGCCTCAACAATACCCAAACATTCTCCATCATGTGAGCCCTTATCACTCACATTAATCAACTCATCCTCCCATTTGGAAGATTCCTCCATCCCACGCCTTGTGCTAGCATTCTCCAAAATGACAATCCTCTCCCTCAATTTCTTGAGTTCAAGGCCTTGTGTACTGACAATTTGTACCAAGTCTGCATTTTGTTTTTCAAGCTAATGCAGACAGCCGTCAATTCCATTAATGTGTATGGTTCCAATCTGCCCTCCTCTAAAATGGGTATTTGACCTCCCAAGTTAGATTCATGGGGCATGGATGAGGTCTTAAAGATGTTAGGACTGTCTTGGCCTGCATCTAAGCCAGAACCAATAGCCCCAGCCTCATCCATAGCACCAACCACACTTGTGGTGGTGGTTCTCTCTGCTACATGGCTAGGACCACTAGAGGAGAACACTCCAGTAGTCCTTTGGCGTTTTTGCAACCTATATTGTGGTGGGGTAGAAGATGATGTGGATTGGGTGGATGTTGGAAGGTTAAGGGGTGTTTGGGTCTGTGAAGGAAGGGTGTCAACGTCTGGATTACTTGTGTCAACGCCAACATTTAAGGTGTCAGCGTTGAAGGATTCTTGGTCAATTTCCATGTGTTGAGGTGAAGGTAAAGGTTCTGGTATTGGGTCAAGTTGTGGTTCTGGGTCTGGTTGGGGTTGTGCTGCTGCAATAACAGCAATCATAGCTGGGGTGAGGGGTAATTCACGGTGAGGGGGTGAGTTCATCTTGGTAAAAATAGCTTTCTTTTGCACAGGGATCTCATAATAGTCATCAAGATCCCTTGTGCAGTAATTTTGCACATCAAAAACCATTTGAAAAAATCTAGGATAAGCCAAAGTCATCTTATTCCCTTTGTTTTTACACATGCCATCAAAAATCATTTTTTAATAATTAAACTTTTGCCCATTTGCAATGCACACAATTGCACTAGCAATTGATCTATTAATTTCATTGTGTGCAGTACATTTGGGACTCAAACATAATAGGATGACATGTATGAGGTACTTACAGGCTGGGGGAAACTCTTGTTTATGATATTTGTTAAAAGTGCCCTCATCAGGGAAAGGATAACCCAAAGCCCGAAGCCCTTGTTCTATTTCATGAATGGGGAGGGTGGTTATACCATCTGCATCATCAAGATGCAAAGCCTGGCGAACCAAGGCTTCAGTAACCACCCATGTACGCCCATGAACAATAGATGATAATGTAGTCACATTATTAACTGTTGAGGAACTAACAGTGTTCCAAAACTGCTTAATATGTGTGACAGAGATGAGAGGAGCATGAGAAAGAGCATACCTAATAAGAGATGCATTCAAATACGCCACCATCTGGGTGTATTGTGGAAACAGAGTGTCATCATCGTCCAAATATGCAATCATGTTGTGTTGACTCCTGAATCCCAATACCAAGTCACTTGGTTTAAATTTTGGTGCCATTGTTGAAGAAAGATGTTTGTGAGTATTTAGAAAAGATGAATTATAGGAGAAAATTGTTAGACAAGAATATGAGGTACCTTGTTTAAAAATAGGAACCAGATATATAGGAGAGATAGGTGCCTGTGATTGGTCAAAAATGAGGCAACTATTTTCAAAATATAATGATGAAAACATTGAAAAGAAAATAAGTTATCTCATGCATTAATGAAAAGTTATCTGCTACCAAAATTACGGCCCCAAAATTCGTCAAAAAGTAACAACTGGTTAGGTCCCAATGAGTGTCAACGGTCAAAAGTAACCCATCAACGCCCAACGGCTATATTCTTGTCAACGTTTGCCAAAGCCATGTCAGCGTCTAAATTGTTCATAACAACGCTTGGAAAAATACTTGTCAGCCTCCAAAAATAATAGTAATAAAAATGAAAAAGGACCTTAACAAAGTAATTTATCCTAGTGAAGGTAACCTATAAGTTGATAATTATTATAGGGCGGCAAGCACTGTCCAGTTATGCACACTTGCTTATGCAAGATAGACATAACAGTCCTCTAGTGTCCCTTGCTATCCAAAATTCTTAACAACTAAGTTAACTCATAAAATTCCTTGTAACTACCATGTAAACCCATGATAAAATCATTCCTAAGTCTCCCAACAGACCACAACCAATTCTAGGCCAAAAATGTCTTGGCAGCATGCATAGTATATCAACTTTGCATGCTACAGTGCCTCATGATTTAGTAAAACTAACTCATACTCGCCTATTGACACAATATAGAATTGTGATAAGAGTATTATAAGAATACCCAAAAGTCCTAAAGGTTCCTAAAACCTCCCCTTAAACTGTGATACATATGTTGCCCAAAAATATGCATGAACATAAAAATTTATGTCAAGATAGGAATATAAATATTCCAACCATCATCCATAAACAAAAACATGCTAAAATGATTCTCCAAGGATCCATAAGAAACTATGTATCCAATGGTATAATGCTAACACCACCTTCACACTTAGATTAAAAACCACAAAACTAACATTGTTGCTGACAACACCATGATAACACTTGTCAACGTTAAGGTAACCTTTGTCAGCGTTAGAAAAATATAGTGGAAAATCTAACTTCAAAAAGACCAATAACAATGCATTATCCTGTACATACTTTTACAATAAGACCCCAAAACACATATTATGTGAGACTGATCATTCCAATACTTGTTACCAAGTATTGAAACCTTCCAGCATCAAAAGGTTTAGTCAATAAATCAGACACATTTTCTTCTGTGTCAACCCTATCTGGTTGTATTAAACCCTTTTCAAAACAATCCCTTATAAAATGATGTCTAATTTCTATGTGTTTTGTTTTAGAATGATGTACAAGATTTTTAATAATGCATAAAGTGTTGTTATTGTCAACAAAAATCTTGGTATGCATGAAATTATACCCATAATCCAACAGCTGGTTCTGAATCCATAAGACTTGTCCACAACAAGCAGCTACAGCAACATACTCTGCTTCAGTTGTAGAAATGGCCACCACTGTTTGTTTCTTGCATTTCCAAGATATCAACCTACTCCTAAGAAACTGACATCCACCAGTTGTGGATTTTCTATCAAATTTATCACCACCATAGTCACTGTCTGAATATGCAATAAGCTCCAATGGTGAATCTTTTGGGTACCACAAGCCATGTGGATAACATCTAAGGTACCTAAAGATTCTCTTGACAGCATAAAGGTGACATTCTTTGGGAGTCACTTGATGGCGTGCACATGCACACACAACAAACATGATGTCAGGTCTTGAGGCTGTGAGATACATCAATGAACCAATCATTGATCTATAGTGCCTGACATCCACATCTTTTCCATCTCCAACTTTTCCCCAAGGGTGTTCTCTATCCATAGGAGTAGTAGCCCTCTTTTCATGTGGAGAAAAGCCAAACTTCTTCAAGATCTCTGCTACATACTTATCCTGAGAGATGAAGATACCATCTTCTTTCTGCTGAACTTGTAACCCTAGAAAAAAGTTCATCTCCCCCATTGCACTCATCTTGAATTTATCTGTCATAATCTTGGAAAAGTCTTCACTCATCTTCAGATTGGTGGAGCCAAAGATGATATCATCAACATAAACCTAAACAAGTAAGACATCCTTACCAGCCTTCTTTGTAAATAATGTCTGGTCTATGGTGCCCCTTTTGAATCCATTTTCCACCAGACAAGTGGACAATGTGCCATACCATGCTCTTGGGGCTTGATGAAGTCCAGACATAGATTTCTTGACTCTATACACCTTGTCTGGTTTCTCTGGATCTTCAAAACCAAGAGGATGCATAACATATACCTCCTCAATTATTGTGCCATACAAGAAAGCACTCTTCACATCCATCTGATAGACAGTGAAGCCCATGCAGGAAGCATAGGCTAAAAATATCCTTATGGCCTCAATCCTTGGAACTGGTGCGAAGACCTCCTCATAGTCTATCCCTTCCTCTTGTGTATATCCCTGAGCCACTAAACGCGCCTTATTTCTGACCATAATGCCTCTTTCATGTTTCTTGTTTCTTAGGACCCATCTTGTCCTAATAGGTCTGACATACCTGGGACAATAAACCAGCTCCCAAACATCCTAAATAGAAAATTGGTGAAGCTCATCCTGCATTGCTTCCACCCAACTTGGTTCTTTGAGATCATCAAAAATCCTCTTGGGTTCCTGTTGTGATAGAAAACTGGCAAACAAACATGCTTGAACAAGAGGGGTATCAACCTTCTTGTGTATATTGGCAATAAATCAACCAAGACTCTGATGAGATCTTCTAGTCTGAACAGAAGACATGACATCCCCAATAATTTGAGAAGTAGGGTGATTCTTCATAGTATAAGTGAGAACTCCTCCCTCAAAAAGTCTATTGTCTTCAATCTCATCATCCAAGTTTCCAATATCTTCTTCAGACTCTCTTCCATCAATATTTGTATGAACCTCTTCATGTCTACTTGAAGGTTCACTTTGTTCAAAATTGGAAGAGAAAATATGCTCAAAAGAGTTGTCAACGCCTGAACCAAGGTTGTCAGCGTTTGATCCATCCACGCCTGAAATGGTGTTGTCAACGTTTGAGCCATCAACGCCTGAATTTGTCCTGTCAGCGCCAGATTTTCCTTTGTCAGCGCCTGAAAGGACCATGCATGTTGTTAACTGGTGATACTTGGGGACCACCATTTTCCTTTCCAGCAGCAAAAGCATCTGTCCATATGGGAATACTGACATACTCTTGTATGGGAGATGACTTGTTTGCTTGTGATCCAACCTCTTCATTAACCTGTGTACTTGAAACATCAACAACTGGTTCTTCCACAACATTTGAATTTACCTTCACAATGTCTGGATTAGTAACAGGCATATAATTCAAAGTCCTAGATAGAGGTTCCAAGTCAAAAAACCAATTTGGACCACTCTCAGGATCACTAGGTTTACTCTTTAAAAACCTAACATGTACGTTTTCAAGTATACGTTTTTCCTTCTTAAGGTAAACCCTATATCCCTTACTCTGCACTGAATAACCCATGAAATAGCCTTCATCACCTTTAGCACTAAATTTACCTAAGGCATCACTAGTATCTAAGACAACTACATGACAGCCAAAAGGTTTAAGAAAACCAATATTAGGTTTCCTTCCCCAAAGTAACTCATAAGGCGTTTTGTTATGTATCTTGTTGACCAATGCTCTATTCTGAACATAACAAGCTGTATTCACAGCCTCAGCCCAAAAAGCTATGGGAAAATGAGCATCAGCCAACATAGTGCTGGCTGCTTCAGTTAGGGTTCTATTCTTTCTCTCAGCAACCCCATTTTGCTGTGGGGTTCTGGCAACACTAAACTGCCTAGTAATCCCTTTCTTGGCACAAAAATCATCCAATAGTTTATTTCTAAACTCACCACCATTATAAATTCTAAGCATTTTAACTTCATTACCAGTTTTCTTCTCAATCTGAGTAATAAAGCTAATTAAAGTATCAACAGTGTCACTTTTCATGGCTAAAAAGAAAGTCCAAGTAAACCTAGAAAAGTCATATGTGATGACAAAGCAGTATGATTTACCATTAAAACTCTCTATATTAGTTGGACCAAACACGTCCTTATGCAGCAAGTGAAGTGGTTTAGAACTAGAGTGCACCTGTTTAGACTTAAATGAGACCTTGTGCTGCTTGCCTTTAAGGCATGCAACACAAGAGTGGTCATTGTGGAAAGACTTTTCAGGAAAACCATCAACCAAACCAAGTCTCACAAGTCTGTTTATATTTTTGAAGTTTATGTGCCCTAGTCTCCTGTGCCATAGATTACTCTCATCAACTGAAGCTTTAGCATAAAAACATGACATATTATTATTCATCCTAATACCATTAAGATTCACATTATAAATGTCCTTATGCCTAGGTGTTCTATAGTCAATATATTTCTCATCTGGTATTTTAAAATCCTTTCTCAACACCAAGCATTCAGTATCAGTAAAAAGAACCTTATTTTTGTTATCACAAACTTGTGGTACACTAAAAAGATTGTAATCAAGTTCTTTTACCAGAAACACGTTTTCAAAACGCAAGTTCTTGGTGAGAAGAGTTCCTTTGCCTGTGATAGTTCCATATCGACCTCCAAAGTAAAATTTATCACCATCCTTAATGGGAGTGAAGTTAGTGAGATAATCTTCCTTCCCAGTCATGTTGCCTAGAGCATCTACTATCCCAATAGCCATAATCATTTACCTGTTTTTGAATGTACTGCACATAAAGAAAACAAGTTAGTTTTCTTTAGGAACCAAAGCTTGAGCAGACTTAGATTCATCTGGTTGTTCAACAAGAACAGACTTAGTTCTCATAACAACCCCTTGTTCATCCCTTTTTGGATGAAACTCCCAGTTAACCCCAATTGGTTTTGTGATGACCTTTGAAATATAATTAAATCTATTGTAGGTCATAGAAATCCCATTTGAATTAGGGTTTTGATCTTTCTTAGGTCTCCATGTCAAGCTAGAAGTAGTCTTAGACCCCTTTCCATGTGGTTGCAAATATTTAGGTCTGGCAATGTTTCTGTCAGTGTTTGATTTGGTCTTGTCAACGCTGAAATTACCTTTATCAGCGTTGAACATAGGGTTTGCTACAGGAACCCATTTCCTATTAGACCATGTATTGGTCTTTTGAAAAGGTCTTTGTCCATGAGTGTTAGACCCTTTAGTGAAGAATGGGGCTGGTCTAACAACTTGTTGACTTTGCTCCACAAATGTTTTGGGTCTGACAATGTTTGACCTTTTAACAGCGTTGACCTTGGAAGCGTTGACACACTTATATGCTAAATGTGAAAAGCTACCACAAGTGTAACAGGCTTTTCTAGACACAACTCTAGGTCTAGAGGAAAAGAAACCTGTTCCATTATTACTAACTTGGCTTTTTGATGACCTAGTATTCCTATACATTTCTGCATACTTAATGCTAGGTTTCTTAACAGTGTTTGAGCCAAGGTCAACAGTCTTGCCAGTGATTGGGTTTGTTACTTTGATAGAGGTCGAATCATTTGGACTATCACAAAGCATGCCACCCTTGACAAATAAGGTAAGGTTGTCTTTCTTCCATTCATTCAAGTCAGTCAACTTTTGCCTATATTCCTCAACTGGGGTAAGGACTCTTGGTGGAGGAATAAATTCCTCTTCTTGGAGTTCTGGTAAACCATTCCAAGATAACTCCTTTCTTTGGACACCATAGAAGTCCCCAGCTGGTGGTGGAACACCAGTATAGTCTTTCATCCCAATCCTAGTCATGTCCTTAGGATCCCTCTGTTTATTAACACATTATCCTAGGGTTTATGAGGCCTTATCAAATCTCTGAATTTTAAGGTCAACAGTATCCTTATTCTTGATAGCCTCATCTAACTTAGCCTGTAATTCAGCATTGACCCTTTCCATGATGTTTCTAACATCATTACTAGCATTTAAATCATGTTTTAAGATATTTATTTTATCTTTTAGGTCAAGCTCCATTTTCTTGTACTCAGAAACTATCTTTTCAGTTTGAATGAGAGCAATTTGATAGTTAGACAACTTGCATCTCTCAGTACTCACGTCTCCTAACAATCTTAAAACCTCTTTGTTAAGTTTTTCAGTATTTAAACGACAACCCTTACTACAAAAAGCATCATCGTATACCTCATTGTCTGATGAAGATGAGGAGTGTGCCATGAGAGCATATTGAACATGCTCTTCTTCTTCTATCTCAGCAACCAAAGCTTTATCCTCTTACTCATCCTTAGCCAAATAGCTCCAGTCCCATCCAATACCATCAATTTCTTGCACTGCCACCATGGCCTTAGGATCCTGAGCCTTAACAATTTGGCTTAAGGGTTTTCCAGCATCAGATCTTCTTGGAGATCTGCATTCCCTCATAAAGTGCCCCATACGATGACAATTGTAGCACTCGACCTTGGATTTATCAAATCTAGCAGTATCCTTTGCATTAAAGGTCATCTTCTTCTTAAACCTTCTATTCCATCTGTTTGCTCTTATACTTGCAAGAGCCATGTTCCACTTTATATCCATCTCCTCCAAGTGATCATCACTTATTTGCTCAAGCTCCTCATATGTAATCACTGAACCATTGGGCAATGAAGCAATGTATGCACACACAGTATCCAGATCCAAACCAACAGGCTTAACTCTTGGTGAGTCATTTTTGTATGTGTCAGCGTCTGAATGTTAGGCGTTGACAAGATATGATCCAGCGTTGACACATGTTGATCTAGTTACTGGGTGCATGTATGAGTCCTTCTGATCAAATGGACCTTCACTATGTGAGAAGAAGGCCATGTTACTATTGGTAGACTTACTTCCATGCTCCAAAAGAGTTTCATTCTCCAACAGCCTCAGTTTGTTGAAGATATCATCAAAAGTAGAACTTTTGTGAGTATTATTGGCAATTATAGATCTTGCCTCAATCTTCCACGCATCACCAAGGCTTTTAAGAAATGTGGCAATAATGTCAACATCACCAATTTGTGTCCCCATGAAGGACAACTTGCTTGTAATATCAAGCAGTCTGCTTCTCACACTACTAAGCTTCTCATTAGATTGAGCCTTAAAAACAGCATACTCATGCAAGAGTTGCTTCTTCTTCTCTTCCTTAGTATCAGCATTACCACCATAGGCAACTTCAAGGGCTGCCCAAAGGTCTTTTGCAGACTCATAACCTCTGTATTTGTGCTGATTTTCTTGTCCCAAAGAAAGTTTCAGAATGCTTAGGGTTTTCATATCAACCCTTTTCTTTGATATGTCATCAGCAGACACATCTCTATCATCATCAGGTTTTTCTTTCTTATCTTCTTCAGAACATCCTTGGACAGTTGATCTTGTAGCAATGACATCAGCAATCCTTTCAGCTTTATTGAATGTGTTTCCATATTCAATAATCTCCCAGTGAGTATAGTCATGGATCCCTAGATATTGCTCAAAGTTGAACTTCCACAGCTCAAAATTGTTTGCATCTAGCATGGGAATCTTGATGTTGTGGTTTGAGGAGGAGGAGGTTACTTCTGGAGTGGACATGATATTTTTAGGGTTTTGTGAAAATTAGGGTTTTGGTGATTTTAGGGTTCTTGTGTTCTTTTAGATCAAAGTTTCTCAACAAGATCTGATACCACTTGTTGATCCCAAACTTAGATCGATTTAGCTTGTGTAAACGAGATTAGATCAAGTTATACACGTAGAGAAACTTTGTTTATGTATAAAGTAATCTAAGTGTTATGCGGAATTAACACTCAAACAAGAACACACAAAGATGTAAAACAAACTTTCACTTGATTGATAATAACGAACTTGCTTACAATGAAAGTGTTTAACTTATGAAAACTTATTATGAAACATAACCTAAAGGTCTTCTTTTATAGACATAAGAAGCCTTGTACAAGAGTCTACGTATCAACTATTCTAGTTAAAGATAATTATAGAAAATACAATGTTGATCCTATCTTTACTAGAAACAAACTAGAAACATAATACGCGTAGACCATATCTTTCTATCAGTGCTTGTCTTCAACCTATCAACACTTGACTTCTTCTTGTCAACGCTTGGTCTGTCAATGTTTGTTTTCTTCTTGTCAACGCTTGTTTTCCTCTTGTCAGCGCTCAAGTGAATTGGCTACATTTTATTCCCAACAAAGTGAAGCTTATGAGAACTCATTGATCTACAAGGAGAAAACCAAGCTCATTCATGATCCTAGGATTAAGAACCGAGAGTTTCACATAGGTGATCAAGTTTTACTATTTAACTCTCGGTTGAAAATCTTTTCGGGCAAGCTTAAGAGCCGTTGGTCTGGTCCATTCACCGTCGCCAAACTTTTCTCTTATGAAACCATTGAGTTATCCCAACCAAATGGGCCAAACTTTAAGGTGAATGGCCAACGTGTTAAGTTGTACTTTGGTGAGGACATCTCTCATGAGATGATTCCATCCCTCACCACGTTTCCCTTGAATTAGTTCTGGGTCGAGTCAGGCTTGTGACTCGGTTAACAAAAACAAGCGCTTCTCAGGAGGCAACCCGATGATCTATCCTTTTTACCTGTTTTCATAATAAGTGTAGGGGGAGCTACATAGGTGTTTTTTGTCTTGCTTCTTATGATGTACAGGGATTAAAGCTTTCAAAGAGCACTTTTAATGATATTTGACGACCCGTGATTTCATATCTTATATGTTAACATTGAATTCACTTTAGTTGTCTCTTCCTTAGCAAGATTTAGACAAAGTGCACAATGTCCTAAGTGTAGGGGAGTTTATTCCCACATGCTTAAACATTGAGGACAATGTTTATATCAAATGTAGGGGGACTTCTATCGAAGTTAAGTGGTTTTTCCATGAATTTGTCCTCATTTTAACTGGAAAATCTAATTTTTCGATATTTTTCAAAAATTTTGATCTATTTTGGCCTAGTAGTATTTTTCATTTAATCTCTTTTATGTTCTTTCCTTTTGTTATCGCATCGTATGTATATATTTCATTTCAAAAATAAAGTCAAGAGAAAAATAAAGGAATAAAATTGTTTTAATAAGTTTTGATATCTTTGATATATTTGGCTCGTCGTGAATCTTTTGACTCAACCCGAGTTTACTTATCCAAGTTTGCTCTAGCTAGTATCCTTAACGTGTTTAAGTCAAGTTTTGCTAGGCTTTTATATAGAGAACTTTAAAACGCGAATATCTTAACTCTTACGGGTTAAGAACAAGAACTTTTCGCAAGTTCCTATAATTGATCCTAGAAAGTCGTTTATTAAGGGAACATTAAAATGTGAATTCTAAACTTGAAAAAGTCTAAGAAGTTGCAAGATCCTATAGATGACTTGAAAACCCAAAACATTGATTTAATAGGCTAAGCATCCACGAGTCTCATTCCTTGAGATTTTAAATTGTGGAGAACAAGAGATGATAGAGTCAATTATAAGTTTGGTATTCTTTCATGAATTTATGTGAGTTAATTATGAGCTTCTTCTCCCATCGCTTGTTAATAAATTTAATTGCAATAAATAAGGTCGTACGATTTGAAAAGTTACTTAGCTTCTAGCACAAGATCGTTTAAAAGTTACTCGGGATTAATTAGAGTTCATAGCCAAGGCATAACTTATTGAAGCGGGATGCAAAGATTGGTGAGTCCGAAAAGGCCCTAACAAGGCATGAGGGCTACATTTTGTTGTTAAAGGTCCAAAGTGATGTAAAGAATCATTTATCAAAAATCAATATGAAGGATCGAGACACACGACGAAAAGCAAATACTCCCCTAAAGATCATGGAGAAGTCTATCCGAAAAAACCCTAGCAAGGTATGAGGATAAATAGATCCAAGCCCTAAAAGGAGGCAGATCGTTGTATATCAAAATCCAAAATAAAGATTGGAGAAAAATGAAGAAGTCGTGGTCCAAGTATGAAGAATCTCTCAAAAAACTTCAAATGAATAAATTCCTATTATGAAGAGAAGTCTATTCGAAGTATGAAGTCAATGCCAAATATCGGTCCGAGAAAGGTCTCAAATCGTGAAGTGAGTTATGCCAAGATATGATCTTTATGAGGTTTCGAGAAGCAGTTTTAAAGGATTTTGTGCTTTTGCTAACTATTGATTAAATCGTCCTACTTTATTTTCAGCCTAAATAAACTATCGAAATAAGTCAACAATGCATCCTCGTGATCATTCAAGACAACAATAAAATATAAGAGATACACCTAGGAATAAGGGAGTCTAAGCGAATAATTGAGCCACATGAGTGAGTGTTAGCTTACTAACTTATAATAACAATGATCTCGTTTTTAAGCTTAGTATGGGGAACGTGAAACTTGAGGGTGATGAACATTCATGACAACCAAAGCCCTAATGTAAGCCTTCGATCTCTTTACTTGTTCTTCCTTCTTGCATTTTATAATTTTCTAATCTTTTTAAGTTTGCTTAATTTCTTGTGTTTAATAAAGCCCAAGGTGGGTTAATTATGATGGAAAATGTAAATCTTGCTTTGTAATTAATGCATTGCATGAGGGCATTGCAATGGTCAACTATTAAAAACGAGACCTAAACGTATATTTAATGTAGTAAATGTCGGAATTATGCGTGGTTTATGTTTCTATTGTATTTTAGGACCAAAAGATGAAAAGTGAATAAAACACGGGCTTTCACGGGCTTTTATCGAAGAAAAAGACAAAAGACAAAGTCAAAAGATCAAGAGTGCAAAAAGAATGGAAGTCAAAAGCCTATTCGGAAGATTTATCGAAGAAAAAGACCAAATATGGAAGTTTAACAAAGTCAAAGAACCAAATCTAATAAAAGAAGAAATTAGAAGACGAGTTCAAATTATTAATAGACAAATCCCGAGCCAAAGTCTAGAACGTCAATTTAATTAAAAGACGAGACGACAAAGAAAAAAAGAAAGAAGAAATCAACTCACCAACCACCCATCAACCTCTTCCCTATAAATAGAGACCCTTCCCCTCATTTGGAAGGTGTTAGTTAGTTGTTTAATATTTTATTTTAGTTTTAATAGTTTTTAATTAAGTTTTCATCTTTTCTTATTTCTTAAAATTTTATCATGTAAGATCTATAATTTTAATTTTGTTGTTGAATCTTAATCTTATAATCAAGTTTTCCATTTAATCTTAATCCTCCTTTCTTGTTGATTTGAAGTTTTTAGTTATATTAATTTGGTTGATTTGAGTTTTAATTAATTAAGCGGGTTTTATAGTTTTATCATTTGATTAGATTAAAGTTTATTGATTTGGTTGATTTGGTGTTTGTCAGATCTTAATTAGTGTTTAGGTTGGCTTATTCCATAGATTAATTAGCTTATTTTGGCTTATTTTTGTTCCCCATGTTTTTAATATCTAAATCTTACTGTTTGGTTACTGCGTATATTATAACTTTCCGAAGAAAACAATTTTTTCAGAAGTTAAAATAGTTTTTCCGAAGTTTATTTTATAAGCAGTTTATCTGGAAGTTCTCATTTTTGGTATAGTTCCGAAGTTCCACTTTTCATTCTAAAGTTCTATATATTTTTTTTAATATTCCGAAGTTCGCTTTAAAATTTATTCCGAAGATATTCACCTTACTTTTTCCGAAGATAGATTTGCTAAAAAAATATTGAAAAGTTACTTTGGAATATTGGTATTTTGAGTAGTCACTTTGGAATATTGGTATATTGAGAAGTCACTTTGTAATATTGGTCATATTGAGAAGTCACTTTGGAATATTGGTATATTGAGAAGTCACTTTGGAATATTGGTCATATTGAGAAGTCACTTTGGAATATTGGTCATATTGAGAAGTCACTTTGGAATATTGGGTATATTGAGAAGTCACTTTGGAATATTGGTCATATTGAGAAGTTACTTAGGAATAAGTGAGTTATTGCTCAAGGAATAAGCTAGTTATTGCTCAAGGAATATATGTTGGGTATTGCTCAAGGAATATGTTATTTATTACTCAAGGAATAAAGTTAGTTATCCTAAAGAAAAGATCACATGACGAAGACAACATTCAGAAGATAAATTTTCTTCCCTCCAAAAGTGTGTTCCCCCATGGGGAACATGCTCCCTTCTGTTCAGCATTTGTTCCGTAAGTCATTTAGTTTTATCCGAAAGTCGTTTTAATTTTTATTCTGAAAGTCAGTTATTTTTAGTTATATTTTTCCGCAAATTTTAGTATTAGTATTTTATCGAAAAGTTTTAGTTTTAATTTTTATTAAGTGCCCGCTTTAATATTTGTATCGTTTCTTTTTAAAGTAGCGCTATAATCCAATTTCCTTTATTTTATTAAGTAAGTTTTATTTTTAATTTGAAAGTTTATTTTTATTGTTATTTTTATTTTTATTAATTGTTTCGTTTTAATTTTCGTATTAATATTTGCCTTGTTTCTTTATTATTAGTCATTTGTCTTTAATTATTTTTAATACTTTTCGCACTTACTTTTTAAGTAGAAATAGATACCCAATTTCCCTTTTAGTTACCAAAAACAATTAAGTCCACCTTAAACCGGAGATCAATTCGAATTGAATCGAGTACGAACAACACACAAAATCATTAAATCAAAATTGATAGCCCCAGTGAAGCTGAAAGCAGGTTGGCTCACATTGAGAAGATATTCGATGCAATGGGTTGTGACCCCGTCTTCAAGTCGAGGTTGGCCTGTGACAACCCTAGGTTTTGGATTTGTCACTTGGTCTTACTTTTAGGTTATTTTATGTGTGCTTACTTGAATTGTTTGATTTCGTGTTTATTTTGTGTGATTGAGGTTGGTGTGATTATCGTTATGAGTATAGAGTACTCATAAGTAAAATCGAGGAACGGTTATTTCATGTTCATGAGCTCACAAGTGGTGACTATGAAATGAAAATGGTGATATTGTGGTGTTTACGTATACGTATAAGTATTATAGTAATAGTATTTTTTTTTTAGGATTTACGGTTTAGCATTTAGAGGTCTCGAATGAGGTAATTAGTCAAATGAATATTTTTCGGGATGGTTTTAAGTCATTTAGGACTTAGTTATAAAGTTTATTTCAAAATTTGAGATTTTTTATAAAAGTGTATATTTTACGACTTTTACTGTAAAACGCGTAAATTTGACTAGTTTTACGGTTTTGAGGTTTTGGAGGCTTTAGGAGCTGAAATAAATTAAGGAAATTTAAGGTAATATTATTAATACATATATTAATAATAAAAAGAAGGAAAAAAACGAATTTCAAGGAGTTTGGGTCGGTTTGTTTTGGACGCAAGAAGAAAAAAAGGAAAAAAACAAAAAAGGGAACCGGGCTTTTGTATTTGGGCTAGGACTGGTTAGGATTAATTATATAAGGTTTTTATTTATCAAAACACTTCATAAAATCCCTGGAGGTCAATATGGAGTCGAAATATACAATGGAGGAATTAGGGTTTTCATAAAAATCTTGGTTTTTCATAAATCAAAGCTTGTTGCTAGTGCGAGGACTTGCGAAGAAGCTATCAGGTGAGTTTCATAGTCCCATATTTACTATTGATTTTGAATTCCAGATGGGATGGAAGAGACACTGTGTTGAGTTATTTATAAATTGTTACTATGAATGTTTTTATGGTTGTGATGGACTTGTGTGTACACTTATGTGATTAACTGCTATGTGATTCTTGATTGTGTATAATTTGGATCGGGGGACACGTGCCGTCTCAGTTTTTGTGATTGTTGGTAAGGCGTGATGCCTTGGAAATTGTGATTGTTGGTAAGGCGTGATGCCTTGGAAATTGTGATTGTTGGTAAGGCGTGATGCCTTGGAAATTGTGATTGTTGGTAAGGCGTGATGCCTTGGAAATTGTGATTGTTGGCAAGGCGTGATGCCTTGGAAATTGTGATTGTTGGTAAGGCGTGATGCCTTGGAATTGTAATGATTGATTGAACTTGAATGCTAGTTTTTAGTACATGATTGTAGCGCATTTTCCATATGTTTATTGGTTTATGGTATTCACAGCTTATGACTTGTCTTGTGTTGGAGTCTAAACCTATGACTCTCACCAACTTTATGTTGACGTGTTTTAGTGTCTCTTTCAGGTGATACTATGGTTAAGCATGAGAACATAAGTGGCTAGGATTGGAGAAGCTTAGGAATGCATATAGAAGGAGAATCCCCGTTTCCTTCTTAGTTTACCTTTATGTTTTTTTGATAAGTGATACATGTTGGCACCTATATGTTTGTTTTGTTTGTGTTATTTGTTTGTCTTGGGTAAGAGGTAGGACTGTTACCTACTTACCTAGACACCTGCATTGTTGAGATATTGTCATGACATTTGTGTCACCATTTTTATGACATTTCTTATATCATTTAGTTTAACTCTATAGAAACACTATTGTTGTGATGATATCCATACGTCGTGCCCCATATTCCGCCATGGTGGGGTGTGACAGAATGGTATCAGAGACAATGGTTATAGAGAATTAGGTTGCCTAGTCGTGTAGCCTATTCTATAGCTTAAGGGTCCCTGCATATAGGCGTCATAGGAGTATGTGTGCATTTTATAGTAATTGATGTGTTTGATTATTATTTTCGCAGTATTTGTTAGTTTATGAACTACTTTGGTTCATACTTAACTACATGTTATTTTCTTTACGAGTTTTGATTAGTGCGGGTGGAACCATGGTCGTATACACTAGTCATTGTTGGATTTCATTTAATTATGTTTTCATGTTCTTATTACATTTTGAAATTTTTTCTACGCTGGTTCAGTTGGACTATGAGTTTATGTGTTTCATGCATTGGCTATGTTATTTTAATACATGGATTTTGGACCTTATTTTATGTTGTGGTTATGTGCTTATATGAGTTGTAGGATCTATGTGCTTATTTGAGTTGGTAGACCGATGTGTTATGTGTAGTATTAATTTCTTATAAGTGTCCTCATAGGAGAGAGTACATTGGTGAAAGGGAACATGTATAATTATGGAGGCCTACATAATTATATATGTGCCACAACACCACTGGACTTTCAAGTATGATTGCATGAAAGAGAGTTAATACATGCTTGTATAATATATGTTGGATGGATTTAAGTGTATGTACGCTTATGCCTATGTATGTAAAATTATTTTCTACTTACCGGTTGTATTCTTGGGATGGTTGCTAGCTCGTTTCTCTTTGAGATGTTCAACTTCTGTAGTAGCGCATTTCTCGGGTCCTCATTTCACGTGTTTGTTTGTACGGTACTTTTGGCGTGAAGGATTTTGAGATGGTGGAGATTTCTTTTTGGGGTAACGATGTCTTTTGTTTCGAGTTATACATGGTAAAAAAATAGAACTTGCAAATTGAAAAAAAAAATAGTTGTTGGTAGTCGATGAAATAAGGAAGTGTCGGGATCATGTTTCAAATAAGGTGGAATATAAATTCTTTAACATATAAGCATGACTCGGTTATTTTAAAATATTTTGGTTTTGATCACCTAAAGTTATTGTTCTTAAGTTAAAAATTTTGTTCGTATTTAGTGAAATATGTTAAAATCATGTAATTAATAGAGTTTTAATTTTCTGGAATTAAAATAAATTAGGTTCTAGTTTTGGTAATTAATGGGGGGTTTTAGGGTTTAAAAATCTTTTTTTTTTGTATAAATCGGAGTAGGCAGAAACTGTCGCTAAACTGTCAAAATATGTCGCTAACTGTCAGAAACTGTCGCTAATGCCTAGGCAGATTTTGAGAAAAATCGTTTTGGTCATAACTTATTCGTTTTTAAAGGTTTTTGGGTGATTCAAAAGCCTAAAATTATGTACTCGGAACATACTTTTCAAATATTTTGAAAGTTTCGTAATTGGAAGTCAGTAGTGTTGAGTTCAAGGTTAATTTTCGGACAACATGGTTTAAACTCGTGTTTTGGGTATCTTGCGGTAATGAACACTTGGAGGGTTAACATATAGATGAGTTGGGAAGGAATTTGAGAGTTCTTTAGACCTTATTATACGTGGTTATATTTTGATGAGTTTTGATTTATGGTATTTATGAGTAAGACTGAAATCGGGGTGACAGTTTTAAACCCGTTGAGTTATGTGACGGCTCCTAACTTGGTTTCAAGACAGTTCTTGTTTGATGAGTTGCGAGATTTAGTTAGGTTGGTTACATAACTTTATGGTTTTGATAAGTTTCCTCGCGGACGGTTAAGGCTCATGTGTTGTTGGTTGAGATTATTTTCGTGTAAACTGAGTTCACGTTTGAACGTGAAGGTTTTATCAGGGATATGCATCCTCGTTTGTTTGCTGAGAATAAGTTTGAGTTTGGGAGTGAATCTCGGGACGAGATTTCTATTAGGAGGGAGTGATGTGACAACCCTAGGTTTTGGATTTGTCACTTGGTCTTACTTTTAGGTTATTTTATGTGTGCTTACTTGAATTGTGTGATTACGTGTTTATTTTGTGTGATTGAGGTTGGTGTGATTATCGTTATGAGTATAGAGTACTCATAAGTAAAATCGAGGAACGGTTATTTCATGTTCATGAGCTCACAAGTGGTGACTATGAAATGAAAATGGTGATATTGTGGTGTTTACGTATACGTATAAGTATTATAGTAATAATATTTTTTTTAGGATTTACGGTTTAGCATTTAGAGGTCTCGAATGAGGTAATTAGTCAAATGAATATTTTTCGGGATGGTTTTAAGTCATTTAGGACTTAGTTATAAAGTTTATTTCAAAATTTGAGATTTTTTATAAAAGTGTATATTTTACGACTTTTACGGTAAAACGCGTAAATTTGACTAGTTTTACGGTTTTGAGGTTTTGGAGGCTTTAGGAGCTGAAATAAAATAAGGAAATTTAAGGTAATATTATTAATACATATATTAATAATAAAAAGAAGGAAAAAAACGAATTTCAAGGGGTTTGGGTCGGTTTGTTTTGGACGCAAGAAGAAAAAAAAGGAAAAAAAAAAGAAAAAGGGAACCGGGCTTTTGTATTTGGGCTAGGACTGGTTAGGATTAATTATATAAGGTTTTTATTTATCAAAAAACTTCATAAAATCCCTGGAGGTCAATAAGGAGTCGAAATATACAAGGGATGAATTAGGGTTTTCATAAAAATCTTGGTTTTTCATGAATCAAAGCTTGTTGCTAGTGCGAGGACTTGCGAAGAAGCTATCAGGTGAGTTTCATAGTCCCATATTTACTATTGATTTTGAATTCCAGATGGGATGGAAGAGACACTGTGTTGAGTTATTTATAAATTGTTGCTGTGAATGTTTTTATGGTTGTGATGGACTTGTGTGTACACTTATGTGATTAACTGCTATGTGATTCTTGATTGTATAATTTGGATCGGGGGACACGTGCCGTCTCAGTTATTGTGATTGTTGGTAAGGCGTGATGCCTTGGAAATTGTGATTGTTGGTAAGGCGTGATGCCTTGGAAATTGTGATTGTTGGTAAGGCGTGATGCCTTGGAAATTGTGATTGTTGGTAAGGCGTGATGCCTTGGAAATTGTGATTGTTGGCAAAGCGTGATGCCTTGGAAATTGTGATTGTTGGTAATGCGTGATGCCTTGGAATTCTAATGATTGATTGAACTTGAATGCTAGTTGTTAGTACATGATTGTAGCGCATTGTCCATATGTTTATTGGTTTATGGTATTCACAGCTTATGACATGTCTTGTGTTGGAGTCTAAACCTATGACTCTCACCAACTTTATGTTGACGTGTTTTAGTGTCTCTTTCAGGTGATACTATGGTTAAGCATGAGAACATAAGTGGCTAGGATTGGAGAAGCTTAGGAATTCATATAGAATGAGAATCCCCGTTTCCTTCTTAGTTTACCTTTATGTTTTTTTTATAAGTGATACATGTTGGCACCTATATGTTTGTTTTGTTTGTGTTATTTGTTTGTCTTGGGTAAGAGGTAGGACTGTTACCTACTTACCTAGACACCTGCATTGTTGAGATATTGTCATGACATTTGTGTCACCATTTTTATGACATTTCTTATATCATTTAGTTTAACTCTATAGACACAATATTGTTGTGATGATATCCATACGTCGTGCCCCATATTCCGCCATGGTGGGGTGTGACATGGCCTGTTACAAGTTCGAAGGTGATGTGCTAGGATGGTGGAAGGCACTCAAGCAGTCTGAGGGAGGTTGACGATTGGGTGGCTGGTTTGACATGGGCTCAGTTCAGGGAGTTAGTGATGGGATAGTTCTTCCCCAAAGCTGAGCAAGAAAAGCTTAAGAGGGAGTACCACAGAATCAGACAGAGAGCTGGGGAGAACAGCAACGAGTTCATGCAGCGCTTTCTTCGTTTGGCTGGTTTTCTTGGCGCAGCTGCAGGTACTGTCGAAGAGAAAGCATACCACTTCTGGTGGGCTCTTCGTACATCGGTCGCCAACAACTTGGTGTGTGCTACTTTCAACACGGTGGCACAAGTTGCCAATGCAGCACGTAAGCTAGAGATGCTGCAAGAAAGAGAAGACTTCGGGGAAGCAGAGAGACCCGAGAAGAGGTAAATATTCGTTATTCAGCGGTGACCATTCTGAATTCTTTCACTATTATCCAATATTTATATCTCTATTTAAACTGCACCTTCCAGGCAGAAGACTAAGGACCGGTCTCAGCCGGCTACTCAGCAACAGCCTACTCAGCCCAAGGGAAACGACCAGACTCACGACCGTTATGCTACGCATAGGCGTGGCGGTAATGATAATTACCATAACAACGTTGGGAACTCCAACAACAGCAGTTCCTTAAACTTACTCATTTCCATATGTTACATGCGATAATTCATAATTCTGACACATTAGAAATCTTCTACCAGGAATCATGGTAACGGGAGGGACCAGAACCAAAGAGGTTCACAGCCTAACTGTCCAAACACTAGTATTACATCTTACGATTTTCCGCATTGTCCTTTTGTACCTATAAACCATGTCTCATGTATACTGTTCTTAACAGGCTCCCAGCCAACAAGGGCACCTGCTGGAGGGTATACTCATCCTCTTTGCACTACCTGCAACCGTAGGCACCCAGGGCCATGTCGCCGCGACAGTGACGCATGCTACAAGTGTGGCCTTACTGGTCATCGCATGAAGGACTGCCGCAAAGGAGAAATGGATGGCACATCGGGACATGCTGATTCCAAGCCACCTCCTACTAGTGGACGCGTTTACACGACTTCTCGCGATCCGGCCAACAAGTCTACAAGTACCATCACTGGAATCTTGTATATGTATGGTCAAGCTGTATGTGTTTTATTTGACACGGGTGCTACTCATTCGGTCATTTCTATTGCCTATGCTAAGAATGTTAGGATATTCCCTATGCAATTAGAGAATGTACTAAACATTTACACGCCTTTAAGAGACTCTGTACGCATAACCCATGTGTACAAGATCCTTCCCCTAGAATTTGACGACAAGATTCGTCCTATTGACGCACTTCCGCTGGACATGAGTGATTTTGACATGATATTGGGCATGGACTGGATATCCAAACATCACGCGACCATAGACTGTCATACATATCGGGTCATCTTCGGTGATGTAAATGCACCATAGTACATTCACAACGGGTTCGTACCCGGAAGGTCTATACAAATCATATCGACCTTGCAAGCAGGTGCATCACTTTCACATGGTTGCGAGGGCTATCTAGATACTATTCATGACATGAATGCTAAATCACCATCAATTCAGAATCAACCAATAGTGTCAGAATTCCCAGACGAATTTCCAGAAGTACTTCCGGGCATACCACCTACACGTGAAGTAGAGTTTAACATCGAGCTCATCCCAGGAGCTGAGTAGATTTCCAAGGCTCCTTGTCGCATGGCTCCCATAGAGTTGAAGGAGCTGAAGGACCAATTGCAAGAACTTCTGGAACGAGGCTTCATTCGACAGAGGGCATCTCCATGGGGTGCACCGGTCTTATTTGTGAAGAAGAAGGACGGCATTATGCGTCTTTGCATATATTATCACGAGCTCAACAAGATCACCGTTAGGAATAGGTATCCTTTACCAGGCATTGATGATATTTTTTACCAACTCCAAGGGGCCAAACATTTCTCCAAAATTGATCTGAGGTCGGGCTATCATCAGTTACGGGTTAAAGAGCAGGACGTCGCCAAGACTGCTTTCCGTACACGATATGGGCACTACGAATTCGTAGTCATGCCATTTGGCCTTACCAATGCTCCAGTTGTTTTCATGGATTTGATGAACAAAATCTTCCATAAATTCCTGGACAAGTTCGTCATTGTCTTCATTGACGACATCTTGATATTCTCTAAGTTCAAGGAGGAACACGAATGTGAGACCCCCGTAAACATGCAAGGAAACACGTTGGCAACATGAGGGTCCCACGTCATGGTACAAGAATTAATAAAATATTGTTGACACAAAGTTGACGTAATAAAAGCATATACATTACATCATAAAAGATCAGAGTTTTATACAAAGGTCCCAAAGTTTTACAAGCGGAAAAATCGATTATTTAATTATTGTTGTATAATGATGAGACTGTATTTATACATAGTCTCATCGTTCAAATCGGGCTTAAAACGCTTAAAATATCGTCAAAATACCCATATATGTGCCTATGTTTGTTCATTGTGTATTTTAGGTATGGATATCGTGAATTCACCAAAAGATCAAAGGAATCAAGTAATAACGAACACGGGAAACGAAGCCGCACAAAAAACCGGACCCGAATCATGAATTTCCAAAAAGACCCTTGAAGTTTTGAAGATTGGCAAGTTTGGTCCCTCAACTATTGAAGAATGACACTTTATACCCCTCAAATATCCATAAATATGAGTGGGGTCCCTAAAGTTTGAAGACCTTACAAGAATAGCCCTTGAAGAATGCATTAATTACACCATTGGTCCTTATTCAAAGTTTGGAAATTACTTGTGCCATTTTTGACAACATGGCTATAGTTATTAACAAAGGGAAAGTACTACTATGCTGTTTAAATATGAAGTGACACAAATCTGGAAGACAGGGGGTCACTTTTGCCAATTACCAAACCCAAACCCAATCCCTACCCGGTTTTAGCCCAACCAAGCCCACCTTTTATCACCCTTTACCCGACCCACTAGCCCAGGTCAAACCCTCCAGTCAACAAATACCCACTAACCCCAACTTTTTAAACGTGTTTAATAATAATTAAAAGGGGCGGTAAACACTTACTATTCACTATCTCCCCTAATTTACCCCTAATCTCCCCAGATTATGAACACAAGAACCCTAATTGGGAAATCACAATTCACTTAATCCCCAAACCCCATAATATCCAGAAACCTAATTGATACCCACCTAAACCCGACCCAACTCCTAACACACTCACCCGTGACCTCCAGTGGACCCCTCCGTCCTCCCCTGTCTACCCAAATTTGGCATAAAGAGAATCCTACAGCTATCAAACGTTCCAAAACGTTTTCCTTTGTCCCCAAGGACCAAATGAGCGTCCAGGATCATCCTTCATCCAGCTGGCATCACATGACGCATTTTTGACCAAAGAATCAAGTTTGAAGACCAAGGGTATTTTAGTCAGCTCATGTAGTAGGGTTTATGATTTCTAGAATGTACTCATCACTTGTATAAATGGTTCGACTTGTGAACCATTAGAATTGTTCCAGTTTTTGTAAATTTTAAGATTATTAATGAAAATGAAACTTTTAAGTTTTGCAAATTACTGAGTTCCATCTTCTTTTAAATGCTTTCTAGTGTAATTTAGTTAAAGAATCACTGTTATTCAAGTTTGGTTTAAAGGATCCCAAGTTTCCAGTTTTCCAAGAAGTTTCAGAAAATCATTTTTTAAGAGTGATTGTTAAAAAGGTCTTCAAAAGCTTGAGGTTAACTTAGTATTGAAGTGAAAGTGGAAATACTAAGCTAAACTCAGTTTTGTGACAAGTTTTATTAATTTCAAGATTGAGTTCTAAAAAGGTTTTGTTTAAGATTAATTTTCAGAAAAATCTTATTTTCAGTTTTCACCACTTACTGTAGCAAAAGCTACAAGCCACAAGCTTGTAGCCTTTGCTACTTGAAGGTTGTTATTTGTTTGGTTGTGCTTGTGCAGGTTCAAGACCACCTTTCATCTCCTATCCCATTTTTATTTCATTTTTTGAAGACATTGTCTCTCCTAGTTCTGTTGTTGAACTCCAACAGGGGTCTCTACAAGCTTGCATAAGTCCATAAGGCCAAAGAAGTCATAGGGAAGGCATCAGCTAGGTATCATAGGCTTGAACCCCCTATTTGTCATTTTTTGCCTTTTTATGTGATTTTTGTGAGAATGGTATGATTATGCTCCTTTGTTGGTTTGACCTGTTAGAACATGTTTGTTTAGGCTTGTTATGTATGTTTAGTTGCTAAGAAATCAGTTTGGTTGGCTTTTGATAGCATTTGGTTTATAAATTTCAAGTTTCTGAATTTAAAAGGGTGTTTGGGATAAGGGTTTAGTGAACTAGTTTGACTAGCTGTTGACTGTATACCTGCCCTCACACACTCTCTTTGTAAAGTATATGTCATACCAGTAGTTGGTTTGAGTTTGGTGTGTTGGAAATCATAGATTGCATGCTCATTTTTTGTAGTACTAGCTAAAATCAGAAACTTCACCTTTCTGTCTTGAATTTAGAGTAAATTTGCTATTTAATCTTGTAGATTAGTAAGAATAGGTGTGATATAGGGTTGTTAATCAATTGGTTGTGATGTGGTGATCATTTGAGCAAGATAAAGGCTTCTGAAATTCGTCTAAGTGCAAACTGAACCAGCACACTGTTCACAGACATCATCTAGGTTAATCAGTAACTTATTTGCCCTTGTTGTGTTTGATTTTTGGTTACAACCTGCTCTTTTTCTGTTTATCTTTACTCCCCACAACCCAATGGTTGTGGGGGTGCCTCATTGCCCAAGAACAAGCTCAAGAAAAGCTTCCCTAAGCTTTTCAATTTTTGTCTGCTTATTTTACACTAGCAGTGGGAACACACTTTCCCCTGCTAGTTTGTTTGTAGCCACTGCTACACTACAAGACAGAAACAATACAAGTGTCAACATCAGTAACTTAGAATTTTGTCTTTTGTGGACTTTTTTAACAATTAGGACTTCAAACTTTTTCCATTATTTTTCATTTTTAATTCTTGATTTTTCAGTTTAGTTTATTTTGGTGTTACTGTTCATTTTCTATTTTTATATTTAATTGCATTTTTAATTAATTTTAATTAATTTGTTTTTGGCATTTAGTGCTAAAAAGTTTTATTTTTCTGTTTTAAAATTTTTTATAGATTAAGAAAATTAGTTTAAGATTTTTGGTTTTAAAATTAGTCACTGTTCATCTTTTTAATTATTTTTTATAATTAATTAAGTTAATTAGGGTTTAATTATTAAATAGTTTTGTCTTTTAGTGAAAAATTTTATATTTTTCAAACTTTTTCAATTTTCTACTGTTCATTAGGGTAATTTAGGATTTTTAAAATTGTTAAATTAATTTTGTCATTATTTTATTAATTTTTAGGATTATTTTAATTTAAAAATAGTTTTTAGTGATTAAAAAATAGAAAAATAGTTTTTAAAATTCAAGGAAAATAGTTTTTAGTCTTTAAATAATATAAGTGACTTATTAGTTCAATAAATTAATATTTTGGGCATTTTGTTAATTATATTTAATTTTTGGGCTTTAATTAGCATTAAAAATTGAATATTTAATTAATAAAAGGTTTTAAAATATATTTGTTGGATTTTTATTCTTATTTATATTATTTAAGACTTAGATTAATATTTTAATTAATTTTTAGGTTTAATTTTTAATTTCGTCACGTTTTACGTATTTACGTTCGCGTTTTACGTTAATTCGTCGTAGTTTAAACATAGTCGTAGCTCGTCTTTTATTTTTCTCTCTTTACACCAAAAACGTCACTAATCCAAACATTGTTATTTTACATAATTGGCACACATAACACACACCTCCTTCGAGAACGAACTTGGAATTTATTAGATTTGTCGGTTTTTAATTAAATCGTCAAGTTTAATACTTACCGCACTTATACGTTCTTTTTCCTAAAAGACGTATTTACTACACCTATCATTTTGGCGCCGCTGCCGGGGAGGTGTTTTTAGTGTGCCATTATTAGTATCGTGTTTGTGTGAGTAGTGCGTTTTTGCTTTTCATTTTTTTTGGAAAGCGTGAATATCGTACATACTCATTTTTGTTATTTTTATCTATTATATTATAGTATCCAAATAAATCGTGTTTATTTTTCCTAAGTTAAACACAAATCAATCTTTTACTATATTGTAGATATATTGGTTTTCGTTTTTATTGTGAATATACTATTACTATATTGTACTACGTAAGAACAAATAAATATACATGTACTCCAAATACGTGAGAAATCACAACCTTGATTCGGGATTTCATCACTCGATCATTGTATTCGAATCCAAAGCAAAAGTTTAAAGGCAAAATAGATAAATACTTTCGTGAGGCTTAATTTCAATTAACACAAACTATAAGGTGGGTATAAGGCGGTTGTATTTCACGACCTAAAGGAAAAAGGCTCTTAAGTGCTTAGCGCCGCCTCGTTTCCTCCGCTTGCTTGTGCGTGTTTTGAGAAAGAGAGCTAATCGAGGGTTTGCCGCCCAAGTATTATCTACGTATATTATATTTGCTTGTGTTTTCAAGATTAAACCCTCTTGAACGTTTTGGTGTTCCACCAACGTTCTAAAGTCATCGAGAACGTTCACTCCACGTGATCGTTTTCATTCTTTGAGGATCCTTTAATCGAGAAGATCGATTCGAGGGGAGATTTGTAGATTTGTGTCTACGTAATACATTCAAAAATCCAAAAAAATTAAAAAAACCAATCAAAAACCAAAAAAATTGAAAAATCGAAAAACCGCAAAAAGAATCTTCTTTGCTACCACCCATTCTACGCTTAGTGCATGCGCACTCGATCGAAGGATTATTCCAATTCTAGTGAAGCTTCGAATCGACGCAATCGTAATCGAAGGAATCGACGACGTAGACGAGAATTAGAAACCGACGTTCCTAATATCGTTGTTGAAGAAACCGTAGAGGAGATGGCCGACAATCGTTCTATGATGGAATTGCTCCAAGCGCCCACCGAGGGTTATGGAGACGCGATCGTAATTCCCGCTATCGAGGCGGATAATTTTGAGATCAAGAGCGGAATGCTTTCGTTGATCCAAGCTACAAAGTTTCGAGGTCGTGAAGCCGATAATCCTCACGACCATATTCGGAATTTTGATCGTCTTTTAGCCACGAGCAAGTTTAAGAACGTCGACACCGATGTCGTCAAGCTTATGATTTTTCCTTACTCGCTCGATGGTGCCGCCAAGGATTGGTACGAGAAAGAGCCACCTAATTCCATTACTACGTGGAAGGATCTCGTTTCCAAATTCGTTAATTATTTTTTCCCACCGTCTAAGACAACGTTTTTCAAGAATGAGATTACGAAATTTGAGCAAAAATCGAATGAATCTTTTAGAGACGCGTGGGATCGATTTAAGGAATTGCTTAGGCAATGTCCTCACCATGGTTTTTCCGAGTTGCACCAAATCGATACGTTTTACAACGGTCTTAATTTTCACGAACAAGACTCGTTGAATTCCGCCGCCGGTGGCAACTTTTTGTGTAAGACTCCGAGAGAAGCCTTGATAATTATCGAAAACCGATCCAAGGTTTACCAACTCCGCAATGCACCGAGTGTTGCCAATGTCGCCAATGTTAGTAGTTCTAATCGCGACATTGAGAGAGTTGATGCAAAAGTCGACAAGTTAACGAATGTGTTCACGTCTTATCTCATTGAGATGCAAAAGAAAGACGCTCCCGCTACGGTGAAAGCGGTTGAGGTTTCGTGTACGTTTTGTGGTGGACCTCATAATTATTACGAGTGTGCGGCTACGGATGGCCAAACGTCAAATGTGAGTGCGTTAAACAACAATTTTTCTAATCAAAATAACGCCGGTCCATCACAACAAGGCAATTATAACCAAGGCAACAATTTTCAAAATCGAAACAATTTTCAAGGAAACAATCAACAAGGAAATTTTTCGAATCAAAATCAAGGAGGTTATAATCAAGGTCGTAATATAACTTGGCAAAATAGAGATAACAATCAAGGCAACAATTTTTCAAGTAGTAATCAAGGAAATTTTCAAAGAAACAATCAAAACCAAGGGAACTTTAATTCTAATCAAAATAGTTCGTCAAACGATTTTCAAAATTACATGAAAACGAATGAGGCTAATATGAGACGATTAGAGGGAGAAATTGGTACTTTGAAAAACGACTTTACAAATACCTTGAAATTGCAAAACACGAAGATTGAGCAAGGGCAAATTGATATAAAAAAGATGTTTTCGGCTATAATGAACAAAGCCTCGGGTTCGTCATCGAGTTCGTTACCTAGTGACACCGTTGCTAATCCGAAAGAACAATGTAAAGTCGCCTCGTCTCGTGAGAAAGGTCGTGTGATTACCCCTAACCTTGAAGGATTCCGTGTTGTTTATCCCTCTCAACCCTCGACTTCTAAGACGTCTTCTTGTTCTAAAGTCGATGGGGTGAACGTGGCGACCAAGGAAAAGGGTGCACACCCTCGTGTACCTCAATTTCCATCCACGGTTCAAAAAGATAGCTTTGTCGAACTTACCAAAGTAACCCTTCAAGAAACTTGTGCCTCAATCCTTCTTAAAAAACCCAAAAGGCGTATGCCGAGAAAGGAAAAGGATCCGGGCCAATTTCTACTACCTTGTGATTTTTCCGAGATTGAGGGATGTTTAGCCCTTGCCGATTTAGGTGCTAGCATCAATCTCATGCCTCATTCTCTATGGAAATTGATGAGATTGCCTTCGCTTACCCCCACAAACATGACAATCGAGCTTGCAAATTGTACACCTTTAATACCAATTGGAATAGCCGAGGATGTCTATGTTAGGATTGGAAAGTTTGTTTTTCCCGCGGATTTCGTTATATCCGATTACGAGTGTGACCCTAAATGTCCCATTATTTTAGGCGGACCATTCTTATCGACGGCTCGAACCGTAATCGACGCTCACGAGGGGAGACTTACTATGAGATATGGGGATGAGAAAATAGACTTTTTCGCTAGGAAATCCCAAGGATTTTATGAGAATGAAAAAACCGAGGTTTCAAAACCTAATGATTCAAATTCTAATGATTTCAAAATGTTTACTTTAGCGGAAAGAATGAAGCTTGATGCATGTTTTGAAAGAATTAAGAAAAACGGTTTTAAAGATGATGATTTTAATGATAAAGAATACGTGTACCTAATTAAAAAGGGTATGTGTAAATTTATGGATGAAAACTCACTTTGGGATGTTTTTAGCGAAATAAGTGAAACACCAATTCCGAAGGGTGACGTTAATGCCATCACGACAATGACCAAAATGGCTTCGTCTTCACCACCTTCGAAGGACCACGTCTTTGAGGCTTCAACTTCTAACTACATCGAAGTGCCTCCTTTGCCTAGCCCAACACCCGTTGAGGCTAAAGGGTTTATCGACATCGATCCTCTCGTCTTAGAAAAGTCACCTAAGCGTAGCCCTAGTGCTTGTAAGTCCATGGTTGTGAGTGCTCACATCGAATCTTTCTTTGACGATGACGATGGCGATTTTGCCGAGATTGATCACGTACTTTGACATCCACATGCGATTTTTGATTCTCCTAAGAAGAAACATGTGAAGTACGATGATTATGAGTTTGATCCCGAGATTGAGGAAATCATTGAACGAGAGCTAGCTCTTATGCCTTCACTTCCACCTACGAGTGAGGTCGACCTTTCCAAGATCGAGGATGAACTAAATGAGTTGGAACGTCTTATTTTCGATGACGAACCAACTCATGTGACCACAAATCCCATTCTCGAGGAGTTACCTAATCAACACTCCTCATTTGAGAATGACGTTTACCACATTCGTGAGGATCTAACTTATCAACGATCCCCACAAAAGAATGATGGTTTCGTGCTTGATCGTGATCTTTTCGAGAGAGTTTCTAAGATACTCAAGGAGGGGAATGACAAACCGTGGTTTGACAAGCCTATCTTTGATGAAGAAATCGATGAGATCGACGTTCATGAGGATGACGAGTATGTAGACCCCGAGGGGGCGGTTTTCTTTATTGACAAACGTTTTGAGAACTTATATAATCCGCCACCCCCTCCCACCAATGACTTAAATGTGAGGATTTTTAGCGCGACTAATTTTGAATTTGACACGCCAAATATTTTCGACATTATTCAATCGGGTTTTCATAAAGAGTTTTTGAACGATGAAAAAGGAAAAGATTTTAAAAATGTTTTAAAAGAATTTTCTACATGTTTAACTCCGTCATCACCGCGTTTCATGAGTGCTACCACCTCGTCTACTCCTTTTGACGATGGTGTGTGTGGTTTCAGTGTGGGGGAAGCCCCAAATGTTCCCTCCCATTTCTCCACCGAGGACGAGATTTACGATCCCGGAATTGCTTGTAAAGGGAAATCTCGGTCTTCCACCGATGCAATAAATGGAAATCTTATCTATTTGCTTGGTGTGAGTCTACCTCGAGTAGCTCATAAGTTTGACTTACCATTTGCCCCACCTTTCTACTTCTTATCTCTTTTCTTCTACCCCATTGGGGTTTGTGTTGGAGTAGCGTTGTTTCGTCTTTCATCCGAAAACGAGGACGCTATCTTTGACCCCGGTATACGTTTATCGGGTTTTTAAAGTACTCCATGTACTTTTGGGCCTTGTTCATCATGTAATTCCCACTAAAAATGACCAAACCAAGATTATCCCTAAATGATCACATTAATGGGGATTCGAGTCGAGCTTTTGACTCGGTTATCAAAAACAAGGTGCCTCGTGGGGGATTCTCATGCTTATCCTTGTATATATTATTGCTTTCTTAGTTAACGTAACGAGGGGACTTGTGCTCTTCCTACCTTTGTTTCGTGGTTGTTTGTGATTGTGATTCATTAGGTTCATCGACACCATTGAAGCCTCTCGTGTTCGTTTTACGTAGCACTCGAGCTTCGATCGTTGCCTTTGGAGATTCCGATATCTGATGATATCCTTTTATGTTCTAACGTTTATCTTATTAGCATAATTCATAAACGGCTTTTAGGTTATTCGTTTTACTCTTTCCATGCTCGAGATTAAGCATTCGACTTCCTCTCTAGTATGGGGGTGTTTGCACCCCTAGACTCGAAACATTGAGGACAATGTTTAGTTTTAGTATGGGGGGGGTGAGTAGATACTTCACCTTGCTTACGTCAACACGCAATCCATTATTCATCTTTTTGCTATCGTTTTACTGCAAATAAGGCTAAAAATGGCCAAATTTTAAATTTTTTCTTATTTTTCATAAGTGTTTAAGACACGAATGTAGGTTTTCCGATGGTGAGAACGAGAGTAATTTTTGACTCGACCGTGCGTGTTGAGCACTTAGCTTCGATTCCTTAACTTTTTAGGCTAAGTCTCTTAAATGAGGACGAGAAATGATAGAGTTATTTATAAGTCTCGTAATCGTCACAATCTTATGTGTAGTAATTATTAGCTTATTCTCCCCACGCTTTTGCATAATAAATTGTTAATAAATATTGATTTGGCGGTTTAGTCACTATTGTTGGGTTTCTAATTTGTTTTGGTAGCTTCCATGTAATTAAATTGGGAAAACATTAAGGTATCGCCAGCGTCACGGTTTTGAAGTATTGGCACCCGAATAATCGAAAGCTTCACCTAATAATAAGATTTCAAGTGCTCACCTAAATTAAGCAAAAATTTGAAGCTCACAAGGCCGAAAAATCTATGCCCAAATTGAAAGTGAATCAAGCCTTAATCTTCGAAGCTTTAAAGATCCAAAATTCGCTTTAGCGTGAGGATATACGTCTTTGGCTAATAAAACCACCGATGAGGCGGATAATAAAAGGCAAGGCAAGACCGAAGTCATAATAAAAGCTTCATGGCGAAGTTGAATAAAAGATGGAGGTAAACCAAAGATAATAAGGCCCTTTTGTTAGGGGGCGTATAAAAGTCTTGGTAATAAGTCTCATGTTCAAAACCGTTATAAAATCGTGTTTATCGATCCTTCTTGTTGACTTAATTTTTTGACATCGTTGTCTATTGGGATGAATTATTGATTTGATGATTTTGGTTACACCGTTAAGTTTCTATTTTTAGACTTAATCTCTATTCACGCATAAGTCAATGATGTATCCTTGTGATCATTAAGACAAAAATAAAATATAAGAGATACCAAGTAGGAATAAGGGAGTTTAGGTTCGTAATTAACACTCATGAGAAGTGATCGTGTTGCTAACTTATAATAACAATGATCTCGTCATACGCTTAGCATGGAATTGGGTGAAAATCGAGGACGACGAAATTATTTCTAACGAAGCATTCACGTGTTCTTGTTCTATGATCCCAAAAGTCACGTTCTCGTGATGAAAACATTACATTATGTCTAAAACGCATGTAGTAGTTTATTTAAATTTAGGTCTTGAATAAATGTCATCATAAAATGAATTTTGGAAGTGCTATGATAGTTAATTCTAGCATTGCGTGGGGACACGACAATGGTTTAGTATGGGGGAGTGATGAGACTGTATTTATACATAGTCTCATCGTTCAAATCGGGCTTAAAACGCTTAAAATATCGTCAAAATACCCATATATGTGCCTATGTTTGTTCATTGTGTATTTTAGGTATGGATATCGTGAATTCACCAAAAGATCAAAGGAATCAAGCAATAACGAACACGGGAAACGAAGCCGCACAAAGAACCGGACCCGAATCATGAATTTCCAAAAAGACCCTTGAAGTTTTGAAGATTGGCAAGTTTGGTCCCTCAACTATTGAAGAATGACACTTTATACCCCTCAAATATCCATAAATATGAGTGGGGTCCCTAAAGTTTGAAGACCTTACAAGAATAGCCCTTGAAGAATGCATTAATTACACCATTGGTCCTTATTCAAAGTTTGGAAATTACTTGTGCCATTTTTGACAACATGGCTATAGTTATTAACAAAGGGAAAGTACTACTATGCTGTTTAAATATGAAGTGAAACAAATCTGGAAGACAGGGGGTCACTTTTGCCAATTACCAAACCCAAACCCAATCCCTACCCGGTTTTAGCCCAACCAAGCCCACCTTTTATCACCCTTTACCCGACCCACTAGCCCAGGTCAAACCCTCCAGTCAACAAATACCCACTAACCCCAACTTTTTAAACGTGTTTAATAATAATTAAAAGGGGCGGTAAACACTTACTATTCACTATCTCCCCTAATTTACCCCTAATCTCCCCAGATTATGAACACAAGAACCCTAATTGGGAAATCACAATTCACTTAATCCCCAAACCCCATAATATCCAGAAACCTAATTGATACCCACCTAAACCCGACCCAACTCCTAACACACTCACCCGTGACCTCCAGTGGACCCCTCCGTCCTCCCCTGTCTACCCAAATTTGGCATAAAGAGAATCCTACAGCTATCAAACGTTCCAAAACGTTTTCCTTTGTCCCCAAGGACCAAATGAGCGTCCAGGATCATCCTTCATCCAGCTGGCATCACATGACGCGTTTTTGACCAAAGAATCAAGTTTGAAGACCAAGGGTATTTTAGTCAGCTCATGTAGTAGGGTTTATGATTTCTAGAATGTACTCATCACTTGTATAAATGGTTCGACTTGTGAACCATTAGAATTGTTCCAGTTTTTGTAAATTTTAAGATTATTAATGAAAATGAAACTTTTAAGTTTTGCAAATTACTGAGTTCCATCTTCTTTTAAATGCTTTCTAGTGTAATTTAGTTAAAGAATCACTGTTATTCAAGTTTGGTTTAAAGGATCCCAAGTTTCCAGTTTTCCAAGAAGTTTCAGAAAATCATTTTTTAAGAGTGATTGTTAAAAAGGTCTTCAAAAGCTTGAGGTTAACTTAGTATTGAAGTGAAAGTGGAAATACTAAGCTAAACTCAGTTTTGTGACAAGTTTTATTAATTTCAAGATTGAGTTCTAAAAAGGTTTTGTTTAAGATTAATTTTCAGAAAAATCTTATTTTCAGTTTTCACCACTTACTGTAGCAAAAGCTACAAGCCACAAGCTTGTAGCCTTTGCTACTTGAAGGTTGTTATTGTTTGGTTGTGCTTGTGCAGGTTCAAGACCACCTTTCATCTCCTATCCCATTTTTATTTCATTTTTTGAAGACATTGTCTCCCCTAGTTCTGTTGTTGAACTCCAACAGGGGTCTCTACAAGCTTGCATAAGTCCATAAGGCCAAAGAAGTCATAGGGAAGGCATCAGCTAGGTATCATAGGCTTGAACCCCCTATTTGTCATTTTTTGCCTTTTTATGTGATTTTTGTGAGAATGGTATGATTATGCTCCTTTGTTGGTTTGACCTGTTAGAACATGTTTGTTTAGGCTTGTTATGTATGTTTAGTTGCTAAGAAATCAGTTTGGTTGGCTTTTGATAGCATTTGGTTTATAAATTTCAAGTTTCTGAATTTAAAAGGGTGTTTGGGATAAGGGTTTAGTGAACTAGTTTGACTAGCTGTTGACTGTATACCTGCCCTCACACACTCTCTTTGTAAAGTATATGTCATACCAGTAGTTGGTTTGAGTTTGGTGTGTTGGAAATCATAGATTGCATGCTCATTTTTTGTAGTACTAGCTAAAATCAGAAACTTCACCTTTCTGTCTTGAATTTAGAGTAAATTTGCTATTTAATCTTGTAGATTAGTAAGAATAGGTGTGATATAGGGTTGTTAATCAATTGGTTGTGATGTGGTGATCATTTGAGCAAGATAAAGGCTTCTGAAATTCGTCTAAGTGCAAACTGAACCAGCACACTGTTCACAGACATCATCTAGGTTAATCAGTAACTTATTTGCCCTTGTTGTGTTTGATTTTTGGTTACAACCTGCTCTTTTTCTGTTTATCTTGGCTCCCCACAACCCAACTGGTTGTGGGGGTGCCTCATTGCCCAAGAACAAGCTCAAGAAAAGCTTCCCTAAGCTTTTCAATTTTTGTCTGCTTATTTTACACTAGCAGTGGGAACACACTTTCCCCTGCTAGTTTGTTTGTAGCCACTGCTACACTACAAGACAGAAACAATACAAGTGTCAACATCAGTAACTTAGAATTTTGTCTTTTGTGGACTTTTTTAACAATTAGGACTTCAAACTTTTTCCATTATTTTTCATTTTTAATTCTTGATTTTTCAGTTTAGTTTATTTTGGTGTTACTGTTCATTTTCTATTTTTTATATTTAATTGCATTTTTAATTAATTTTAATTAATCTGTTTTTGGCATTTAGTGCTAAAAAGTTTTATTTTTCTGTTTTAAAATTTTTTATAGATTAAGAAAATTAGTTTAAGATTTTTGGTTTTAAAATTAGTCACTGTTCATCTTTTTAATTATTTTTTATAATTAATTAAGTTAATTAGGGTTTAATTATTAAATAGTTTTGTCTTTTAGTGAAAAATTTTATATTTTTCAAACTTTTTCAATTTTCTACTGTTCATTAGGGTAATTTAGGATTTTTAAAATTGTTAAATTAATTTTGTCATTATTTTATTAATTTTTAGGATTATTTTAATTTAAAAATAGTTTTTAGTGATTAAAAAATAGAAAAATAGTTTTTAAAATTCAAGGAAAATAGTTTTTAGTCTTTAAATAATATAAGTGACTTATTAGTTCAATAAATTAATATTTTGGGCATTTTGTTAATTATATTTAATTTTTGGGCTTTAATTAGCATTAAAAATTGAATATTTAATTAATAAAAGGTTTTAAAATATATTTGTTGGATTTTTATTCTTAATTATATTATTTAAGACTTAGATTAATATTTTAATTAATTTTTAGGTTTAATTTTTAATTTCGTCACGTTTTACGTATTTACGTTCGCGTTTTACGTTAATTCGTCGTAGTTTAAACATAGTCGTAGCTCGTCTTTTATTTTTCTCTCTTTACACCAAAAACGTCACTAATCCAAACATTGTTATTTTACATAATTGGCACACATAACACACACCTCCTTCGAGAACGAACTTGGAATTTATTCGATTTGTCGGTTTTTAATTAAATCGTCAAGTTTAATACTTACCGCACTTATACGTTCTTTTTCCTAAAAGACGTATTTACTACACCTATCATATAACATATAGTTACCAATAATATACGATAAATTTCTGATAGTTTTAACCAAATCAAAATTTAAAAGAAAAAGTATCACAGAAATCCCCAAGCTGCGACAATATCCTCGGGCTCTAATCCAAGAAATGCTAAGTATTCTACATGAGATTAAACATGTAAAATCATCAACACAAAGTTGAGTGATATTCATAGGTTTAGCATTAAAGGTGTAGAACACAAACATTCATTTGTAAAACAAGAAATAGGGAAAATGGTTATGATCATTAACCATAGTCCGAAACCATTATTATTGCTATTTAGCTCATGACACCGAAGCTTAACAAAAGGTAAGTTCCCCTAGTGAGTATTCATCCTAAATACTCAAGTATAAACAAATGTAATGCGTCAAAGTAATACGAAACGGGGATTGTCAATCCCAATGGATCCACCCACAACATTCGCGCTTAGTAACACAAGTAAATTAACGGTGCATGAAATGGTAGGGAAACTTAGTGGCTATGTAAACTAAAAGCAATAATAATAATGGTAATCTGTTCTGGAAAGCATACAAGTTCTGGAAATCATACAAGATCTGGATAGCATACATGTTCTGGATAGCATACAAGTTCTAGATAGCATACAATTTTAAATGAATGTGTCCCACCATTTAAAATCTCACCCCGCGTTCAGAAACAATGTATAAGTAGTAAAAAGGGGTTATGAACTCACCTTGATAAGTAACCGTGATTAAAAGCAAGCAAAAAGAGTATCATTAAAATCAGTCCTCACACGTAGAGTTCATTAGACACGTATTAATTTAAATTTGCCAATGTCCCATGCGAAAGATTAGCATTGCCTCAGCTCTTTTTACACCAACCTTGTGGCATCTTTATGTCTTCACCTTGGCTTTATAGCTAATTACTCCTTTATTTTGCACGTATGCAGGGATGCATCTTTTTGTTTATTTGAAGCACACCATAAAGATATGTACTGTAACAACATAATATATTTGGTTGTTTACTAATATTACTTCAAATTTCTCTCAATATGAGTTAGCTACTTGCGCCTCTCCAAAGTTAATGACGGAAAGCTTATCTATATACATCGTTAGTAAGTTTCCTTTGTTTATCATTTTATACTAAAATGATGACACGTATATTAATTTCCTTAGTCGTGTTATATATAGATAATTGGACATATCTAGAAGTAGATAAACCTTAACTTGAAACATGTATAAAGTAAGTACACGTGTATATATTTCTATTAGAATGGTTGTTCAATTTTGATAGAAGCGGGTATAATTGATATCCGATATTATAAAAGTTACGCGATTAGAAAGTTACACGTGAAACACGAAAAATAAACGCTCAAAGTAAAATAAAAACATCAACATTAGGAGGAAATTTAAATTTTGATATATAAATTAGGGCTTATTATTTAAATAACGTTGATGCATTATATAAACGAAGGATGCTTACAGGTTTAACGTAAATTACGAAAAATACTCAAAAAATGAAAAATAAAAATAAGAACAATAGAAAATATTTTTATGTCATAACGAGAATATTTAAGATCGATGACGGGCATAGACTCTGCCGATAAATAATAAATGACAGTATTTGATACGTTAAGCCATAACCTTGTCGATTAACCGAGAATTCAATATTATTCGTAAAAACGAGCATGATAAACAAATGTCGGGTTATAAATATTGGTCCGAAAATTATAAATAATATTAGATCTCGGTCTAAATGTTGAAATTAAATTTTGGGTTTTCACAGTAAATAAATATGGAAAAATAAAAATAAAAGGTTTATAATTTCGAATAAAATATTATCAATGATTAGAAAAATAATTAAGATGTAATTTAATTTAAATTCTTGAGATCTCAGGATTTAAGTATGAAAAAAGTAAAGAGGAACAAGTAAAACATTATAAATCGAGAAGTATGAATAAAAGAATAATTTAAATACCGAGAAAAATACGAGTTCTCACAGTCAAACCCCCTAAAGGAACTCTGGTCCCTAGAGTTCGACTGGAGATGGTAAGAGATGGGAACAAATAATGATACTTTGCTTTGAATTGGTCTTTAAATACGAGAGACTAATTAGAGATAGAATAAACATGATAAAATCTTAAACGGACAAGATGCACTAAAACGGATTAAGATCAGTGATCGATGAGGAATTACGAATCACATAAACCGAAAAACACAATAATTCACTTTATTAAGAAAATGAGGGTTTTAACTATGTTATATAGAGATTAATATGCAAATGTATATTTAATGGGTAAACAATTGCTAAGTCTTTTCTTGATAAGGATTTCAAAGTAAAACTAAACAATTCAAAATAATTATTTTGATTGGCTTAAGAGCCTTTGGATTACTTCACAAATTTTTTATTAAAACTCGGGTTTATGGTAACAATTAGAGGAACTCTATTTTCCAGTTTATTTGAAATCATTAGTAGAATTATAAATAAAATTGAAATTTTATTAAATTGAAAGTAAAGTATGATAAAAATCAATTAGTTCAAAAGATAAGACAGGAGTTTCTTTTAAACACTAATTATAATTATACAAATGAAGATATATAGATTCGACCTTTTACTTGTGATTGTTATTTTCGAAATTCGAACTCTTGGTAAACCATGTCAAATTTTATTAAAGTTTTATAATAATCTATAAAAAATTCTTAGAGGTGATTGATGAATCATTGTTAAAAATGGGACGTGTCCGGTTCAACAAAGTGACATGACAGAGAACGAACATAAAACAATTAATAGTCAAAAGTTAATGTGTAAGCAATGGCTTGAGGGAATAAAACGAAATTCGTACAGATTCTTAATGAACATGATAGAGTAGAGGCATCAACGATAAAACAATAAGAAACAAAGGATTTAGCACGTGATAAATTCACGAGTGTGGTTAATGTCATCAACAATGACTTATTAAGTTCTCGATGGTCGATACACGATCGAAAGAGAAAAGCCACACAATAAATTTTTGAATCAAAGAAAATTCTTAAAAAGTCACTTGTGAGTAATCCCAGTAAAATGAGCAAAATTAGAAATGAGAGAGAGAAGTCAACACAAGGTTCACACGAGCGAATTTAGAGACGATGGAGTCTAACACACATCATGGAGGATAAAGAAATCATTATCCACATCTAGTCATAACTGTTATTCGCGTCCGAATATGTTTCGAAGGTATACCAAAGTAGATAAATAATTTTGGTCGGTGAAGAAGCATAAAACGTTAAAACTTTCAAGTTTGGTATCAATGGTCGGTAATTAGACGAACTGTAAATAGAATTGTATCATAAGAGAAAATGAGGTAATAAGTAGAACATATATCGTTGAGTAAAGAAACATGTACTTGCAGGCACATAATTCATTCAAGAAAGAGGTAAAGAAACATGTGCATATGTTACGAACGGGTGCTACTAGCATAATATGTAAAAAATTTCAAAAATTTCATTTATCTAACTTTTTATGAAACACAAGTAAAAGTTGGTTCTTGGCCAAATATTTAAGGTGACTACTATTCGGTCTCGCATGGCTCCTTCTAAATTTCGCGTAGGTGATCAGGCCATGCATAATTTAGGACTATCAATTCGATGCCCAACTTCGTTAAACAAGTATTACAGGTCATATATTTAAAATATATATATGATACCAAAAATATAAATCAGAATAATTTATGAAACTTTTCGCAAGTAAGTAATTGGCTAGATATTTAATTCAACAATTTTAATGTTACAAGATTTCTTTATAAGATCAAAGTAGAACAATTTATGAAAATACATCGTAAAATTAATGCCAATTAATTTTATACGGTAACATTCAAGAATTTTGTAATGCCCAGGTAGAACATTTTGTAAAATGATATGCAAACAATACCAGTTTGAGTTCATATGGTGACACGATGATAAGTTACAAAAATAGCGAGTGGGTTACACGAGAGTAATAAAGAGTAGTTCAAGACAATCGATGAAATGGTTACAATTTGATAAAGTTTCAAAAGGTTTAGCCGAAAACGTCATGTGACACGTGTCAAGATGATAACGAGTGGTATGAAAAAAAGAACTTCAAATTTCGACCCAAATCAGTGGTACATTGGAAGAAAACGGAAAATAATATATAATGACAATTAGTCATGTATGAAAGAGAAGATAAAGGAATCCATATGCGTTCATGTCGTAATTTACTTGACATAAATATGCTTTTAAGAAAGTAGGGCATCAGTTCCCAAATATTACAATTACTTCGAAAAGTTTCTATTTTAGGAAAGTTTAGAAATTTAGCACGTAATTAGTGACGCATGAAATGTACACAATTTTCGAAACATATAGTTCATCATTGGTTTATCAAATCACTTGGTTACAAAGGTTCAAGATATATGTATGTATGAACGAACTCAAAGTTACTATTTTAAACGTTTTCAAACGCAATCAATGTTTTTAGTTGTAAAATATCATTAGTTAAAGTTTTACGAGCTCAAACGAACTCAAAAGCGCTTCAACCCATGTTTTTAAATTCTATCAGCTTTGAATTTTGGGTTTGACCAGAGCAATCGACTCGCTAAATGACATTTTTAAGATTCGAAGTTTAAAGCAATTTGGTGTAAAATGATGTGTTGGACAACTTTCTGGTTTTACTCGAGACTTGAAACGGATTAAAAATAGACGAAAATGCCCTCGCATCAAATCTGTCACCAAAATGATATATTAGAAATACGCAGAACTAAGTTCTTAAATTTTACAATTTCAAATGAGCTTAACTTGCTTGTTTTTAAGATTTTTGGGTCAAATTTTATGTCCTTAACGAACGCCTTCAACAAGTAAAAATATATTTTTATGTCTATAGTTTATAAAAATATTTTCTCAACATCGTTAAATTACATGTAATTTTTCTACAGAAAGTATATTTTTGGACACACTTTGAAATTTAATCAAACTTCATAACAACCCGGAATTTATGTACACAAATGACTTGTGGATTCCATAAAGACGAAAGAGAATAAATTGTATAATTAAGCATATAAAGAAAAACATAGTATAAAAATGGTTCAAGAATACCAACGAAAATATAAGAAATCAAAAACGATGCATGACATCCGTGTCTTCGATTTCAAGATGCAATGTAGGAAAGTCTCTTAGCGGCGTGATTTTACAAAAACACAAGACATACCGAGAAAGAAATGAAACATTATCGGGTTGCACCCCCGAAGCGAGGAGGTTTAATGAAAAGGGATGATACAAGTTTATAGAAGTAGAATTGTATTTCAAACAATCGCTACATAATAGAGGATGAATTACAACATGGCGACAGTGTTTTGAAGGTACAAATGGACGTTGAAATTCGAAGTAAAAATGTAGTATAATGGTCAATGAAGTAATATTTAATCGATATTCGAGTGTCGTGTAAAACGGTGACGTAAAAGTCGATCAAAGTTATGAAAACTCACGATATTATTCAACACGGATTTAAGGAATGCTTCAAGATGTGTGACTCACACGATGTCCATTAGTCTTTTTGGGAGACACATTGATCTACACAATGATCTATAGACTATTTTTTCAAGACATCCAATCACAAATGGTCGGAAAGCATTTTGGATATCTAAATAGATATCTTAAAGAGGTTTGACAATGGAAGTAACGCACAGGGTAGTAAAATGAAAATCGGAAGTTTCATTGAAAGCAACACTTACTTAATTCCAAACAATAGTATCATGAGAATACACACAACATGTTACAGTGAGTCAAGGAAAACAAGCGGTTCAAAATAAACGAGAATATAGGGTCATTCGCATTACGCATAAACGAAATAGCAATAGTACTCAGAAAAGTGAGTATGAAAAGTCGGCAGCATACTCGCTCCGAATACAAGTATGTAACATCATAACAAATTAAAATCACGGTAACAGGATCAAGTTTACATGAACAAGAATTCAAGAAATGAAGTAAGAGCATATGTAATCAAGTAATATCCAATGATAATTCATGAAACACAAAGGATTTTGAAAGAGATAGTAATTATCGTTATTAGGGTAATGTAATATTTCAAAACGTAATCAAGATATAAAACATTACAACGATAATTAAAAGTAAATAATAAGGATTAGAGAGTTACCCGCACACATATCGAACAACAATGGCAGATTCTCTGTTTGACACTTAGAAACATGAAATATTTGAACTTTCAGGTATAGACTAAGTTTTGAAAACGACTCAGTTCCCTATAACCATCGCTCTGATACCAATCTGTGAGAGCCCCGTAAAAAGGCAAGGAAACACGTAGGCAGCATGGGGGTTCCACGTCATGGTACAAGAATTAATAAAATACTGTTGACACAAAGTTGACGTAATAAAATCATATACATTACATCATAAAAGATCAGAGTTTTAAACAAACGTCCCAGAGTTTTACAAGAGGAAAATTCTATTATTTAATCATTGTTTTATAACATATAGTTACCAATAATATATGATAAATTTCAGACAGTTTTTAACAAATCAAAACATAAAAGAAAAAGTATCACAGAAATCTCCAAGCTACGATAATATCCTATGGGCTCTCATCCAAGCAAAGCTAAGTATTATACCTGAGATTAAACATGTAAAATCATCAACACAAAGTTGAGTGATATTTATAGGTTTAGCATTAAAGGTGTGGAACACAAACATTCATTTGTAAAACAAGAAATAGGGAAAATGGTTATGATCATTAACCATAGTCCAAAACCATTATTATTGCTATTTAGCTCATGACACCGAAGCTTAACAAAAGATAAGTTCCCCTAGTGAGTATTCAGCCTAAATACTCAAGTATAAACAAATGTAATGCATCAAAGTAATACGAGACGGGGATTGTCAATCCCGATGGATCCACCCACAACATCCGCGCTTACTAACACAAGTAAATTAACGGTGCATGAAATGGTAGGGAAACTTAGTGGCTATGTAAACTAAAAGCAATAATAATAATAATAATAGTAATCTATTCTAGAAAGCATACAAGTTCTTGAAAGCATACAAGATCTGGATAGCATACATGTTCTGGATAGCATACAGTTTTAAATGAATGTGTTCCACCATGTAAAATCTCACCCCGCGTTCAGAAACAATGTGTAAGTAGTAAAAAGGGGTTGAACTCACCTTGATAAGTAACCGTGATTAAAAGCAAGAAAAAAGAGTATCATTAAAATCAGTCCTCCCACGTAGAGTTCATTAGACAAGTATTAATTTAAATTTTCCAATGTCCCATGCGAAAGATTAGCATTGCCTCAGCTCTTTTTACACCAACCTTGTGGCATCTTTATGTCTTCACCTTGGCTTTATAGCTAATTACTCCTTTATTTCGCATGTATGCAGTCTTTTTGTTTATTTGAAGCACACCATAAAGATATGTACTGTGACAACATAATATATTTTGTTCTTTACTAATATTACTTCAAATTTCTCTCAATATGAATTAGCTACTTGCGCCTCTCCAAAGTGAATGACGGAAAGCTTATCTATATACATCGTTAGTAAGTTTCCTTTGTTTATCATTTTATACTAAAATGATGACACGTATATTAATTTCCTTAGTCGTGTTATAATAAAATAAAAGCTTAAACATTAGGAGGACATTTAAATTTTGATATATAAATGAGGGCTTATTATTTAAATAAAATTAATGCGTTATATAACGAAGGATGCTTAAAGGTTTAACGTAAATTACGAAAAATACTCGTAAAACGAAAAATAAAAATAAGAACAACAGAAAATATTTTTATGTCATAACGAGAATATTTAAGATCGATGACGGGCATAGACTCTTCTGATAAATAATAAATGACAATATTTGATACGTTAAGCCATAACCTTGTCGAATAACCGAGAATTCAATATTATTCATTAAAACGAGAATGGTAAACAAAAGTCGGGTTATAAATATTGGTCCACAAATTATAAATAATATTAGATCTCGGTCTAATTGTTGAAATTAAATTTTGGGTTTTCACAGTAAATAAATATGGAAAAATAAAAATAAATTTTTTATAATTTCGATAAAATATTATCAATGATCAGAAAAATAATTAAAATATAATTTAATTAAAATTCTTGAGATCTCAGGATTTAAGTATAAAAAAGTAAAGAGGAACAAGTAAAACATTGTAAAATCGAGAAGTATGAATAAAAGAATAATTTAATTACCAAGAAAAATACGAGTTCTCACAACGAAGACCATGTTCGTACAGTGTTAAAGATTCTTCACCAGAAGCCGTTGTATGGTAAATTCTCCAAGTGTGACTTCTCGTTAGATAAGGTGGCGTTCTTAGGTCACAATGTATCAGCAGAAGGAATCACGATGGATCCAGCAAAGGTTGAGGCTATTACCAAGTGGCCAAGACCGACATCAGCGACTGAAGTTCGTAGTTTCCTTGGCTTAGGTGGTTACTACCGTAGGTTCGTAGAGAACTTTTCCCGTTTAGCACAACCTTTGACCAAACTGATGCGGAAAGGGGAGAAATTCGTCCGGACTGAAGAAAGAGAGAAGAGCTTTGAAGACCTAAATCAGAAGTTAGTATATGCACCGATTCTTACTCTCCCATCTGGTACAGGTGGATTTCAAATCTACAGTGATGCTTCAGGGAAGGGACTTGGCATTGTTCTCATGCAACATGGGAAAATTATCGCGTACGCTTTACGACAACTTAAGCCTTATGAGGAAAATTACCCTACGCATGACTTGGAACTTGCAGCAGTCATGTTTGCATTGAAGATATGGAGGCACTACTAGTATGGAGAATCATGTGACATCTTCACAGACCACAAGAGCCTGAAGTACATCTTCACTCAACGTGAACTTAACATGAGACAAAGGAGATGGTTAGAGTTGTTGAAGGATTATGACATTAATGTGCGGTATCATCCCGGCAAGGCGAATGCAGTGGCAGATGCACTTAGTAGAAAGTTCGGAATGATAAACGACATTAAAATTGAGGAGGAAATTATAAGAGACTTAAAGCGACTATACATCAAGATCATGGTACGTGGACAACATGGTTACTGGGCTAATGTTAGAGTGGAACCTGAGCCACTCTCTAGAATCAAGGAAGCTCAGAAGGATGATGGTGAAATCTGGGCGATAATTCAGAATTTGGAGAAGCAGACAGAATTTCGTGTAGACGAAGACGATATCTTATGGCAGGGCACGCGACTTAGTGTTCCTGATGATCAAGAACTCTAGGAAGCATTGTTAGTTAAGGCTCATAGCTCCCCATTATCCATTCATCCTGGTTCGACCAAGATGTACCACGACATCAAGCAATACTTATGGTGGAGTGGTATGAAATAGGATGTTGCGACTTATGTCTCCAAATGTCTTACCTGCTAGCAGGTTAAGATCGAGCATCAGCGATCTAGCGGTCCTCTACAACCGTTAGATATTCTAGAGTGGAAGTGGGACAAGATCACCAAAGATTTTTTTATCATTCTTCCGCGGACAAAGAGGAGGCACGGTGCGATTTGGGTTATCGTTGATCGACTTACTAAGTCAGCTTATTTCTTACCGGTACGCAAGGATGATCTGGTCAATAACTCGCCGATACTTACAAGAAGGAGATCATGACACTTCATGGTGCTCCATCCAGCATCGTCCCGGACAGAGATCCTCGTTTTACTTCGCGATTCTAGAAGAGTCTGAAGAAAGCTTGGGGTACAAAACTTAAGCTTAGCACGTCTTTTCATCCTTAAACAGACGGGCAATCGGAGCGAACGATTCAGACATTAGAAGACATGTTGAGGTCATGTGCATTGGAATGGACAGGAGATTGGGACGATTACATCTGTTTGGTAGAGTTTGCATACAACAACAGTTGGCACGCTAGCATTAAGTGTGCTCCATTCGAGATGTTGTATGGCAGAAAGTGTGGCGCCCAATCTACTCGGATCAGGTTGGTGAGCGAACACTTGAAGTATCAGAAATGATAGAGTTGACCAACGAGAAGGTCGCTATAGCTAAGCAGAAATTGCAAGAAGCACGATCACGTCAGAAGAGTTATGTCGACAAGCATCGTAGGGACTTACATTTTAATGTAGGAGATCACCTCTTTTTTAAGGTATCGCCGGCACGTGGCGTTAAGCGTTTTGGAATCATAGGGAAGTTCAGTCCTCGATTCATCAGACCGTTTGATGTCATTGAGCGAGTCGGTGAAGTATCTTATCTTTTAGCGTTACCTCCGCAGCTTTCTGACGTTCACGACGTTTTCCATGTGTCCTTACTCAGAGGGTACAAGTATCCTCCCCTTCACATGGTTCAGTATCCACTGGAACAGATTCGTGAAGATCTTACCTTCATAGAGGAACCCGAACGAGTTCTTGACAGGCAAGAACGAGGGATCATACCGAGCGAGAAGCCACTTGGGAGACCGAGGAGTCTATCTGGACTTCTTACCCTCATTTCAAGTTTTGAACTCGGGTATGTTCCTCTTTTTCAGTTTACTTTATCTATAATTCGGGGACGAATTATTCTTTTTAGGGGGGGAAGAGTTATAAAACCCGCATGCTTTTACCATGAATAGTACCTGATTGTGGTAAAATACGACCTTTTAGGAAAAAGGCGTAAAAGCGGAAAGTATTAAACAAATGACTTTCGGAAAAATCAAGTGTTAATGACCCACTGAAGTTCGTTTCCCAAGGAGGTATATGTGTGTGAAAAACTTGTTAAATGTTTGTGATTAATGATTGGTTTAGAAGGGGATGAGAAAAGAAGATGACGAAGACGTAAAAATTACTACTAGAAAGTTAAAACGTAAAACCGTAGAATCTACAAAAATAAAAATTAATTCTAAAAATTACCAAAAATTCACCAAAAATCAAAATAAATAAACTAAGAGTTTACCAATATCAAAACTTTTTCAAACCTTTTAAATAATTAAATATTCAATTTTTAAATGCTAATTAAAGCCCTAAAAATCAAATAAATTATCAAAAAGCCCAAATAAAGATTTTTCAATTGGTAAACCTCTAAAATGACCTAAAAAGATTAAAAACTACTTTTAGAAATTTTTAAACTAATAAAACTATTTAAAATGATTTAAAAACTATTAAAATTTAAAATAATTATAAAAATTAATCTAAAAGAGATAAAATTATTCTAAAAGTTGTTAAATTCCTATTTTAATGTAACAAAGCTAAGAAAAATGTAAAAAATTGGAAAATGTGAAATTTGAAAAATAATAATAAAATAATATTAAAATAATATTAAAAATCCAAAAATTATAAAACATTCTAAAAACTTGCAAACTAGTTTATTTTAACCTAAATAATCAGAAAATCAAAGTGAAATGACCAGAATACCCCTATTGGGCCCTCAAATGGGCCAAAACCAAAAACAGTCAAACCAAATGGGCTTTTGGGCCCAAAAAGTCAAACTTGGCCCAATTGACTTGGAAAAGACCTATCTGACTCAAAATTCAATTCTAAGAACAAAACTCTAAAGGTCCAAAAGCTGAATATGAGCTTATCACAGCTTATTAAACACACAACTTATTCTTATTGGGCTTTTCAGCCCATTAAGCAATAAGCCAATGCCATAAGCTCTAATTTGACACACAACCTTATTTTGGGATGCTAATGAGATCTGTAAAAAGAAATTTTGAAAAAGCTCACTCAATAAACCAGAAATAAGCAAAGTATTATTTCACTAAAAGACAAAATAGTCATTTTTGAGAAATAAGGCACCACAGGACTTGATTCAACTTGCAAAAGATCACAAATGGACTCAATAAGCCAAATCAATCAACAAAATTCCAATAAGCACAACCAATAAGCCAGAATAAGCACAAATGAACTTATGAAAAAGTCAATAAAGTTGGTTTTCTAGTCAAACCCTAAAGTCAACCCTCCAAATGCTCTAGTATGAACAAATGGGTCAAATAATGAGCACCTATTACAAAATCCAAGTTGTTGCTGGTTAGAATAAGCTATTATAGCTTATTGATAAGCTGACACCAGTTTTACACTAGTAGTGGCAACAAGCAGGGGAAAGGAGTTCCCACTGCTTTGACTATTTGACCAAGCTTATTTGAGAGTTCGGGTTGGATTCAATTGGAAACAAAGGCACCCTTGTGATAAATGAATCACAAGGAGTCAATAGCAACAAGAAAATCACAATTTGATCCACACAACAAGCCACAATCAATCAAACAGTTTCCAGATATAGCCCATATATGGAAAAATAAGCAGTTATGCAATAATAAGCAGATTTATCAAGAATAAGACAACCAAACTTAACAGGATGCATACACAAGCTATATAAACTAAGAATAAACACAAAGCAACAAGAATCAAACACTGAATCAAAGCAAACAACAAGATCTAGGCACAAACAATTACTGATGAACAATGAACATATACAGAAACAAGTTTGCTGATCTATTTGACACTTGATCCAATTTCAGGCCTCAAATCCTTCTTCCCTGGTGTGATTAACTAAGTTTTAGCACTTGTTAGCCCTAGCCTAAGCTTAGATCTAGGTGTCCCCAAAATCCTAGCCAATTTTACCAAGTATTCAAGATTTTATACCCTATTTTATGAATCTATGTGTTTCAAACCTTCAAACCTGCAAACAGATGAACAAATGCACTCAAATAACAGATACCAACTCTTGCAAACAACAAACCACAACTTAACAAGCCACAATCCCAACTTATGCAGTAAACCCAAACACCCTTTTAAAACTTGTTTCACAATTTTTCAAAGGCTTATGCAGATTTTACCCACAAATCAGTCTAACAACACCTCATAAACATCAAACCAAGCCAAATAAAAAATAATCAACCACAATATCACAGATTCAAGAACAAATCCACAAAAATCACAAATAATCAGAAACTTAAAGAGAAAATGAAAAGGGAAGAAGATGCAAACCTCCAAGACCTACATCCAGGCCTTGGATTGTTTGAGCTGAGGTACTAGCAGAACAAACCACAAGGTGAGATCAAATAATACCAACTTTCTGATTTTTGAAACCCAAGCTTTATCAACTAAAACTTTGCCTCAAAAACCTTCAAACAAGATTATGGAACTCACATTTTAGCTTATCAAACACCAAACTTTTATAAATAACAGATTAGAATTCAAAATTTTCAGAAATTCAAACTTTATTTCATAAAAAGGAACTACAAAGATTTAAAAGCTAAAATCTGGAACAAAGGGACTCTCACATGTTGAGGTCTCCTTTTATAGGCAAATGCCTGGCTAAACACTATTCACAAACCCTAGCACTAAATTCTCTAAAATGCCCTTGGTCCTTCCAGACGTTTTTATGGAATGAGCTATTCAAATGCATCTTGGACGTTCATTTCAGCTTTGATATGAAGCAAAGAGTCTAGGCTGTTGATTTGGCCACGTCATTTTACTTGGAGGCTAAGTTGCATTTTCATTGGTTAAGGAGGTTGAGTGTGGGGTCCAATGAGTAGTGGGAGTGAGGGTTTTGTGTGTGGGATTTGTTTCTGCACATGTGAATCACACAAGTGCCAGGGTAATTGCAATTAACCCTTTGTTTTAAGTGGGGTAAAATCTGGGTTGGTAAAAGTGAATAGTAACACGTTTGATCCAAAATTAGGGGAATGGAAGTTGTTTGGCGCAATTTGGGAGTTTGAATGTTTCAGTGCACACAAATGGCCCTTGTATTTTGGGATTTTTGGTAAATCAAGTAATTCAGCCACAAAAATGTATTTCCCTTTGTATTTAACTTTCACACTTTGGCAGTTTTGGCACATAACTTTCCAAAAGGGTTTATAAGGGTTATTTTTGCCACTTTTGCATTTTTGAAGGACTGATTTTGGACATTTTTGATCTTCAAAGGTCTTTAATGTATCTTTGGCTTGATGAGGGACCACATTTGACAATTTGAAATTGTTGAGGGACTAATCTTGCCATTTCTTCAAAGTTGAAGGACCTATTATGTAATTTTGACAACTTAAGGGACCAAACTTGTAATTATTAATATACAAGGGTTTTAAGTGTCATTTCTTCAATAAATGAGGATCAATCTTGTTTGTCTTCAAGTCTTCAAGGGTATTTGTTGAGTATTCCATGATTTAGGGCCCGGTTCTTTGTACGGCTTCGTTTCTCGTGTCCGTTTTTCCTTGTATCTTGTGATCTTTTGTCTTTTTCACGATATCCATACCTAATATACACAAGTAAATAAACACAAGCATATATATGGTATTTTATGACATTTTTATGCATTTAAAGCCCGAAAAGAATGATGAGATCATGTATAAATGCCATCTCATCAGTACCCTTAGTATCGTACGTACACGATTAAAACTTTCCTTTTATAACATGAATACGTGACACGAACATAAATTACAAGAACTACATACGTGTTATTACACGATAAATATTAAGTATGTATAAATGAACGATAATTTTTATAAATAATAATTAAATCACGAACATGAAATCATGACCGTAAGAATCACGAATGTATAATTATGTATTTACGTAATTATTATTACGACTACGTACAAGTATATATAATAACACGAATATTTAATAATAATGAAACGTAAATACGAATTGTTAGCCTCAAAATATTGAGTCAAACAAGAATGTTCGGTCATAGTTTATTATTGTAACATTTATTAGAACGTTGTAATGGTTAGTTAAATAGTCGTGGTTCACGGGCTTGGATTTAAGCTACTTAAAGCCCAAAAGACAAGCCCAGTCCAAACAATATAGCCCATTATGGTTACATGTAAGCCCGGCTATATAAGGCCCTTCCTAGCATGTTAGGAAGGGTGGATGATCATTTGTAACTCTAATTCTTCTAATCTAATATTCACCAAGTTAGTCATCTCTCTCTCTATTTTCTCTCACTACTTTCTCTCTCTAAATTCATATCTTTTCCATCTCGGATAAAAAGGTTTTATGTTTTCAAGCTCAAAATTTATATACAAATTGCATACAAAGTTGTTGTAGGAATTTGTGTTTGTCATTTTCTTGATTTTCACGAATTTAGTTGGTAATTTTAGCTTGCTTATTGGTTAGTTACAAGGTTCGAAATAATTTTCATTACACGGATTATAGGAGTTTTTGGTTTGATTTTGAAAAAGTTTGAAAAAATCAAGTTTTTTAAAAAGATTTTGGTAATATTCCGGATAAGGGTTCTCACACGAATTCCGGATAAGCTTCAATTTTAGGATTCTGGATAACCTTACAAACTCGCATTCTGGATAAGCCCAAAAAGACGTTTTCCGGATAAGGTCAACTTCGATTCCGTATTGTAACTAACAGACACATTCCGGATAATGGTTTTTACACGGATTCCGTATAAGCTCATAAATGAGGATTCCGGATAACCTCAAAAACTAGTATTCCAGATTAGATCCACAATTTTTCGGATTCCGGATAAGCTAAGATTTGTCGATTCCGGATAAGGGTAAATTCACATATTCCGGATAACAGTTTTCTTCATATTCCAGATAACGTAGCCAACAAGCATTCCGGATACTAGGCAAAACACTTATTCCGGATAACCTTTATAACTGATTCCGGATAAATCATTATTCCGGATTAGCAACTTTTAGAGATTCCGGATTTGTCATTAAATTAACATTCCGAATTTAGTAGTGTTTGTGATGTAGTGATTTTGCTACTCTTTAGGAAAAGAGAGCAAATAGGGTAAGCACGACGATTTAGGAAAACCGTGTGTAAATGACCCTAAAATGAGTTCGTTCTCAAGGAGGCTAGTGTGTTATGTGTGTAATGATTTGGATTAGATTTGTGATTATACTTTTGAGAAAGAAAAATAGAAATGAGATTAAAAGAGAATGACGGTTACGAAGACGGATTAAACTAAGTCGAAAAAGGTGTACACGTAAAACCGTAAAAAGCACTAAAATTAAAATTTTTAACCTAAAAATTCCTAAAAATTACCAAAAATCCACAATAATATTCTAAGAGTTTACAAAAAATCCAAACTTGCCAAAACCTTTTAATTAATTAGATAATGACTTTTTAATGCCAATTAAAGCCCTAAATATAAAAATTAATTATTAAAAAGTCCCAAACAAGATTTTAAAGTTTGTAAACCTCAAAAATACTCTAATTAAGCTAAAAAGTGTTTTTCAAAATTTTAAAACCACTAAAAACTATTTTTAAACAATTAAAAACTACTAAAATCAATTAAAACTTAAATTAATTCTAGAAAATAATTAAAAGACTCTAAAAATATTTGGAAAGTTGCAAAATTCCTAATTAAGTGTCTACAATCTAGGAAAAATATAAAAACTTAGAAAATCAGACTTTCAATTTTTAATAATAAAATAATATTAAAATATTATTAAAAATCCAAAAATCATAAAAAATTCTAAAAACTTGCAAACTAGCTTAATTTAACCTAAACAACTCAGAAATGAAAGTGAAATTACCTAAATACCCTTAATGGGCCTAGAAAATGGGCTAAACCCAAAACAGAACCTTATTGGGCCAAATTTGGGCCCAATATAAAAAAGTGTCCAAATTAAGCCCAAAAAGCACTACTTGACTCAAAATTTGATTTTAAACAACTTTTTCCAAAGGCTCAAAAGCTGAAAGTGTGAAATAAGCTAGCTTATACCAAACAGCTTATTCTTAATGGGCTTTTTGGCCCATTAAGCTATAAGCCAATGCCATAAGTTGAAGTTAAACACACAAGCTTCTTTTGTCCTAAATAAGACTTCTGCAAAAAGAAATTTGAAATAAGCCCAAGGAATAAGCCTGAAAATGCAGTAAGCAATCTATAGAAAACGACAAAATAATCGTTTTTGAGTTCTAGGCCACCCCAAGTGCTGATTCAAGTTTCAATAGCTTTTAAATGACTTAATTAAGCAAAATCAACAAAGAGTTTTCAAATAAGTTGACTCAATAAGCTGGAAAAAGCAAATAAGCACTTATGTAAAAGTCAAATAAGTTGGTTTTCTAGTAAAAAGTAAAAGTCAAAGTCCAATAAGCTCCAGTCTACTCAAATGGGTCAAATAATGAAGATCTATCACAAAAAATAAGTTGTTGCAAGTCTGGATAAGCTAAAATAGCTTATTGATAAGCTGAGTACAAGTTTACACTAGCAAGGGCTAGTTTTGGTGTTGAGTAGTAGGAACTTTTCCCACTGCTTGACTTATAGACTTTTTTGTCTTTAGTGAACTTTTTTGGGATTCAGACTACACAAAGGCACCCAAATGATCTTTGGATCATAAGGAGTCAATAACAATCAGAAATTCACAAACACAATCACCCAATTTGCATAGATTAATCAATAACGCACCAGATGTTGCACAGACATGAACAAATAAGCAGAACAGGTTCAATAAGCTATTCTAGCACAATTCAACCAGCCAAATTCAACCAAATGCATACACAAGCTATATTAAACTCAAATAAACAAGTCTAAACAGGTTTCATGCAATGGTTCAAAGAATTAAGCAAGATTCAAGCACCTTTAGTTACTGATGAACACAAGAACATGCAATTTTTCACTTTGCTGATGTATTTGACACACAAGCTAGATTCAACACCTCAGATCTATCAAGTATGTTATCTTAATGATGTTTAAACAGATTTTATCCCTAAACATGCATAAACTCTAGATTTTCCCAAAATTTTAGGTCAAAATCAGTCAAACTCACAAAGTTATAGCACAATCTTTGATTCAAGGTTTCAAACCACAAAACTTGCAGCAAAACACTCTCAAACAAGTATATATTAGATACCAAGCAAAAATACTAACTTCTAACAACACAATACCAAGATGCAATCACAAACAAGTAATCCCAAACACCCTTTTAACTTTTCAAAACCAATTTTTTCGAAGGAAAAGTGAGATTCAAGACCACCCAAGCTCAAATAAACACAATAACAACTAAGAACAACAGATTCAAGCAAGAATAAGCCACAAAATACACAAGAACAAAGGCAACACTCAAATATCACAAATATCCAAAATATTTTCAGATTTTGGGATTAAGGGTGTGTACCTCATGGATGTACATCCACACCCACGGATTTTGAGCTTATGTGCTAGCAAGAACAAGCACAAGCTTCTACAACAAAGCCTGCTAAGAATCAACAAAGTTAGAAGCAAGAGTATAAAACAGAAACTTGAAAAATCCTTGATTGATGCAACTCTTGTCCTCCACACTTGATTATCCCCAAGTTATAAGCTTCACCACACCTTGATAACTCAATATCAGGATGCTATGATCAGCCCTATAGCCCAAGAATTCCAAGATAGACCAAGAACTTAGCAAAATATCAAGAAAATGAAGAAAATGTGCAAACTTTTGCACACTCTTCTTTTGAAAACAGGTTTTTGATTCAAATTCAGTAAACAAAGAACATAAACAAGCATAAATAAGATGGCACTTGGTCTTTCTTCAACACACTTAACACAATTTCATAAATCTGAAAATAGGATTTACAAGTGCTTGAACAAGGAAAAACCAAAAGCAACGTACAAATGAGACCCTATGTGTAACACCCCCAATTTCACAAGGCAACGGAATATCAACATTGGGCGTTACTTCATAGCACATCACACACAGTCATAGAAAACGACCTCAAAAGAGACGTTTTATAAAATAAACCATTCGATAATTTTATTAAATCAGAGTTAACTAAATAAGAGGTCCCCACCAGTTTATACAAACCTTAAAAAATAATAAAGATTTGTCAAATGTATCGAATGGAAATTGTTTGTTTTGCCTTTACTTTATCCTGCGCGTCTCCATGCTCCAGCTGCTCTTAAACCTACACACCTGAGAATACATGCTAACATGTCAACACAATGGTTGAGTGAATTCATAGGTTTTTAATAAATAATAATGGGTTTTAAATAAACCATAAAGCTTTTGAACACAAGAATCTCATCCATTGGCGATATTGCAACACATACAATACCTATATTCCACACTATTATGCTAAGCTCATGACACCGATGCCTTAATCAATATATTTGCCCTAGTCAGGTATCTTGCCAAATACCCCATACCTCACGTACAACACACCCGGCTGAGCCTCCAACTCACAGGTGCGACCTGCCCGGGTGGGGGTCATCATTCCCAATGGATCCATTCGTCTGTACGAGCGCCTACCCATCATAGGTAGTTAACGGTTCACGATTTATAGGGACTTTTCACTAGCAATAAGCAACTTAGCCTTACTAATAGTGGGTCATTACCTGTACAATCAACGCTTGTGTTCATTTTCCAAAGGCATTCAATCAAACGTCTATACGTTTATTAACAACAGCTTGTATTCATTCAAAGCATATATTCTAACAACGAATGTTTATTCATAATCAAGAGCATGTATTCCCCCTCGCGGGCTTATAAACACATATAAAGCAGTAAAAGCGAGGCTATGAACTCACCTGGTATAGCTATAACATGTAGATCAAGGAACAAACGTCCAATAGTCTATACAGGACTTCACGAGATATCAATAGCTCATTGATCGAGAACGAGTTGCCCAACGGTCAACATATGACCGAACGAGACCTAATCATGACGAGACACGTCTTAGGCTCGAGACTATACATAAGTCATACATATATGTAAATAGTTTAGTTTAGTAAGTTTGGACATTGTATAAGTTTTATAAAAGTTTTCGTAAGACTTTTAGAAGAATTTACCATATAAAGTCTCATTATGACCATTAAGCCCATTAAAGCCCATTAGTGGCCCATTACAAGTTATTGTGACATTAGTCAATTTCAATCTCTGTATTAAACTCTAAACATATTATAAATCTCAGACCTAACAATGGCCCAATAGCCATTATAAGTGTGAGTTAGGCTTTTGTGGCCCAAGTCCACTTTATATGCATTACGGTTTCTACAACGCCTCAAACGACATCAAATTAATATTATTCGATGGTCGAATGTCGGGTCACATAATCATCAGTATATAGATTAGCCCATGCTTCACGATAGGTGGGTCCTACCACTTCGGTTTCTACAAAAATCAACGCGTTTTACATTAATTCAATATGATCAAATTCTTATAATTTATCGACATGCCTCGTAGATTAGATCGTTTCTCTTAAACCATAAATAATCAATATGAGTTATTTTTACCAAAATCATTCTTAACTTATGTAGTTTACTTATTATAAGTCCAATTACCCCTAATTTATACTTATCATAGCTCTTTTACCCATTCTATCATTTAGAAGAGTTGGCTGTTTTTCACTGTCAATATCGTTCTCACCGTTTTGGCCGCCATTTTCAAATCGTAAGGAACTGGTGGTCTATCCAATTGATTTTAGTTGTTTATGATTTTATATACAACCCATAGTTTTACCTTTTTCACTAGTTATGAGTTCTTATAAGAGTTTTCTGTCCGTTTACACAGCATGTTCAGATTTTACACTTTTTATCGTTTAGGCCATATTTAATTCATCGGGTATCGTCATGAGACGAGTCACCCGGCCAATTCATCACAAAACTTTTATCTATCCATAATTATAAATAACTAACCTCAAAGGCTACTTATACTATTTGTTTATATAACTCTTGCTACTGTCCTATAAATAAAAATTATAAGCAATACTAAGGGTTGGTTTAGGATAGTTTTCTTTGATTCAAACTATATAGAATTTCCAAAGTTTACGAAATAATGCTTGTGAATATAAGTAAAGAGATAAATTGAAAATTATACATAAGTAAATATTTAGAAAATTATATAGAAATGAAAAATACAAAATAGACAAAGAGCTTACAAGAATGAAGATAACCATGATAATAATTCATCAACACTTAGCTTCTTCTTCAAAACTAATAATCAAGCCATCCATTATTATTTATATCTATTTTTCATACATGTAAAGCTCTAAAAAACCACTTTAGATGATGACCATGATGATGACTTATGAAATAAGAATAACTCATTAATCAAGCCTACTATACAAGAACTTGCACCTCATAATCAAAGAGTTTAGCAAAAATTTAAATGATCAGTGTGTGTTGAGTTATTCGGTAGACAACAAGAAACGAAAGAAATAGAGAATGAAATCTTAATTTTAGGTTATGAATTACGTGTAAGTAAAATATAAGTCTTAGACAGGTGTTATAATAGAAAGACATATTCATGTCTTTGATTCTTAGAAGGTGACACGCCACTTTGAGTGGTGATATGTATGTTTTTATTTGTTAACTTTTTATTATTATTTATTAAATCGGTTATTATTCAAACCTGATATTTTTAAAGTTACGCGATTTAAAATATACGCGTTAAACACGAAAAATAAACTCTTAATATAAAATAAAAACGTTGACATTCGGAGGACGCTGATATTTCGATATATAAATGAGGGCTTAGGATTTAAAATACTTCAACGCGTCATATAAACGAATGAAGCTTAAAGGCTTAACGTAAATTACGAAGAATGCTCGTAAAATGTGAAATTAAAACAACGATAATAGAAAATATTTCTATGTCATAACAAGAATGTTTACGGTCAATGACGAACATATAATTTGCCGATAAATAACAAATGACACATATTCGATATGTTAAAGCCCTAACCTTGCCGGTTAGTCGAGAATTGAATATTATTCATAGAAACGGATATGAAAATTAAATGTCGGGTAATAAATATTGGTCCAAATATTAGAAATAAGATTAGATCTCAATCTAAATGTTGATTTTAAATATCCGATTACTACAGTAGCTACCCCTTTAGGGAGCGACGTCCCGGCGCTTAATTTGTCTCAACAGTCTTCAGTTTAATGGCAAAGATGTGAGGAATAGACAAATTATTGCTGAGGTTCCTAACGAATGTTGAATGAACAAAAGTCAAAGCAACGAGTATACATAACGAGCACAAATGAACGGTTTGAATGTAGCTTCAATCCTTAAAAGGAAAGATTAATACATAACTCGAAGCAGAAGCCATTGGAAGTGGAAAATTAACAAGTCGTCAATTTTTGGAAGTGCTTCAAGGTACATTACTACTAGATTATGAAACTTGCGATAGTCGATATAAGTTTGAATAAGTACACACGACAAGTGAAGAGTCAAATGGAGTGAGCACATTTGGAAAATCTCCAATGCGACAATCAATTCAAAACTATCGGGGATCGAATCGATCAAATCGAAACACATATCATCCACGTTCTTATTAAAAGAAATTACGTCATATGAAAAAAAATCGCATGGGTAGTACATAACTGTATCGAAAATGTTACAAAATAATCAAGACGAGGTAATTAATACTAGTCACACCAAATCATCTAATTGCATTGATCTCGAACATGCAAAGTTATTTCGTCAAAAGCGAATTCATCGACACGGAAATCGTTTGGAGTATACATTACTCGATCGGAGGAACTATGATCCAAGTAAAATATAAAAGCCATCATTAGGCACATATAATCACTTTACGACATGCTTGCAAAATAGCCAATCCATGACAAATCAAATATGTTCAATCAAGTTAAATCATGCTTGCTAAGTAGCCAAGCCATGATAAATAAGAATATTTGATAAGATTTTGCAGATACGTCCAGTCAAAGGAAAGTTTGCAAGTTAAAGGATGTTCACGATCTTGATTGCATAGATGCATATCGAACAATATTTTTGTCATCATAGGGTGCTCACACAGGGATCCATACCCAAATGACATTACAGGATGCTCACAAACGGATCCATACCCAAAAGATATTACAGGGTGCTCACAAACGGATCCATACCCAAAATATTTTCTCGTTACGTTTCAAAAATTCTTCGATGAACCATCCACAATAACAAGAAAGAATCTCAAGATCTTTTCATTCACGATGAGTTATGTTGATAACTTAATCCTCAGTCAATCCACAAGTACACAACTACTATCGATTAAACAAGTCATCTGTTCTCAGAACAGGTAATGGTTCTTAACGATTAGCTTATAATGCTCGCGATAGTTAGGACACATTAGAAATGGTCCATAGAAACAAATTATAACTCGAGAGAAGAGTAACGTGTTACTCGTACATAGACGATAATCAATAATAACCAATGTCAACGGTAATGAACGATTCGTACCAATAAAACACGAGTCGAATAAATACGTTCGTATACAAAATAATCACAAACCAAGTCGGGCAAACTTGAGCCCACTCATTTATAATTTGTTGTTTACATCCAAAGGCGTCCCAATCCATGTAAACAAGAATTATAAATTTATGGTTCGGGAACTTATAATTTTCTTGTTCAAATAAAAAGGCATCCCAATTTATTTCAACAAGACGATTATAAATCATCCTACTCAGGTAATACCGCCAGAAAACACGATATTATAACCAAATTTCATGCCATGACAAGTACTAGGTGTCAACAAACTTACTTCATGATTTTCGTACTCAAACGTCCCATTCCATCTGAATAAGGAAACCACAAACAATCTAAGGTCTAGTGGTTTAAAACTTTCTTATTTAAATGTCCCAATCCATTTCAATAAGAGAACCTTAAACGAAACATAGTTGGGCGATTTAAAATCTCTATATTTAAATGTCCCATTCCATTTAAATATAAGGTATTAAGTTGCTCAACTAATGACTACTATGAGCATATCTTTATTGTACCCAAATTACATATAGTTGATTAGGACATATATATATATATATCTTAGGTCCAACATTGGCATCCTCCTTTTCGCCAATAAAAAATAATCATACACAATCAACTTAAACGTTACATTACATAGAAGATGTCTCATCTGAGAAATGATTTTTCAAAATCATAAGGAATACAAAAATATGAATAACACAATAATCAATTACGTTTCGAAATGGGATGTCCTAAAATGGCACATCACAATAAGATGACAACAATAGAGTTCAAATTAGTCGATATATGAAAGATTACGAAACAATATATATGTACTCAAAATATCAAACGAGTTCCATACTCGCATTCGGATAATAAATTAATTATCGAGAAAGGTGATTGGCGGCGAGGCCAAACTCTCTATAAAACCATATCATAAAATGTACGATAATCACGCAAGGACCATTGATTCATGCGTAATACCCTTAAATACCATAGTATATACATTAATATACATACAACCATTTCTACATATACATAGGATCACATTATCACAACCAAGCATTAGTTTCTAGGAGCCATGAGCGCGCAGATACTTTGTAAGGCAATCAAACATTTTTTACGAAAGAGCAGTCATAGTCTAGGTTTTAAAAATGACCTAGTTCGCTATAACTAGTGCTCTGATACCAATCTGTAACACCCCCAATTTCACAAGGCAACGGAATATCAACATTGGGCGTTATTTCATAGCACATCACACACAGTCATAGAAAACGACCTCAAAAGAGACGTTTTATAAAATAAACCATTCGATAATTTTATTAAATCAGAGTTAACTAAATAAGAGGTCCCCACCAGTTTATACAAACCTTAAGAAATAATAAAGATTTGTCAAATGTATCGAATGGAAATTGTTTGTTTTGCCTTTACTTTATCCTGCGCGTCTCCATGCTCCAGCTGCTCTTAAACCTACACACCTGAGAATACATGCTAACATGTCAACACAATGGTTGAGTGAATTCATAGGTTTTTAATAAATAATAATGGGTTTTAAATAAACCATAAAGCTTTTTAACACAAGAATCTCATCCATTGGCGATATTGCAACACATACAATACCTATATTCCACACTATTATGCTAAGCTCATGACACCGATGCATTAATCAATATATTTGCCCTAGTCAGGTATCTTGCCAAATACCCCATACCTCACGTACAACACACCCGGCCGAGCCTCCAACTCACAGGTGCGACCTGCCCGGGTGGGGGTCATCATTCCCAATGGATCCATTCGTCTGTACGAGCGCCTACCCATCATAGGTAGTTAACGGATCACGATTTATAGGGACTTTTCACTAGCAATAAGCAACTTAGCCTTACTAATAGTGGCTCATTACCTGTACAATCAACGCTTGTGTTCATTTTCCAAAGGCATTCAATCAAACGTCTATACGTTTATTAACAACAGCTTGTATTCATTCAAAGCATATATTCTAACAACGAATGTTTATTCATAATCATGTATCCTTTCAAAAGGACACAACACGTATGCTTATTTACCAAGAGCATGTATTCCCCCTCGCGGGCTTATAAACACATATAAAGCAGTAAAAGCGAGGCTATGAACTCACGTGGTATAGCTATAACATGTAGATCAAGGAACAAACATCCAATAGTCGATACACGACTTCGCGAGATATCAATAGCTCATTGATCGAGAACGAGTTGCCCAACGGTCAACATATGACCGAACGAGACCTAATCATGACGAGACACGTCTTAGGCTCGAGACTATACATAAGTCATACATATATGTAAATAGTTTACTTTAGTAAGTTTGGACATTGTATAAGTTTTATAAAAGTTTTCGTAAGACTTTTAGAAGAATTTACCATATAAAGTCTCATTATGACCATTAAGCCCATTAAAGCCCATTAGTAGCCCATTACAAGTTATTGTGACATTAGTCCATTTCAATCTCTGTATTAAACTCTAAACATATTATAAATCTCAGACCTAACAATGGCCCAATAGCCATTATAAGTGTGAGTTAGGCTTTTGTGGCCCAAGTCCACTTTATATGCATTACGGTTTCTACAACGCCTCAAACGACATCAAATTAATATTATTCGATGGTCGAATGTCGGGTCACATAATCATAAGTATATATATTAGCCCATGCTTCACTATAGGTGGGTCCTACCACTTCGGTTTTTACAAAAATCAACGCGTTTTACATTAATTCAATATGATCAAATTCTTATAATTTATCGACATGCCTCGTAGATTAGATCGTTTCTCTTAAACCATAAATAATCAATATGAGTTATTTTTACCAAAATCATTCTTAACTTATGTAATTTACTTATTATAAGTCCAATTACCCCTAATTTATACTTATCATAGCTCTTTTACCCATTCTATCATTTAGAAGAGTTGGCTGTTTTTCGCTGTCAATATCGTTCTCACCGTTTTGGCCGCCATTTTCAAATCGTAAGGAACTGGTGGAGTATCCAATTGATTTTAGTTGTTTATGATTTTATATACAACCCATAGTTTTACCTTTTTCACTAGTTATGAGTTCTTATAAGAGTTTTCTGTCCGTTTACACAGCATGTTCAGATTTTACACTTTTTATCGTTTAGGCCATATTTAATTCATCGGGTATCGTCATGAGACGAGTCACCCGGTCAATTCATCACAAAAATTTTATCTATCCATAATTATAAATAACTAACCTCAAAGGATACTTATACTATTTGTTTATATAACTCTTGCTACTGTCCTATAAATAAAAATTATAAGCAATACTAAGGGTTGGTTTAGGATAGTTTTCTTTGATTCAAACTATATAGAATTTCCAAAGTTTACGAAATAATGCTTGTGAATATAAGTAAATAGATAAATTGAAAATTATACATAAGTAAATATTTAGAAAATTATATAGAAATGAAAAATACAAAATAGACAAAGAGCTTACAAGAATGAAGATAACCATGATAATAATTCATCAACACTTAGCTTCTTCTTCAAAACTAATAATCAAGCCATCCATTATTATTTATATCTATTTTTCATACATGTAAAGCTCTAAAAACCCACTTTAGATGATGACCATGATGATGACTTATGAAATAAGAATAACTCATTAATCAAGCCTACTATACAAGAACTTGCACCTCATAATCAAAGAGTTTAGCAAAAATTTAAATGATCAGTGTGTGTTGAGTTATTCGGTAGACAACAAGAAACAAAAGAAATAGAGGATGAAATATTAATTTTAGGTTATGAATTACGTGTAAGTAAAATATAAGTCTTAGACAGGTGTTATAATAGAAAGACATATTCATGTCTTTGATTCTTAGAAGGTGACACGCCACTTTGAGTGGTGATATGTATGTTTTTATTTGTTAACTTTTTATTATTATTTGTTAAATCGGGTATTATTCAAACCTGATATTTTTAAAGTTACGCGATTTAAAATATATGCGTTAAACACGAAAAATAAACTCTTAATATAAAATAAAAACGTTGACATTCGGAGGACGCTGATATTTCGATATATAAATGAGGGCTTAGGATTTAAAATACTTGAACGCGTCATATAAACGAATGAAGCTTAAAGGCTTAACGTAAATTACGAAGAATGCTCGTAAAATGTGAAATTAAAACAACGACAATAGAAAATATTTCTATGTCATAACAAGAATGTTTACGGTCAATGACGAACATATAATTTGCCGATAAATAATAAATGACACATATTCGATACGTTAAAGCCCTAACCTTGTCGGTTAGTCGAGAATTGAATATTATTCATAGAAACGGATATGAAAATTAAATGTCGGGTAATAAATATTGGTCCAAATATTAGAAATAATATTAGATCTCAATCTAAATGTTGATTTTAAATATCAGATTACTACACTTTGGCTTTATATATAGCCTTACAATGTATCTAGAAAGCTGATAAAGAAGTAAAACCCTAGTCTTGAACTTCCAAAATTGCCCTTGTGAAGTTTGAATGTCTTGGAGAATCATGTGACGGATTCTTGTTGTGTAGTGATAGCTGGCATCAAAAAGGTGATCCAAAGGCTTGTAACAAGCTTAGAATGTAAACTGAATTCTCCAACGTTGGATTGCTGCCACCTTTTTGGCGGTATGCATGAGTGTGGAGAAGGGGAGTCACAAGGAGACAAACGGGGTGATGAGGTGTCCAAGTTTAAGGTTGGGAAGTGATTATGATATCCTTAATCATGATTCTGGAGGTGATGGATGCTTAATTTTTGCTTAATCAATAATCCCCAATTTGTATCAAGAACACTAAGAACAAGTGTTTAATCTGTTTTGGTTTTAAAAATCATGTTAAGTGCCAAATATTAAACTAATCAAAGATTAGTTATATCCGGTTTTTAGTGGAAGGTGACATAGAGGAATGGTGAAAGGGGATTGGTGGGTTTTGGTGAGTGGGGCATGTGTCACCCCCTCACTGGTTAAGGTAACAATCATGTCTGCCAGTATTAAACCTCCAACTTTGCACAACTTGTCATTTGCATTCCAAACTCTATCAACGCCCAAACTCTTGTTTGTTAACTTTTGCAACTTTACACTTTTGCCCCAAAAACTTTTATGAAGTAAATTCAGGGGTAATTCTTGCCATTTTGTGATTTTTGAGGGACTGTTTTGGCAATTTCTTGATGGATAATGGTCTTGAGTTGTATAACTGATATTTTAGAGGATGAATTTGCCAAGTCATGTTTGATGAGGGACCATTTTTGCCAAATGTTGAAAGTTAAGGGTCCTTTTTGTAATTTTGGGATTTTCAAAGGACCAAACTTATAATTTCTTGTACTTTGAAGGTCTTCATGATGTGTTTGACTTTTTGGAGGACAATGGTTGACAATTTAGCTTTGTTGAAGGGCTAAACTTGCCAAATCTTCAAAGTGGAGGGCTCTTTTTGTAATTTTGACAAACTTTAGGGACCAATCTTGTAATTATGAAGATACAAGGGTATAAAGTGTCAATTCTTCCATATTAGAGGACCCTTCTTCATAATTCTTCAAATCTTCAAGGGTTAATCTTGGAAAATTCTTCATTAGGGCTTGGTTCATTGTGCGGCTTCGTTTCCCGTGTTCGTTTTTGAATGATTCTTGTGATCTTTTGTCATTTTCTCAATATCCGTACCTAAAATACACAAGCAACAAACACAAGCATATATATGGGTATTTTGATGATATTTAATGTATTTTAAGCCCTATTTGGACGATGAGACTATGTATAATTGCAGTCTCATCACTCCCCCATACTAAACCATTGTCGTGCCCTCACGTAATGCTAGAATAAAGTATCGTATAATCTCCAAAATTCATTTTTATTCACTTTATTGAATGATAAACTAGAAACACTACTACTATTGCTACTACTACTTGCGTTTTAGACATAATGTATGTTCTTCATCGCAAAATGGGACGTTTAGGTTCATAGAATAAGAACACGTGAATGCTTCATTAGAAATAATTTCATCGTCCTCGATTTTCACCCCAATTCCATGCCAAGCGTGCAAGGAGATCATTGTCATTATAAGTTAGTAATGCTAACACTACTCATATGCCCTAATCACGTACTTATCCTCCCATTATTCCTAAGTTGTATCTCTTGTATTTTATATTGTCTTGAATGTTTCACGAGGATACATTGTTTGACTTATGCGATCATAGATATTTAGGTCTAAAAATAGAGTCCTAACGGTGTAACCAAGACCATCAAATCAATAACCCCTCCCAATAGACAACGATGTCAAAAAACTAAGTTGACAAGAAGAATCGATAAACACGGTTTTATAACGGTTTTGAACATGAGACTTATTACTAAGACTTTTATACGCCCCCTAACGGAAGGGCCTTATTATCTTTGGTTTACCTCCATCTTTTATTAAACTTCGCCATGAAGCTTTTATTATGACTTCGGTCTTGCCTTGCCTTTTATTATCCACCTCATCGGTAGTTTTATTAGCCAAAGACGTATATCCTCACGCTAAGGCGAATTTTGGATCTTTAAAGCTTCGAAGATTAAGGCTTGATTCACTTTCAATTTTGCATAGATTTTTCGGCCTTGTGGGGCTTCAAATTGTTTGCTTAATTTAGGTGAGCACTTGAAATCTTATTATTGGGTGAAGCTTTCGATTATTAGGGTGCCAATACTTCAAAACCGTGACGCTGGCGATACCTTAATGTCTTCCCAATTTAACTACACGGAAGCTACTAGAAAAGACTAGAAACCCAACAATCCCAACTAAACCGCTAAGTCAATATTTATTAAGCAAAAAATATTTACATGCGAAGGAAGAATAAGCAAACAACGAGAACACATGAGTTTTTGAAAGAATACGAGTACTCTACGTTTAGCATAGTAACTTATAATTAACCCTATCATTTCTCGTCCTCATTTAAGAGACTTAGCCTAATGTGTAGTTAAGGAATCGAAGCTAAGTGCTCAACACGCACGGTCGAGTCAAAAATTACTCTTATTCTCGCCATCGGAAAACCTACATTTGTGTCTTCAAACACTTATAAAACATGAGAAAAATTTTAAAATTTGGCCATTTTTAGCCTTATTTTGCAACAAAAAGATAAGCTTTGGAAAGCGTGAAGGTTTAGCAAGGCAAGTATCTATTCACTCCCCCATACTAAAGTTAAACATTGTCCTCAATGTTTCGAGTCTAGGGGTGCAAACACCCCCATACTAGAGACGTAGTCGAATGCCTAATCTAGCATGGAAAGGGTGTAACCAATAAATTAATAGCCGTTTATGAAGTGTGCTAATAACCTAAGGTTAGAACATCAAAGGATATATCATGGATATTGAGAAAGTCTTCAAAGCAAACGACCGAGTGCTCCCATAAAACGAACATGAGAGGCTCCAATCGTGAAGATCATGATCATCTAAAGTCCACAATTCACAAACAACCATGGAACAAAGGTTGGAAGGGCACAAATCCCCACACGTAAGCTACATTAGAAAGCGATAATATTTACATAGGATAAGCATGGGACTCCCCCACGAGGCACCTCGTTTTTGATTACCGAGTCATGAGCTCGACTCGATCCCCTCAATACTAATTATCATTGGGGAAAGTGACTTGGTCGAGGTAGTTCAAGGATGGAACTTCCCCGCCAAAGTAGTGCTTCAACCTATGTCCATTCACCTTGAAATTGGGGCCATCATTTTGAGCTAGCTCGATGGTCCCATATGGAAATACTTGAGTCACGGTGAATGGACCGGACCAACGAGATTTCAATTTACCGGAAAAGATTTTCAAGCGAGAATTAAAAAGCAAAACTTGATCCCCAATGTTAAAAACCCGGTTTTTTAATTTTAGAATCATGCAACTTTTTAGTTTTTTCCTTATAAATTAATGAATTTTCATAAGCAATGTCCCTCAATTCATCCAGTTCATTTAATTGCATTTTCCGGTGTTTTCCCGCGGTCTCCATATCATCATTACAATGCTTTAGGGCCCAATAAGCCTTGTGTTCTAATTCGATAGGCAAATGACAATTCTTTCCATACACAAGCTTATAGGGAGTGCACCCAATGGGCGTCTTATGAGCGGTCCTAAAGGCCCATAAAGCATCGTCCAACTTATCCGACCATAATTGTCGGTTTTCCCCAACGGATCTCTCCAAGATCCTCTTCAATGCTCGGTTTTAAACCTCGACTTGCCCACTCGTTTGTGGGTGATAAGCCGTAGAAAGCCGATATGTAACCCCATATTTCCTTAGGACCCTTTCGAATTGGTCGTTACAAAAATGGGTTCCACGATCGCTTATGATCGCACGAGGGGTTCCAAACCGAGAAAACAAGCTTTTCAAAAACTTGACTACCACACGAGCATCATTGGTGGGAAAGGCTTTGGCCTCCACCCACTTAGATAGGTAGTCAACCGCAACGAGGATATACTTATTACCACGAGATGATAGGAACGACCCCATAAAGTCTATACCCCAAACGTCAAAGATCTCACACACTTGGATGATGTTTTGTGGCATTTCATCTTTTTGTGAGGCTTTTCTTTGTCGTTGGCATGAATCACATGACTTCACAAGATCTTGTGCATCTCGGTAAATGGTAGGCCAAAAGAAGCCCCAATAGTGTAATCACTTGCATCACACATAAGCTCAAATGGGAGGTTCCAATTGGGAGCAACAAGAATGGGAGCTTCGGTAAGTTTCCTCTTAAGGATTTCAAAGGCTCGTACACAATCTTCGTCAAAGACAAAACGTGCCTCTTTTTCAAGAAGATGTGTAATGGGTCGAGAGATCTTTGAAAAATCCTTGATGAATCGCCGATAAAAGCCCGCGTGGCCTAGGAAACTCCTAACTCCCTTAACGGTTTTGGGATGAGGTAATTTGGCGATGACGTCTACTTTAGCTTGATCTACCTCAATCCCCGCTTTCGAGACCTTGTGCCCTAAGACGATTCCACTCTTAACCATAAAATGACACTTTTCCCAATTGAGCACAAGGTTGGTCTCCTCAGAACGCTTCAACATTCTCTCAAGATTTGACAAACACGAAGTGAACGAATTACCAAAAACGGAAAAGTCATCCATGAAGACTTCCATCGTCTTCTCGATCATGTCATGAAAAATAGCCATCATGCACCTTTGAAAGATTCCCGGTGCATTGCAAAGTCCGAATGGAATTCTACGATAGGCAAACGTTCCATATGGACACGTAAACGTAGTTTTTTCTTGATCACGAGGATCGATGGCAATTTGGAAGTAACCGGAAAAACCATCTAGAAAGCAATAGAAATCGTTTCCCGCAAGACGCTCCAACATTTGGTCCATGAAGGGCAAGGGAAAATGGTCTTTTTGAGTGGCTTCATTCAACTTACGATAGTCAATGCACACTCTCCATCCGGTCACGATTCTAGTGGGAATCAACTCGTTGGCATCGTTTGGCACAACGGTCATTCCTCCCTTTTTAGGGACACAATGAATAGGACTCACCCAAGGGCTATCGGAAATAGGGTAAATCTTTCCCGCGTCAAGGAGTTTAAGGACTTCCTTTTTGATGACGTCGTGAATTTTGGGGTTCACCCTCCTCCATTAAGATTTTGTGGGTACAAAACTTGGGATCGATCCCCTCAATGTCGGATAACTTCCACGCAATTGCCCCCTTGTGATCCTTTAGAACATCGACAAGTGCGGTTTTTTCATCATTCGAAAGTTCCTTCGCAATAATAACCGGAAACTTGTCGTCCTCCTCCAAATAGACATATTCGAGGTGAGGAGGTAAATCTTTCAACTCGAGGATAGGTGGTTCCTCACGTGAAGATTTGGGCTCGATACTCATAACCTCCTCGGGTGGAGGAAATGAGAAATCGTTAAGAAAATCCTTGATAATCGAGAAGTCCTCATCGTTGTCGAGGTCTTCGTGACAAGTACATGGAACATCGAATTCTTCCAACGTTAAACCACCACCTTAAAATGGAGTGAAGGTTGGTGTCGAATTATCAAGAATTGGATCTAACATAGTGAGATTGCCACTAGTTTCTTCATCACCAAAACCTAGAACTTCTTGTGAAAATTCCTCGCAAACCACGTCAATCATATCAACGAGGTTTATGGTTGCAACGGAATAACCATGAGAAATTTGAGAGTTTAAGTTGTGTTTATAACAAGTTCCTCGTCATTGAAACGTAAGGTGATCTTTCTAACATGAACATCGATCAAAGCCATAGACGTATCTAAAAACGAACGACCTAAAATGAGAGGAACTTGAGGATCCCTGGGGATATCAACAACGATAAAGTCTACGGGATAGTAGAACTTCCCCACTTTCACAAAAACGTCTTCCGCCAAACCACATGCGGGAATCGTGGAATGGTCGACCAACTCGATAGACATTAGTGAAGGAGTGATAGGTGTGAAAGCACCCATCCTTTTACCACTTATTTCTGGCTAAAACAAGACCAACACACGTATTTAGTATCATTTGTTTGGAATTATGCGTGGTTTTTGTGTTTATTGTGTTTTTAGAGTCAACCGGATGAATATTGAAGAAAACATGGGATTGCACGGGTTTTATCTTAGAAAAAGACTCAAGACAAAGTCTATTGTCCAAGAGATGCAAAAGATTTGAAGTCATTGTGCCTATTTAAAGATTTATCGAAGAATAGAGCCAAAGATGGAAGATTCTTATATGTCGAAGAATTCGAGTCTATTAAACGAAAGATTATAAGACGAGTTGGAATTATTCACCGACACTTCTAAAAATCCAAAGTCGGAAACGTTTATTTAAAGAAGCGTGAAGACTAAAGAAGAAAGAAGAAAAGAAGCCCAAACCAAAGCCCATTCACAAGCCCACCATCACACGCCTATAAATAGGACCTTACTTCACAATTTGGAGGGGAGAGTCTTAGTTCTTTAGTTTTTTCATTTTCTCTAGTTTTAGAGAGAGAAAGTTCCCAACTTTCTCTCACTAAATTTTTCTTTGTTTTCATCTTTTAAATTTGAGCTTTCTTTAATTTTTGTATTTTGAATCTCATTAATCTAATTCAAGTCAAGCTTTTAAGTTCTTAATTCTCTTTCTACATTTCTTGATTCTACTTATTCCCATCCGAAATCTTTAGTTTGATCCGAATCCTTCATTATTCGTGATTGAATTTGAGGTTGTGTAATAAGAAAGTTCGTTTCTTGCTTGTTCCTACTTAAGCTTTCATTTGGTTAAGCCATAAGCTCTCTATGCTTATTGGCTCACTTCTTGACTTAGCTTATTGGTTTTCGGATTTCACAAGGTTTTAGTCATCTTTAAGTTCGTTTCATAAAGTTCATAATTGTTTACGTTTTACAAGTTGTCGAATTTAAGCTTTTTAAGTTGTTTAAGTTTTGGATTAGTTAGCTTATGGATTTTGCTTATTGAGTTTTTAAGTTGCCACCAATTTCGGAACAACATTGCTCCCATCGCAATATAACGGTTTGTACACATGCCGACGAGAAGCTTGGTTTGATCGAAATAACCCTTTGTGGTTTTACTTTGCGATCGGTTTTCATTCCCCTTATTCCGATCTGGGATTGCGATCGCTCATTGCGATCGCACATTCCGACGGGACTAAGGTTCTATTTTAAGTCGAAACTCTGGCCAATTTTTATTTACCACATTCCGATCTGACTTTGCGACAAAGGGTCTTTAGATATTCCGATCTAACTTTCCGATCTAGATATCATTCCGACAGCTTTGATTTTAATTATTCCGATGGTAACTTACATGAACATTCCGATGGACCTTCACTTGAAACATTCCGATGGACCATTTTAATTGTATTCCGATGGTCATGATTTTGGCATTCCGATAGCTTTGCATTTTTTATATTCCGATGCACTAAGTTTTAAAGTTTTATGAAGTTTTAAGTGTTAGTTTAATTAAGTTTTCAAAGTATTTTTCTAATTTTTTCTTTACGTTTTCAAGCTTTTATTTTTAACTCGTCAATTTAGTTTAATTTTCCAAAGCTTATAATTTACTCAACGCCACTTACATTTATTTGTTATTAGTTTAAAATAAATAAACAACCCAACACCCTTTTAGTAACCAAGAACAAATCATTCCACTTAGAACCGTGATCAATTCGAGGAGGATACCGCGAGAATTTAACATGAACCCAATGAAAACCCCAATATCAAGGAGTAATATTAGGAAGATTGAGCGACTTGAAGATTGCAAGTGGCATCAAGTTAATGCTAGCACCAAGATCGGCCAAGGCATAGCATTCTTCCATATCTTGAATTGCACAAGGGATCAAAAATTTACCGGGATCACCGACTTTTTGAGGTATGCGATTAAGATAAACCGACGAACAACTAGACAATTGGTGCAATTTCTCCTTGTTGTTCAACATACTCTTAAAGTTAGAGGCAAATCGAGGCATCATGACCAAAGCATCAGCAAAACTCACATTAAAGTGCAAATCACGAAACATTTTCATAAAAAGCTCAAATTGATAATTGTCGCGCTCTTGACGTTTCTCCTTCCTAAGTCTCGATGGATAGGGCAAAGGTTGTGTGGGTTGAGGCATAGTAGGCATAGCCTTTGGAATATCGGATTTCAATGATGGTAATGGGTTAACCGTAGGTGTGGCATGAGCAGTACTTCGTGGGATTGGGACATGCTCCTTTTCGACCACCACCTCGGGTTCTTCCTCAATTGCTTCCTCCATAGGAGCAATTGGTAGAGGAGTCGGTTCCTTAAGTGTCTTACCACTACGTGTGGTAATCACTTTCATCTCACCCTTAGGGTTGGATACGGTGTTGCTAGGAAGACTACTCGAAGACGGTTTACACATTATTGCCTCAAACATAGACGAGATTTTATCTTCAAACATGGATTGCCTCAATACGGCCTCGGTTTGCCTTTTCTCGGCCTTAATCATCTCTTGTTTAATCTCATGTTGCCCTTGTTCCATTTTTTGTTGGTTTTGTTGTAACCTAGTGACATTTCCCTCCATCTTGTTGGTGTGGATCTTAAGTTCATTAGCTAACTCATTTTTCAACTCTTTCTTCAAGTCGTTCTTAAACTCGGATCTTAGGCTAATGATTTCTCTTTGAATATTGTCAAACCTAGCATCATTCCCATTAACGTATTCAACAAATTCATTTGGAAGATCTTTCAAAGTTTGCAAACCTTTGTGGTTGTTTTGAAAATCATTTTTATTCTTGTTTGAAACTTTATTATTAGCCCCTTGATTACCATAGTTTCCCTTGTTGAAATTGTTTTTGAAACCAACTTGATTGTTGCGATAGTTGTTGTTAGCATTTTGATTTGAACCAAAACCCGGTGGAGTCAATTGATTAGAGCGGGAAACTTGACCGTTTTGGTTGTAATTTCCCGTGGCCGCGAAGGCACTCGAAGTGTTACCACCGTTGGTAATGCACTCGGAGAAATCATGACCTCCACCACAATACATGCAAGAAACCTCAACCGCTTTAGCCGTAGCGGGAGCACTTGGTTCACCAACTTTATACTCAATCAAAAGTCCTTTTAGCTTATCAAAAATCTTGTTTTCCAAGTTCGCCTCAATTTGGCAAGCATCGATGGTAGTAGACAAAGAAGGTGAAGCCGAAGACGAAGCCTTACGAACACTAGACGTGCTACGAGGACTATACACCTTAGATCTATTCTCAATTATCACCAAAGATTTCTCAACCGTTTTACACAAAAAATTACCACCCGCGGCGGCATTCAAATAATCCCTTTCATGATCATTAAGTCCATTGTAAAACGTGTCAACTTGATGCAAGTCGGAAAAACCGTGATGAGGACATTCATGTAACATTTCCTTAAACCTATTCCAAGCCGTTGAAAAACTTTCATAAAATTCTTGTGAAAACTTTGAAATCTCGTTTTTCAAGTGCGTAGTCTTAGAGGGCAGAAAAAATTGGTTCACAAACTTAGAAACGAGATCCTTCCACGTCAATATAGAATTGGGTGGCTCTTTCTCTAACCAAATTTTAGAGGGCCCCGCTAAGGAATACGGAAAAAGCATCATCTTAATCGAGTCATTCGAGACATCCTTAAACTTACAAGTGGCGGTAAGACGATTGAATTGGTGGATATGGTTGTGTGGATTGTCCTTCTCATCACCACAGAATATTTTGTTTTGGATCATCGACAACAAACCCGTTTTCACCTCAAAATTCTCCGCAAGGATAGAGAGAATCACAATAGCCTCTCCATAACCCTCGGTGGGTGCTTGAAGTAACTCCATCATAGTTCGATTCGCCATGGTTGGTGCTTCTCTTACAATGGGTTCGTCAATAGGAGACTCCTCATTAGAAAGATTGGGAGTGGGAGTTTTGTTGATTCGTTTACGTGCACGTCTTGCTTGATTACGAGTTAGCATAAACGTCACGTACAACGAGGGGACGAGCAAAGAAGATTCTTTTTGGTGTTTTGTATTTTTCAATTTTTTTGTGGTTTTTGATTGTATTAACCTTTTTGGATCTAGGTGAATGTTTTTAAGTATACACAAATCTACAAATCTCCTCCTTAATCAAATCTCTTGATTAAAGAAGCCTCAAGGAATGAAAACGATCACGTGAAGTGAACGCCTTCGATGACTTTAGAACGTTGGTGGAACACCAAAACGTTCAAGAGCGTTTAATGAATTGAAACCAAGAAAATATATATGATACTTAGTAATACTTTGGGCGGCAAAACCCTCGATTAGCTCTCAAAATCAAATACTCACAAGCAAGCGGGGAAACGAGGCGGCACGAAGCACTTAAGAGCCTTTTTCCTTAGGATATATTTTATAATATCCGCCTTATACCCACCTTATAATTTGTATTTTTCAAGATTGAGCTTCACGAAAGTATTTATCTATTTTTGCCTTTTTCTTTGGTTTGAGATTTGAATACAATGATTGGGTAATGACCTCCCAAGTCAAGGTTGTGATTTCTCACGTATTTGGAGTACTTGTGAATTTATTGTTCTACGTATACACTATAGTAATAGTATTCACACAAAAACCGAAAACCGATAATACGTATTAGTAGAGTGCTACTAATACAAATACTATTTTTGTTAGTATATAAAAACAACAATTCCAAATCAAAACACAACACGCCTCCCTGCTAGCGGCGCCAAAATGATGTAGTGATTTTGCTACTCTTTAGGAAAAGAGAGAAAATAGGGTAAGCACGACGATTTAGGAAAACCGTGTGTAAATGACCCTAAATTGAGTTCGTTCTCAAGGAGGCTAGTGTGTTATGTGTGTAATGATTTTGATTAGATTTGTGATTATACTTTTGAGAAAGAAAAATAAAAATGAGATTAAAAGAGAATGACGGTTACGAAGACGAATTAAACTAAGTCGAAAAAGGTGTACACGTAAAACCGTAAAAAGCACTAAAATTAAAATTTTAACCTAAAAATTCCTAAAAATTACCAAAAATCCACAATAATATTCTAGGAGTTTACAAAAAATCCAAACTTGCCAAAACCTTTTAATTAGTTAGATAATGACTTTTTAATGCTAATTAAAGCCCTAAAAATCAAAATTAATTATTAAAAAGTCCCAAACAAGATCTTAAAGTTTGTAAACCTCAAAAATACTCTAATTAAGCTAAAAAGTATTTTTCAAAATTTTAAAACCACTAAAATTTATTTTTAAACAATTAAAATTACTAAAATCAATTAAAACTTAAATTAATTCTAGAAAATAATTAAAAGACTCTAAAAATATTTGGAAAGTTGCAAAATACCTAATTAAGTGTCTACAATCTAGGAAAAATATAGAAACTTAGAAATTCAGACTTTTAATTTTTAACAATAAAATAATATTAAAAAATCAAAAATCATAAAAAAAATTTAAAAACTTGCAAACTAGCTTAATTTAACCTAAATAACTCAGAAATGAAAGTGAAATTACCTAAATACCCTTAATGGGCCTAGAAAATTGGCTAAACCCAAAACAGAACCTTATTGACTCAAAATTTGATTTTAAACAACTCTCTCCAAAGGCCCAAAAGCTGAAAGTGTGAAATAAGCTAGCTTATACCAAACAGCCTATTCTTAATGGGCTTTTTGGCCCATTAAGCTATAAGCCAATGCCATAAGCTGAAAATAATCATACAAGCTTCTTTTGTCCTAAATAAGACTTCTGTAAAAAGAAATTTGAAATAAGCCCAAGGAATAAGCCTGAAAATGCAATAAGCAATCTAGAGAAAACGACAAAATAGTCGTTTTTGAGTTCTAGGCCACCCCATGTGCTGATTCAAGTTTCTATAGCTTTTAAATGACTTAATTAAGCAAAATCAACAAAGAGTTTTCAAATAAGTTGACTCAATAAGCTGGAAAAAGCAAATAAGCACTTATGTGAAAGTCAAATAAGTTGGTTTTCTAGTAAAAAGTCAAAGTCAAAGTCCAATAAGCTCCAGTCTACTCAAATGGGTCAAATAATGAAGATATATCACAAAAATAAGTTGTTGCAAGTCTGGATAAGCTAAAATAGCTTATTGATAAGCTGAGTACAAGTTTACACTAGCAGGGGCTAGTTTTAGGTGTTGAGCAGTGGGAACTTTTCCCACTGCTTGACTTATAGACTTTTTTGTCTTTAGTGAACTTTTTTGGGATAAAGACTACACAAAGGCACCCAAATGATCTTTGGATCATAAGGATTCAATAACAATCAGAAATTCACAAACACAATCACCCAATTTGCACATATTAATCAATAAAGCACCAGATGTTGCACAGACATGAACAAATAAGCATAACAGGTTCAATAAGCAATTCTAGCACAATTCAGCCAGCCAAATTCAACCAAATGCATACACAAGCTATATTAAACTCAAATAAACAAGTCTAAACAGGTTTCATGCAATGATTCAAAGAATTAAGCAAGATTCAAGCACCTTAAGTTACTGATGAACACAAGAACATGCAATTTTTCACTTTGCTGATGTATTTGACACACAAGCCAGATTCAACACCTCAGATCTATCAAGTATGTTATCTTAATGATGTTTAAACAGATTTTATCCCTAAACATGCATAAACTCTAGGTTTTCCCAAAATTTTAGGTCAAAATCAGTCAAACTCACAAAGTTATAGCACAATCTTTGATTCAAGGTTTCAAACCACAAAACTTGCAGCAAAACACTCTCAAACAAGTGTATATCAGATACCAAGCACAAATACTAACTTCTAACAACACAATACCAAGATGCAATCACAAACAGGTAATCTCAAACACCCCTTTAACTTTTCAAAACCAATTTTTTCAAAGGAAAAGTGAGATTCAAGACCACCCAAGCTCAAATAAACACAATAAAAACTAAGAACAAAATATTCAAGCAAGAATAAGCCACAAAATACACAAGAACAAAGGCAACACTCAAATATCACAAATATCTAAAATATTTTCAGATTTTAGGATTAAGGGTGTGTACCTCATGGATGTACATCCACACCCACGGATTTTGAGCTTATGTGCTAGCAAGAACAAGCACAAGCTTCCACAACAAAGCCTGCTAAGAATCAACAAAGTTAGAAGCAAGAGTATAAAAACAGAAACTTGAAAAATCCTTGATTGATGCAACTAGGGGTGCAAACGAGCCGAGCTTTTATCGAGCTATTCGAGCTCGAGCTCAAGCTCGACTCGATCGAGTCGAGCTTTTATCGAACTCAAGCCCGAGCCCAAGCCTAATAGTATGGATCGAAACATATAATGAGCCGAGCTCGAGCTTTTGATAGCTAGGCTCGAGCCCTTATCGAGCTTTTTCGAGCCTTAGTATAAATATATTTTTATATAAGTACGAAAACGTTCATTTAAGTATTAGCCTTATTATCAAGAGTAACTATATAAAAACTTAAATAATTTATTAATAGTCGTTATCATAGTTTAGTACATACATAGAATTTGTGGTGGTGTGTAAACGATAATGATATATTTGTTTCGTATATGTAATTTCGAGCTTTTCAAGCTAAGCTCGAGCTTTGCTCGAATCCTTATCGAGCCGAGCTCAAGCTTTGAAGGTAAAAGCTCGACGAGCTATCGAGCCGAGCTCGAGCCCATTATTTTATATTTCGAGCCGAGCCCGAGCCCTGTTGAGCTCGGGCTCAGCTCGGCTCGTTTGCAGCCCTAGATGCAACTCTTGTCCTCCACACATGATTATCCCCAAGTTATAAGCTTCACCACACCTTGATAACTCAATATCAGGATGCTATGATCAGCCCTATAGCCCAAGAATTCCAAGATAGACCAAGAACTTAGCAAAATATCAAGAAAATGAAGAAAATGTGCAAACTTTTGCACACTCTTCTTTTGAAAACAGGTTTTTGATTCAAATTTAGTAAACAAAGAACATAAACAAACATAAATAAGATGGCACTTGGTCTTTCTTCAACACACTTAACACAATTTCATAAATCTGAAAATAGGATTTACAAGTGCTTGAACAAGGAAAAACCAAAAGCAACGTACAAAAGAGACCTTATGGTTTTATATATAGCCTTACAATGTATCTAGAAAGCTGATAAAGAAGTAAAACCCTAGTCTTGAACTTCCAAAATTTCCCTTGTGAAGTTTGAATGTCTTGGAGAATCATGTGACGGATTCTTGTTGTGTAGTGATAGCTGGCATCAAAAAGGTGATCCAAAGGCTTGTAACAAGCTTAGAATGTAAGATGAATTCTCCAACTTTGGATTGCTGCCACCTTTTTGGCAGTATGCATGAGTTTGGAGCAGGGGAGTCACAAGGAGACAAATGGGGTGATGAGGTGTCCAAGTTTAAGGTTGGGAAGTGATTATGATATCCTTAATCATGATTCTGGAGGTGATGGATGCTTAATTTTTGCTTAATCAATAATCCCCAATTTGTATCAAGATCACTAAGAACAAGTGTTTAATCTGTTTTGGGTTTTAAAAATCATGTTAAGCGCCAAATATTAAACTAATCAAAGATTAGTTATATCCGGTTTTTAGTGGAAGGTGACATGGAGGAATGGTGAAAGGGGATTGGTGGGTTTTGGTGAGTGGGGCACGTGTCACCCCCTCACTGGTTAAGGTAACAATCATGTCTGCCAGTATTAAACCTCCAACTTTGCACAACTTGTCATTTGCATTCCAAACTCTATCAACGCCCAAACTCTTCTTTGTCAACTTTTGCAACTTTACACTTTTGCCCCAAAAACTTTAGTGAAGTAAATTCAGGGGTAATTCTTACAATTTTGTGATTTTTGAGGGACTGTTTTGGCAATTTCTTGATGGATAATGGTCTTGACTTGTATAATTTATATTTTAGAGGACTGAATTTGCCAAGTCATGTTTGATGAGGGACCATTTTTGCCAAATGTTGAAAGTTAAGGGTCCTTTTTGTAATTTTGGGATTTTCAAAGGACCAAACTTATAATTTCTTGTACTTTGAAGGTCTTCATGATGTGTTTGACTTTGTGGAGGAAAATGGTTGACAATTTTGCTTTGTTGAAGGGCTAAACTTGCCAAATCTTCAAAGTGGAGGGCCCTTTTTGTAATTTTGACAAACGTTAGGGACCAATCTTGTAATTATGAAGATACAAGGGTATAAAGTGTCAATTCTTCCATATTGGAGGACCCTTCTTCATAATTCTTTAAATCTTCAAGGGTTAATTTTGGAAAATTCTTCATTAGGGCTTGGTTCATTGTGCGGCTTCGTTTCCCGTGTTCGTTTTTGTATGATTCTTGTGATCTTTTGTCATTTTCTCAATATCCGTACCTAAAATACACAAGCAACAAACACAAGCATATATATGGGTATTTTGATGATATTTAATGCATTTTAAGCCCTATTTGGACGATGAGACTATGTATAATTGCAGTCTCATCAGTTTGTTATTCCGGATAACGGTTTTCACAATTTCTTGAAGTTTCAACCACAATCTTCTCACAACTTCATCTACTTAAGATCCTATTCACTTCACATCATTTTTGAGATGGATTCTACTCAAGAGTATCGTGTCACAAACAACAACATCAAGGTGGCGGGTAATGTGATAACCCTGGTTTTGAGGTTCGTCACTTAGTTTTATTTTGTGCTAGTTACGTGTCTTTACGTGTTTATGTGCTTATTGGTGTGTATAGATTGTGGTTTGGATATCGTTTCTGGTACGGGGTACCTTGTGTTTGAATCGATGTGTGATGATTTCATGTTCATGAGCTCACATGGTAGTGACTATGAAGTGAAATGGTGTTATTTAGTGGTTTTACATATACGTATATGTATTATAGAAAATCGTATATTTTACGATTTACGGTTCAGCATTTAGATGTCTCGGATGAGGTAATTAGTCATATGGATATTTTTCGGGATGGTTTTAAGTCATTCAGGACTTAGTTATAAAGTTTATTTCAAAATTTGAGATTTTTTATAAAAGTGTATATTTTACGTTTTTTTACGGTAAAACGCGTAAATTTGACTAGTTTTACGGTTTTGAGGTTTTGGAGGTTTTAGGAGCTGAAATAAATTAAGGTAAAATAAGGTATTATTAATAACTTAATGATATGTAATAAAAATAAAAAAAAATATAAAGGAGCGGTTTAGGCCGATTAACACAAAGAAAAAAAAAGGAAAAGAGAAGGTTTATGGTAAGTGGGCTTTTGGGTTGGACAAGGATCTTTGTATTATATAAAAACATTATACACCACATCAAACGCATTCATTATTTTTCCCTGGAGAAAAAAAGTCGTGGGTTTCATAGAAGGTTTTTAGGGTTCTTCATAATTTTGGGGATTTTCATAAATCAAAGGTAAAGTCATTAATCCCTTTTTAATATAATTTATTATAATGTTTTCTTTAATCATCTTATGATGGATTTAGGTTAGGGTTTAATTTAAAAATAGTAAATTAATGTTATATTAATGGTGTTATAATGATTACATAAATTAGGGCTTGTAATTAGAGGGATTATGGTTAATTAATGAGGTTGATTTTGTTAAACCCGTTTTTAAAAACTGGGCAGAATTTTGAGTCAATTGTTTTGATCATATCGGGATTTATATAAACTCTTATTTTACGATCCAAGTATCCCTGAAAAGGTAATTGAAGTGGCTTTCCAATGCAAGAAACTAGAACTAAATTGGAGGTCGGGAAGTGGGTCAAAATCCGGTTACAACAGTTTGAGTTGTTTGGGGTACTTAGGGTTGCATTGGGATCTTCTAACGAACATGAGAGATGGTTTATATATTATAGTAAGTATCTGCACTTCGGATAAGGTTGTGGTTTAGGGTAAGACCCCCTAATCATAACAAACTTTTTGTATGTTTAAAATCAGTAAATCTAGAATGACAAAGGTATATATATATCGGGGCCTTAACAGTATCTTTAAGGTTGGGGCAAGTGGGAGGTGTTAGCTAACATATGTAAGGGCATAAATATTCCCTTTACAGAGATCATGGGTGTGTTTAGGTGGGTGTTTGGCTTATAGTTTGGAGACCTAAAACTGAGACTGTTTTTGATAAAATGTTAACGAGATGTGTTATGAAGTAAAACGAGTTAAGGGCTTTATAGAGGGGTGTAATGAGATGCTTAGAGCATATATATGAGGTATATATATGGGAGAAGGTTAGATGTCCATCATAGGTTGATGAGCCATTTTAGTGTTTGGTTCAATGTTTTGATTATGTGTTTTTGGTTGATTAGCTTTTTGCTAGTGCGCAGATGTTTGGGGAAGCTCAATCAAGTGAGTTTCATAGTCCCATATCTTTTAATGATTTTGACTTCCAGATGGGATGGAAGAGACACTGTTTTGTTTTGTTATTTATAAATTATGCCGTGAATGGTTTGGCGTTGGTAATGGACTTATGTGTGCATACTATTATGAATAACTGCTAGTTGATTCTTGATTGTTTATGTTTTGACTTGGTACCAAGGGGTTGTTGACAAGGCGGGGCCTTGGGATTTGGTTCATAGGGATTTGGATGCCTATGGGAGTATGGTGTTTGGTATGGCTGGGAGCCTGAGTTTTGGTTTGATTAGTTAAATCTTGAATGTTAGTTTGTTAATGCATATTAGTATCACATTGTCCATATATTTTTAACTTTTGGTTGTACTCACAGCTTATGGTATGATTTTGGCATTTGAGTCTAAACCTATGACTCTCACCAACTTTATGTTGACGTGTTTTAGTGTCTCTTTCAGGTGAGAATGTGGTTAAGCTTGAGGATAGAAGTGGCTAGATTTGGGTGCATTAGGATTGCATTTAGAAGGAGACCCCCGTTCCTTCTTAGTTATTTTATGTATTTTGAATAAGTGATACTATTTGGCACCTATATGTTTGTTTTGGTTTTGTTATTTGTTTGTCTTGGGTAAGAGGTAGGACTATTACCTACTTACCTAGACTCCTGCATTGTTGAGGTATTGTCATGACATTTGTGTCGCCATTTATGACATTATATTTGTATTTTAGTTTTCTCTATAGAGGCACCATTTGTTGTGATGATATCCATACGTCGCGCCCTATATTCTGCCATGGTGGGGTGTGACAGAATGGTATCAGAGACAATGGTTATAGAGAATTAGGTTGCCTAGTCGCATAGCCTAGTCTATAGCTTAAGGGTCCCTACATATAGGCGTCATAGGAGTATGTGTGCATTTTACATAAATTGATGTGTTGGAATGTTATTTATTACGATGTTTTGACTAGTATGAATTGAACCATAATAAGTTCATACTTAGCCACATGTTATTTTCTTTTCGGGTTTTGACTAGTGCGGGTTGAACCATAATCGTCCACGCTAGTCATTGTCGTATTTTTCTTAAACTGTACATTATAGTACATAATTTGGTACATGGTAGTTTCTATCTTTTGTTGGGTTATTTTATGTACCCGAGAGATATTATTTTCTTTTGATGTTTAAGTCATGTCCCCTAAGAATCATGTGGTGGTTCGAGTTATTAGGAGTAGGTGGATATGAAGGAATTTAAGTTGTTTCTACTCTTATGGGCGATATGACTTATAACTGATTGTGTTTTCGTTTTGGATTTAGTTTATGCTGTTTTAGCTAGACTATGGATTTACGTATTTTAAGAGTTTTACTATGTTATTTTAATAGATGGAGTTTTGGACCTTATTGGTTATGTGGTTATGAGCTTATGTGAGTAGATGGATTTATGTGTTATATGTTGTATTGATTCTTATAAGTGTCATCATAGGAGGGAGTGCATTGGGGAAAGGGTAATTGTATAAGTATGGTGGCCAACATATTTGTACAAGTACCACAACTTCAATGGGTTCTCAAGTATGATTGCATGAAAGAGGGTTAGTACATGCTTGTATATGATGAGATGTAGAATTTGGGTATACGTATAATATATGGGTTTATGTAATGGCTGTCTATGATATGGCTATTTTTCTTTTTGTGTTATATGTTTTGGATTATAGTTGTGTTGTGTGATTATGGGGTCACACGATATGGTTTGGTTTTGGAGGTGGCTTTATGCCTTGTTGTGGCACGGTGAGATGGTGATTACTCGTATGGAAAAAAACGAGCGTATAAAGAGATTGATTGACTTGACATGTATGATAACGAGTATGTTTGGGAGATTCAATAGGTATACATATGTGGATGTATATATACTAATAGATGTTATGTTATGATTTACGGTCGTTCAGTAGTTATTATAACTTGAACGTACCTAGTACTCTCTTGTGTTTAAACAATTTATTAGAGCTCGAGTTAGGTGAGGTTTCAACGACGTTTTGAATCTTTTGAAGTGTGTCTTGTAGCGTATTCTTTGAGTTTCGTATTTCACGTGTACGTTTTAAAATGGTGTTCTTGGTTTTAAGTCTATTAAAATAACTTGGGATTTCTTTTGAGATAATGAAATCTTTTGTGTTGGGTCTTACATTTCTTTTGTTCGGTATATATTGAGGAAAAGGGGGACTTGGAAATCTATTATAGGGTTAGATAGTTGGTTGTATTCGGTAAAATAAGGGTAAGGTGTTGGAGTCGTGTTTGAAACAAGATGTAACATAAGATTTCTTTTTAATCAACACTTATTTATTTCAAATTCTAGAAGACTCTCTTTAAAATAAAGCGAAGTAAAATTTCTTTCTACTTACATAGTTTATATAATTGGGTTTAACCAATTCACGTCATTTGTAATTATTAATACAAGGTTAAATTGAGTTTATGAAGATTTCACATACAATTTTATCTTTCATTAATATAAAACTGTTTTGGTTATAACTTGTTCGTTTTTAGAGCTTTTTGAGTGATTCAAAAGCCAAAAATTATGTACT